>OY757547.1:5143722-5174290 GCA_963584105.1 Alviniconcha strummeri | reverse complement strand
CTGTAGTCTTTGCTTGTATTACAATTCTCCATCATCATCATCATCACCATTATCATCATCATCATCGTTTGGAGAAGAAAAAAGAACGTGACAGCACAGTATAATTTGGTACAGCGCAATGCATACAATACAAAATGGAAGTGGCTGAGGTGAGACTTGTTGACTTGAATGTGAAATGTGGCTGAGTCTCACGAGGATCCCATACACCTGTACTTTGTAGCTGTAACATTGAGTCAGCTATGGTTGCTATGTTCAGTCTGCTGTAAAGTCCAATAGTCATAATAGGTCTACTCTAGGTCTCATATGTCTGCATGGACCGCTGTAGCTATAATTGACCATCTGCTGCAGTTGTAAATGTAATGGTCAATCTGCTGCAGTTGTAAATGTAATGGTCAGTCTGCTGTAGTTGTAATGGTCAGTCTGCTGTAGTTGTAAATGTAATGGTCAATCTGCTGTAGTTGTAATGGTCAGTCTGCTGCAGTTGTAAATGTAATGGTCAGTCTGCTGTAGTTGTAATGGTCAGTCTGCTGCAGTTGTAATAGTCAATCTGCTGCAGTTGTAATTGTCAATCTGCTGCAGTTGTAATTGTCAATCTGCTGCAGTTGTAATTGTCAATCTACTGCAGTTGTAATTGTCAATCTACTGCAGTTGTAAATGTAATGGTCAATCTGCTGCAGTTGTGAAGGTCAGTCTGCTGCAGTTATAAATATAGGTCAATTTGCTGTAGTTGTAAATGTAATGGTCAATCTGCTGCAGTTGTGAAGGTCAGTCTGCTGCAGTTATAAATATAGGTCAATTTGCTGTAGTTGTAAATGTAATGGTCAATCTGCTGCAGTTGTAATGGTCAATCTGCTGCAGTTGTAATGTTCAATCTGCTGCAATTGCAAATGTAATGATCAATCTGCTGCTGTTGTAATGGTCAGTCTGTTACAGTTGTAATGGTCAATCTGCTGCAGTCATAGTGGTCAATCTGCTGCAGTTGTAATGGTCAATCTGTTACAGTTATAATGGTCAATCTACTGCAGTTGTCATGGTCAATCTGCTGCAGTTGTAATGTTGGCTTTGTATGCATAAATTATATGTTGTAGCTGCACTTTTTTTCTTCTTCTTTTTGTCTTTTTCTTTTTACAAATCTTCTTGTGTGCTAGAAGCCTTATCTGTCATGGTGACATTTAAAGGAACATAATAATATGATAATAATAATCTGCAATATATTTTGGGTCTACTCAGCTACTGTTGACATCTTTCTTCTGCAAGGGATGTTTAGAGTAATTTGGCCATCAGTAGTAACATTTTAATATCCTGGTAATGTTGCTTATTCAACTTCTTGTTATTGACAGTGCTTGATTTCATCCACAGGAAGTTGAAATACCAGAAAAAGTGGATGCCATCATTAGTGAGTGGATGGTAAGATTGGTTTGCTTCTGCTAAAAAATAAAAAAAATAAAAGAAAGAAAGAAAAAGAGGGAGAGAGAAAGAGAGAGACTGAGAGAGGGAGAGAGAGAGATTTAATTATTTTTGCTGCACTGTAGTTGTAAACGTAATGGCCAGTCTGCTGTAGTTGTAAACGTAATGTAGTTGTAAATGTAATGGTCAGTCTGGTATAGTTGTAAATGTAATGGTCAGTCTGGTATAGTTGTAAATGGTCAGTCTGCTGCTGTAGTTGTAAATGTAATGGTTAATCTGCAGCAGTTGTAAATGTAATGGTTAATCTGCTGCAGTTGTAAATGTAATAGTCAATCTGCTATAATTGTAAATGGTCAGTCTGCTGCTGTAGTTGTAAATGTAATGGTCAGTCTGCTGTAGTTGTAAATGTAATGGTCAATCTGCTAGAGTTGTAAATGGTCAGTCTGCTGTAGTTGTAAACGTAATGGTCAGTCTCTTGTAGTCGTAAATGCAACGGTCAGTCTGCTGTAGTTGTAATCATTAGAGATTGGATGGTAAGACTGCTTTCAAAAAAGAAAAGAAGGGAAAAAAGAAACGGATTTTTTTGGCACTCTACATCACCTTCAATCTAGACATTTTGAATTAAATGGACTACCTGTGGACACTGAGTGTATAATGGAAGGAGGAGAACACAACTCAGCAACTGAGCAGCCAACCCACCAAGCGAATGTGGTGCCTAGCAAAACAGGCAAGCAAGGAAGCAAACAAGCAACTGACAGCACTGAGAACAATACAATGAAATCAACAATGAATCTAAGATCACAGAAAGCTATACACTCTGGCAAGCCAACAGACAAAAAAACAAGCATTACAAATGGGCGAGCTTAACAAACAACTTTAAATCATAAGGAGTAGTTGGGTGTTTTTTTCCCCCCTCTGAATCTATTTTCTTTTTTCTTTTTTCTTGTTTTAATTTATGTTTACTTACTCAACTGTGCAGTTTGATTTTGCTCTTTTCAGGGTTACTGCCTTCTGTATGAATCTATGCTGCCTTCAGTTTTGCGAGCTCGTGACAAATTTCTTCGTCCTGTGAGTTAAACGTTATTGTAATTTACTGTACAAGCAGATATGGAGATTGGATAAGGAACAGATTTAAGAAAATGAAAGACATGCTTAAAACATGGATGCACGCATCCTAGCACACATGAATGCATGCATGAGCATGCACGCACACACACACACACACACACACACACACACACACACACACACACACACACACACACACACACACACACACACACACACACACACACACGCACACACACACACACACGCATGCATGCATGTACACTCTGTGTGTGTGTGTGTGTGTGTGTGTGTGTGTGTGTGTGTGTGTGTGTGTGTGTGTGTGTGTGTGTGTGTGCTGCTGCTGCTGCTGCTGCTGCTGCTGTTGTCGGTGTGTGTGTGTATAGCTCAGTGATTAGAGTGCAAGACTTGTGATTGAAAGTTCGTGAGTCTGAATCCCTGCAGGAGCTGCAAGATAAAGATAATTCTCCAGGGTCAACTTTCTATGCTGGAGTCAGTATTTCGGTATCCGTTCCACCCCCATGTTACTGCAGTAGCATGTAAAAGATCCCGGTCATTCTGCCAAAAGTGCAGGTGGCAGGTTACAGCTAAACATGCATACACCTTACGTATGTGGCTTTACATGAAGTGACATGGTGCATGATTGTTTGGTGTACACAGAACTTGCACTGAGATGGTAGCAGTTTCATGTGGCACGAGCCATGCCAGCACTTAAGTACACCACTTCGGTGGATATTCAAAAACGCGCTATAAAAAGCTAGTCACTCATGTAGAATCACATATGAGCGCAGTGAGTCTGTTCAAGAGCAGATAATAGCACTATGTAAAAGAAAGCATCATCATCATCATATATATAAATAATTTATTTTTTCTTATGACACCAGAGCTTTCTTCTTTATCTTTTATGGTGCTTTACACACACAGAATATATACATATATGTTAAACAGTGAGTTTAACTCTGGTTAGAGAATAGCTCTTTATAAGAATTATTTATTATTATAATGTCTGATGGATGAGGTGATGTCTAAATGGAGTTTATGCACTTTGTATTTACTTGCATGCCTGATGAGAGTTACTGTAGGCGACTCAGTTCTTTGTTTTTGTGTCTGTGTGATGCCTTTTGGGTGCTAATTAAGTCTGTTGTGTATTGATGCCTAAATGGGAATAGTATCTGGAGACCTTGCTGTGGTTCAGGCCACAAACAAGAGAGATCAGCTGCTATCTCTCCAGGACTCCAAAGTGACTCACACCTCAAATGATTTCTATATTGATACTTGAGATCTACACTAACAACTGAATTACATGGTCTTAGATCTACACTAGCAACTGAATTACATGGTCTTAGATCTACATTAACATTGAATTACATGGTCTTAGATCTACACTAACAACTGAATGACATGGTCTTTAAATCAACACTAACAACTGAATTACATGTCTTAGATCTACACTAAGGACTGAATTACATGTGTTGAGAGTTATACTGCCAGCTGAATTACATTTTGAGATTTATATGGTGCAGCCTGATTGACATGTACTGAGACACAAAGTTGGATGTGTGCTTTGTGTGTTGATGCTGATGAGGGTGTTGATGTTCTGTGATTTCTGTTCCAGGGAGGACTAATGTTTCCATGCAAAGCTACACTCTATCTTGCTCCAATACATGATGAAGAATACATTGACAGGTATGTTGGTACAGCTGTGTGTGTTAGTGTGTATGTGTGTGTGTGTGTGTGTGTGTGTGTGTGTGTGTGTGTGTGTGTGTGTGTGTGTGTGTGTGTGTGTGTGTGTGTGTGCCTTGCTGTGGTTCAGGCCACAAACAAGAGAGATCAGCTGCTATCTCTCCAGGACTCCAAAGTGACACACACCTCAAATGATTTCTATATTGAGACTTGAGATCTACACTAACAACTGAATTACATGTTCTTAGATCTACACTAACAACTGAATTACATGGTCTTAGATCTACATTAACATTGAATTACATGGTCTTAGATCCACACTAACAACAGAATTACATGGTTTTAGATCTACACTAATATCTGAATTACATGGTCTTAGATCTCAGTGCGCGCGCACATGCGCGCGCGCGCGCGCGCGCGCGCGTGTGTGTGTGTGTGTGTGTGTGTGTGTGTGTGTGTGTGTGTGTGTGTGTGTGTGTGTGTGTGTGTGTGTGTGTGTTCATAATTCTGTGAAATAGACTTGGAAATACAATTGTTTTTATGTTGTTTTGATTGGTCTACTGGTTAGTGTGTGCAGTTATGGAACTGTCCAGAATTGTCTTGTCTGTACAATGAGCATTCTGTGCATTGAAATACTTTTCTAGTTATACAGTTATAAACCGTTATTGTTTTTGCATGATTTTGATTTGTCCGCAGGTTAGAGTTTTGGCGGGAGATGAAAAATACCTACAAGGTGTCCATGGAATCTATGGTTCCTGCAGCCATTGCCTGCCTTACAGGTCAGTTTGCTTGCAACTCCACAGACATACTTTGCATATTGTTCACCTCACTGTCCAGGATAGGTCTGAAACATGAAAAATGTTTCACATCATTATATATCAATTTCAAACTTTTTCTTATGTCACCAGAGCTTTCTTCTTCTTCTTCTTTTATGATGCTCGACACCCACAGAAAGCACAAGGCTTGTTACAGACTTGGAGCCCATGATGGCCACCCTGACTTTCCCACAGCTTCACAGCTCTGACCACCAACGCTCATAGGGCCTGTGCTTTAAGTATGCTTTCGCTGGTGCAAGACGACAAGAAATAATGAGGGCTGCGCTTCCCCTTGATGTGGTTCCAGTGTGATGATGATGATGAGTTGATGCTTAATGTCCTCAGATGTCATTTGACATATTAGGGACAAGCTGTGACCAATGCCGAAGCACGGTTCAATAAAATCCACGTACGTAAGGTGTATGCGCGTTTAGCTGTAACCTGCCACCTGCACTTTTTGGCAGAATGACCGGGATTTTTTACGTGCTACTGTGGTAACACGGGGGTGGAACGGATACCGAAATAAGAGTCAGCACAGAAAGTCGACCCTGGAGAAGAAAATTCTCCCGCCGTTCCAGCAGGGATTCGAACCCGCGACCTTTCAATCACGAGTCCGGTGCTCTAACCACTGAGCTATCCCCGCCCCAGGTTCCAGTGTATTCCAGGGAATGTTTATGAAGACGTGTGCGCGCGCGTGGTGCGTGCGTGCGTGCGTGCGTGCGTGCGTGTGTTAGCACATTTCTCCTATTGTGTTCCGTGTTACCGCAGTAGCACGTAAAAGACCCCGGTCATTCTGCCTAAAGCGCAGGTGGCAGGTTACAGCTAAACACGCATACACCTTGCGTATGTGGCTTTGCATGAAGTGACACGGTGCATGGTTGTATGGTGTACACAGAACGCGCCGAGACTGACTCTCTCTGGCAGCAGATTCTTGTGGCACCAGCCATGCCAGCGCTGTAAGTACACCACTTCGGTGGATATTCAAAAACGCGCTATAAAAACTATTCACTCATGTAGAATCACATGCGAGCGCAGTGAGTCTGCACGAGAGCCGAGAATAGCGCTATATAAAAGCGATTAATAATAATAATAAAGCAATGGAATTCGCTCCCTTCTGACATCAGCAACATTCAGTCCTCCCATAGCTGCCAGATTGCATTAAGAACTCACGCTACAAACAATACCACAAGTGATTTCAAATTATGCTTTCTTACTTGCTTCCCACCCCACCCCACCCCACCCCCCACCACTCATCATTACATTCCTTCTGTGCTCCTCTGCGCGTGCGTGTGTGTGTTTGTGTGTGTGTGTGTGTGTGTGTGTGTGTGTGTGCATGTGTGTGTGCGTGTGTATGCATGTGTGTGTGTATGCGTGTGTGTGTGTGTGTGTGTGTGTGTGTGTGTGTGTGTGTGTGTGTGTGTGTGTGTGTGTGTGTTCACACATGTGTGACGTGCGTGCATACGTGTGTGCATGCGTGTGTGTGTGTGTGTGTGTGTGTGTGTGTGTGTGTGTGTGTGTGTGTGTGTGTGTGTGTGTGTGTGTGTGTGTGTGTGTGTGTGTGTGTGTGTGTGTGAGGAATACAATATTATGACTATATATTATTTTTGAGGTTTTAGTGTATACCTTTTTGTTGATCCTGTAAAGCGCGATGTGCTCACACTTGTTGGTGAGATACAGTGCTGTAGAAATGCCCACTATATGATATTTCTAGTAGCAGTGTTAAGTGTGCTTTCATAGAATCACCCAGTTATTATGTTCTTTTAACTGGTGACATTTCAGTTATTGTTACACCTCATATGGAGCAACACTTAGTTAGCACTACGGTCATCTGGCTAATGAGACTTAGTAAACTGCATGTATTTGTGAAAGTATTCATTTGGCCATTGCAGCTGATGCTGATATCAAAGTGATTCCCCAGGAAGCCATACAGGCCCACGCTGCAGAAGTGTGCTCGTTAGATCTCATGTCTGTCTCACCCGAAGAAGTTGAAAATGTGCAGGTAATTGTAGAATGTGTGTGATGATTCATATCTGCCATAACCTGAACTTGTTAGCTCAGTTCAGATGATTCCAGGAAATGTTTGGTGAATTTATAGAGGCTCCTCCTTCCTCCCAGAAACCTTCAGGGACTGGAACTTGTTACCCATGAAAGTAGTGGAGGCCCCCACCCTTGACGCTTTTGGGTCAAGGGTATCAAACTGAAAAACTACCTATAGTACCCCCCCCCCCCCCCCCCGCCACTTCCCCCCTCCCCCAGCCCGACTCCCCCCATTCTGATTCCTTTTATGCCAAACCTGTACTACAGCAAACACCCCCAGTTATAGGCGCCAGAATAATTGACATATTGATTGTGGGCCCTTAAATGAAAGAAGAAGACCTGTATCACTGTGTTGCCTTTTGTCTGCTTTATTTATGTCAGCAAGTGTTCCGCAAGCATACAGATTCCTCACATTCAAACAGTACTGACAAAACATATTGAAGTTGCTGCTCTAGGCCACAGGATGTGACAGTTTATTAACTGTTTCTTGCAAAGCTACATGTTACTTATATTTTTCTTTACTTAAGTTAATTTAACAATTTCTTTTAGTGCATTACTTGAATTAGTTTATAAGCCTTGGACAATTTGATCACATATGTGACCCTCATTGAAAACTTTTTGGGGCTGGTCCACCCTGATGATTGTTAGCTATTTTTGGCTAGCATATTTATAGATGATCATGAAAAATTGCCCTGTATTTTTTTGTTTTTTGTTTTAAATGGGGGAGGGGGGGGGGGGGGGGAAGGCACTATATTGGCAAAAAACCCAAAAGAACAGTGACTGATTGTGTATGAATTGTTGGGTAAGATCTATTTAACAGATCATTGGAACCAGTTGAATGGTGTATTAATCTGCTTCAACTGTTTGCCTGCAGAGTTTGTTTTGCTTCAAGTGTTTTGGCCATGCAACGATCACAGGATTTGTCACATGGTTCACGGTTGAATTCCCAGGAGGCACCTCTCTCACCACTTCTCCCTACCACCCGTGAGTGGGTTCACATCCTGTCAACCTCTTTGCCAGAGGAAGTCATTCTTTACTTCTTCTGCAGTATGATGATTTTTTTATTGATTTTTTATTAAAAAATTGTGCTGGCTTCTTCATGAATTCTGTAATGAATACTGAAGGAAGTATTTCAGTATGAATCATTGTGTTTGCTAGGGAGATAATGGCTTCATTATAAGTTCTGTGCTGAAGGAAGTCATGCAGATTTCAGTATGAATCATTGTGTTTGCTAGGGAGGCACTGGCTTCTTTGTGAATTCTGTACTGAGTACTGAAGGAAGTCATCAGGATTTCAGTATGGATCATTGTGTTTGCTAGGGAGGCACTGGCTTCTTCGTGAATTCTATACTGAGTACTGAAGGAAGTCATCAGGATTTCAGTATGGATCATTGTGTTTACTAGGGAGGCACTGGCTTCTTCATGAATTCTGTACTGAGTACTGAAGGAAGTCCCGCAGATTTCAGTATGAATCATTGTGTTTGCTAGGGAGGCACTGGCAACATCATGAATTCTGTACTGAAGAAAGATACACTAATTTATTATGAATCATTCTCTTTTCTAGGGAAACACTGGCTTCTTCGTAAATTACATACTGAAGGAAGACGTGCATATTTCAGTATGAATCATCATGTTTGCTAGGTGGCACTTGCTTCATTGGGATATTCTGTTATTGAAGAAAGATACGCTGATTTCAGTATGCATCATTCTTTTTGCAAGGGAAACATTGGATTCATCTCTGTATGATGTAATTCTATTTGCATGCCACACACCCTGGCTTACATTGGATTCATCTCTGTATGATTTAATTCTATTCACATACCAGACACCCTGGTTTACATTGGATTCATCTCTGTATGATTTAATTCTATTCACATGCCAGACACCCTGGTTTACATTGGATTCATCTCTGTTATGATGGAATTCTATTCGCATGCCAGACACCCTAGCTTACATTGGATTCATCTCTGTATGATTTAATTCTATTCGCATGCCAGACACCCTGGCTTTAAAGTGAAATATGTGCCTGTCATGTGCCTGTCATGTGCCTGTTCGCCAGGGAGACGCACTGGGGCCACACAACCTTCAACCTGCATAGCTCTTTCACAGCAGAACAGGACACGGAGATCAGAGGAACATTCACCATGAAACCTCATCCACTGAACCACAGGTGAGTTTTTGTGAGGTGTTTAAACACAAATTGGCTTCATATGATCTCTAGAAATTTAGGAAGTGTGTGGAAATTGGCATTTAGGGCTATAGTCCAGGAAAGTCTGGGAATTTCATGATAGCAGTCCGCAGATAATCTGCAGGATGATTCAGACAAAAAAGAAGGAAAAAAACATTAACAACAACCCAGAAACAACTGTGAGGTCAAATGATGGATGAAAAATCACAGCTGTCAACCCCTTTTGGGAGTAAACTTTAGTCCAGTTTGTGAACCTGTATTTCCCTTATGCAAGCCAGGGTCTTTTCTTCTTTTTTTTTGCTGGTGGCCACAGCATTTTGAATTCTGACCAGCACGTGTGGCAGTGGAAGGAAGAAGCAGTGTTGTGCAAAATACACATGCGCGATTTCAAACCTCACTTCTGATGAGATTTCTTAGCCTACTGCACTGGGCCAGTCATTTTGGCAATGGTGTGTGTCGGTTGCTCTCTCAACAATTTTTCAATCTTTTCGCTCAGTTTTAAAACAACAACAAACTTTCATGAAAATTATGTTTTCCTGGATCCATTTTCCAATATGGCCAAATCCTCCCAAAATATTTTTTTTATTTTATACCAGTAAACTGCATGGGTTGACAGGTATGAAAAATTGAAAGAACAAAATGTAGGAAAGTTAACCATTACCTTTTACCAGAACTCTGACATCTTCATAAATGCGGTTTGTTTCTTTGTTTGTCCAGTCCAGGCTTTTTGCCAAGTTGTCTTCACAACCACACACACACACACACACACACACACACACACACACACACAGACACAGACACACACACACACACACTCACACACACACACATACACACAACCTAGCATGGGTAGTGATGAGAACCATTTTGATGTTTCATTAATTGTGAAAGGCAGAGTCATGAGACGGGCTCCGTAAAGCACAACTTTTGAAGGAAAAAGAGAGCCGAATTTGGAAATCAAACCAACACCATCAGTGTACCAACTTAACACATCCATGTACCAGCCTAACACCTCAGTGTACCAGTCTAACACATCAGTGCACCAGCCTAACACATCATTGTACCTAACACGTCAGCGTACCAGCCTAACACATCAGTGTACCAGCCTAACGCTTTACCACGAGGCCAAACTGGCTTATGCTCAGTGAATTCCTAGTCTGCACTTAGATGGAAAATTGACTACCATCTTCTTGCTAAGCTAGAGGTATATGCACAGTGAATTTCTTGGCTGCACTTAGGTGGAAAATTGACAGCCATGTGTATCTTCTTGCAGAACTGTAAGTATACATATATGCACAGTGACTTTTCAGGCTGCACTTAGTTGGCAAATTGACTACCATCTTCTTGCTGAACTAGACATACATGCAAGCAAAGGTCAGTAGTTTTACTGCCGACTGGCTGGCAGGTGTGTGCAGGTGGAGCTGGACTTCACTGTGGATGGGAAGATGGAGCACAGCCAATGTTTCAATCTGCACAACACCTGCCCAGGAAGACAGCTGCCCGAAGACCATCAACACATGGTCCCCTCCTAGTTTGCCTCTCAAGTCTTGTTGCAGTTTGGGACCTGTTACAATGCAGGAATAATTCAGTCGATTTTAGAGTTAGAAGGGAGGTGTGTGCGTGTGCGTGCACTGAATGCATGTATTTGTGTGTTTGTGAGAGAGTGTGTGTGAGTGTGCGTGCATATGTGTGTGTGTGTGTGTGTGTGTGTGTGTGTGAGAGAGAGTTGAATGTGTATGCTTGTGTGCATGTGTGAGAGAGAGAGAGAGGGAGAGAGAAAATGTGCATGTTTGTGTGTGTGTGTCAGAGCGAGAGAGACAGACAGACAGACACTGAGACAGACAGAAAGAGACAGAGAGGACATTGGAAGTGTTTCAAAGGCAACATTGGGGAAACTTTTTTATGTAAAAAAAAAATTGAGAAAAAAGAAGAAGCAAATGGAAAAAAGAAGAAAGAAAAAAGAAAGAAAAAGAAAAAAAAAAAAGAAGAAAAAAAGAGAAAAAAGAAAGAGTGTGAGTGCTGTGTGTTTGGCTGGAAGGTGTCAAAACTCCATTCGAAGAAACAATTAAGACAAATCTTTGGGAGAGAAAAATTGGGTCTCATCTTGAATGTGGGAAGACCAGTGCCATATCACTTGGTAATAAATGAAATTCTCCTGTTAAATGTATGCCACATTTGCACATAGAAATGAAGCTGCGTAAATTCAAAATACTTGGTATATGGTTAAGTAACAACTTAAAAGAGTGTGAGATATTAAACTTTCATGATAAATTTTCAGAAATATGAGTTTTGTACAAAGCATGGTCAAAGACTTTAAGAGACAACAGCACTAAATAAGTTTTAGATTAATGTGTTACCAGCAGTGAAGACTAAAAATTCAGCATATTTAAACAGACGTTTAAGAACATTTATACTTATAGTCAACAGAAAGGCTCACACCTTTATTACAAGGTGCTTACACAGAGTATAAATAAACATAATTTGTGATAAATGGGAGGGGATAGCTCAGTGGTTAGAGCACCGGACTCGTGATTGAAAGGTCGCGGGTTCGAATCCCTGCTGGAACGGCGGGAGAATTTTCTTCTCCAGGGTCGACTTTCTGTGCTGACTCTTATTTCGGTATCCGTTCCACCCCCGTGTTACCACAGTAGCACGTAAAAAATCCCGGTCATTCTACCAAAAGTGCAGGTGGCAGGTTACAGCTAAACACGCATACACCTTACGTATGTGGCTTTTATTGAACCGTGCTTCGGCATTGGTCACAACTTGTCCCTAATATGTCAAATGACATCTGAGGACATTCAGCATCAACTCATCATCATCATCATAAATGGGAAGAATCATAGTTGAGGAGCTGTGTGAGTCGAGGTGGACGTCCTGGGCTGTCCGTTCTAATGAGCCTTCTGGTTTCCGTGGACGTAAAGAATTATTGAACTGTGCTTCGGCATTGGTCACAACTTGTCCCTAATACGTCAACTGACATCAGAGGACATTAAGCAACACTTCATCATAAATGGGAAGCTAAATGAAATAGATTAACTGGTGGATCACCTTTAAGAAAATGCAACAGATCCAAGAAATAAAACTAAAATGGTTTCAGATAAGACTAGCACATTGAATAATAGCAAATAATGTTGTTCTAATAATGTATGGGAATTGAAAATGACATCACTTGCTCATTTTGTTGACAAGAATGATGTTCTATTGACCATATATTGTGTTCATGTCACATCATTCTTGGAACAGTTTCAGCTATGTTAACACTCGATGCTCTAATGCGATACCAGTTACACTTAATAAAATCATTGTACTGTTTGTTCATCATATGTTTTAATCAGATAACACCTTTGATTTGATTATTTTGCCAATTTTGTGTATCTTTATTTATAAATGTAAAATTAACAAGACCACAAATACCACAATTGCATTAGCTCAGCTTTGATGTGTACAAATGTAATGCAAAACTTAATGTCACATGACAGCCCAGGAGCTGCGTGAAAGTCGAGGTGGCTGTCCTGGACTCCTGTCCCTAATAAGCCTACGGTTTCAGTCGACGTAAAGCGACACTTCAACAATCACATGACAAGATTGTAACTGGATGGTGTTTTTACCAGAAACTGACAGACATATAGACTATGTTATAGATGGTAATAATAATAAAGAGGATTTCTAGAGCATCCATCTACTGCACAAGGTGGAGGAGCACAGGGTGCTTTACAGTAATACTAACAACACACTTGTGCGACTTGCGTAAATGTTAGGTCACACAATGCAGAACACACATACACACACTTATACACTATTTGCATGCGCATACTATCTAAGCACATTTTTTGCCGTGATCATCATTGATCTGTTTGGTGGGCTGTTTATTTGCTGAAGTTTCAGTTTGAATTTCTGTTTTCATTTTCTTTTTTCCTGTGATATATATTATATAGATGATTTTTGTTATGTTTATGATCTCTCTTTGCTTATGTTTAGAGTTGTAGCTGCTATTATAATATTGCTGTAACTGGAATAAAACATACCTAAAAAAGACAAAAAAATGAAACATTTAAAGGAAAAAAGAGAGAAGAAAAGTGCACATTAAATTACTGTTAACTGCAGTCTTGCATATCTTGTAAGTGTGCCCTCAGGTTCCAGCAAATTCTTATGATTACACAGATTCTTTTTTTTTAAGTTAGACAAAACAAAAAGTAAAAGAAAAACCAAACGGCTTAACAGTTGTCCTCTTGTTTTTCAATTGGAATGTGTGTGTGTGCATGCGTGTATGTGTGTGTGTGTGCATGCATGTATGTGCGCGTGCATGTGTATGTGTATGTATGTGTGTGTGTAGGTGTATGGGTGTGTGTGTGTGTGTGTGTGTGTGTGTGTGTGTGTGTGTGTGTGTGTGTTATTTTAACCCCTTCACTGCCATGTCACTTGAAAAAGATCATTAAAAGTCTGAAATTCGTTTTCTTTTTTTTCGTTTTCATTGAAATGCATAGAATTGAAAGTAGATGTGTTATAGGACCAGAAATTATACTGTTTTTGAGGCACCACCATGCATCTTTCAGCCTGGAAATTTTACACGCTGGGGCAAGGACGGGGTTAAATCACAGTGAAACGAAAAGAACTGTCAAAGCTTCAGTCTTTATTTTAGTAGCAAACCAGCAATAAATCTTTGACAAACATCCCTCTGGCATTCATTTGCAATACCCACTGCATAAATACCATAAAATCCACACAAGTGGCACAGAGACTGTACCAAAAAACAACATATTGATGCAAAGTGAACCGTGAAAACCATGCAGGACTTGTGACAGGAAATACAGGCTGTACCACAGTCCACATAGACAAGTAGACAGTACTGACACTCCCCCAAGACCCACAATAGTGCAGTGTACTGCTAAATCCACATACTTATGTGGCACAGGATGTGCCATAGTGCACATGGACAAACAACACACACTGCTGTCGCCCCCAAAAAACACATTAGAGTGTACTGCTAAATCCACATAGTTATGTGGCACAGGATGTGCCATAGTGCACATGGACAAATAACACACAGTACCAGCTGTCGCCCCCAAAAAACACATTAGAGTGTACTGCTAAATCCACATACTTATGCGACACAGGACGTGCCATAGTGCACATGGACAAATAACACACAGTGCCAACTGTCGCCCCGAAAAAACACATTAGAGTATACTGCTAAACCCACAGTTATGTGACACAGGACGTGCCATAGTGCACATGGACAAATAACACACAGTGCCAACTGTCACCCCCAAAAAACACATTAGAGTATACTGCTAAACCCACATAGTTATGTGACACAGGACGTGCCATAGTGCACATAGACAAATAACACACAGTACCAACTGCCCCCCCCACCCCACCCCACCCTGTGAAAAAAAAACATTAGTGTACTGCTAAATCCACACAGTTATGTGACACAGGATGTGCCATAGTGCACATGGACAAATAACACACAGTACCAACTGTCATCCCAAAAAACACATTAGAGTGTACTGCTAAATCAACATGCATGACTCAGGCTGTAATATAGTCCACATGGACAAACACAGTACTAACTGTCACCCCAAAAAACACATTAGAGTGTACTGCTAAATCGACATAGGTGACACAGGCTGTAACATAGTCCACACAGACAAATAACTCACAGTACCAACTGTCACACACACAAAAACATTAGAGTGTACTGCTAAATCAACATGCATGACTCAGGCTGTAATATAGTCCACATGGACAAACACAGTACTAACTGTCACCCCAAAAAACACATTAGTGTACTGCTAAATCGACATACAGGACTCTCAGGCTGTAACATAGTCCACCTGGACAAATAACACACAGTACTGTCACCCAAAAAAACACATTAGAGTGTACTGCTAAATTGAACATACGTGACACAGGCTGTACCGTAGTCCACATGGACAAATAACACACAGTACCAACTGCCACCCCCCCCCCCACCCCCCATCCAAAAACACACATTACAGTGTATTGCTAAATCCAAATAGGCGACAAGGTGCATTTACCAATCAAATTACTGCAATACTGCATTTATCATGTTTTATCATATATAATTTCATTTAACCTGAAAACAATGCTGTAAACATTGTTCTAATTATGCTGCTTTTATTTGTCTGTGATTAAACACTGACTGTTGTGGATGTGGATGTGCATGCTTGCGTGAAATGCATTATTTGCAGATTGTTCTAATGTCTATATTGATTCTAAATGCTATGTTTTAAAATGAATCTTAAATATGTGCGCATTGAAATATGTATAGATAGAGAGAACTTATCTTTTTTAATTGTTGTTTTAGGCTAATTTATTTTAAGTAAATCTTGATGTGCGTTTTATTACATTTGTTGATCTGTACAGCACTAAGAACTCATATAATTGTTGTTGAGGTGCTATATCAATCAAGTATTATTATTATTAACCTAAAGTGATCAACAAACAAATAAACATACTCTGCGCAGACAAACTTGTCAAGACATCGGATGCCTGTGTGCATGATCACTGACTTGTTGATCACAGGCACCAGTGGCCACTGTATAATTAGCTGCCTCTGACTACATAAACCACAAACAGCACCAAAACCAACACATAGTTCAGGAGCTGTGTGAGAGTCGAGGTGGACGTCCTGGGCTGTCTGTCCTAACGAGCCTTCTGGTTTCCGTGGACATAAAGATTTATTGAACCATGCTTCGGCATTGGTCACAACTTGTCCCTAATATGTCAACTGACATCTGAGGACACTAAGCAACACTTCATCCATCTTCAAAAAACAACAGTACCAAAACTATCATTGGCGGGAACTGCCACAAGTATCCTTTTTGTTGCGACAAAGGTATTGTCGTGACAAACACGTGCTTGTCGTGACAAAACTTTTGTCACAACAAACCTTTTTTCAGAGAAAACTTTTTTTTGTGACAAATATTTGTCGCAACAAACATAATTTTATAGGGACAAAAGTTTAGTTGCAACAAGTTGCAAAACACATCTTTTGTTATGACAAAAGTATGCTTGTCATGACAAACACGTGTTTGTTATGACAAGTTTTGTTGCAACAAAAGTATTTTATTGCTGCAAGCATACTTTTGTCATGGCGAAAGATTTTACAGGCTGGGGTGGTGAAGGGGTTAAAACATAACATGAGACCACATAACACAATTAAAAGAAAAACCACACAGATAACTGCTTTTTGTGCCTCTCGGTTTTGGCCACTATGTCAGTTGCTTACAGCAAAGATAGTACAGATCATGCTCACATTTTATAAGTTGTCCTGTCTCATTACAAACGTGATCTTGCTGTTAATGCGAGCTACTGTCTACGTGTGTGATATGTTGTTACCAATGGAAGTATAGATGCAAGAATTTAGACAGACATTTACAAACACTGAAACACTTGTGGAATATGAAAAACACAGCAGATAAGTTAAAAAAAAAAAAAATATGGGGACTCTTAAAGCTCTCTCACAGTTTTCATTGTTGTTCCTTAGCCTGTATCCACTCCAGCTGGTCTGCAGCTGTCGAATCACAGCAGTATCTGTTTCTAATTCTGCCAAAACCATCCACTACACTACATCATGTACTATCAAACCAGTGCAGTATGTTTTCTCGCAATTCATTCCAAATGATAGCTGCTTCTTTGATTTCAGACCACTGCAGTATGTCTTCATGATTCAGGACAAACCACAAGCATTTGGGCTGTTGTTATCAAACCCATGTAAGAAGTTTTTATTGTCCAGTCCAAACCATGGTTTTGGCTGTTCTATTGTTACGAAATCAGTGCAAGGTGTTTTGATACATGTATTTCGGTCAAAAAGGTCAGGAAAACTGATTTTTCACACCATATCTGGCAGTTTAATTCATACATGTATTAGAATTAAACACACACACAAAACAACAACAATATGAAGAATAATGTGAAGAAAAAATTAGCTTTTGTCTTACCTCCTCATTTCAGTTCATACAGCAAAACCAGACACAAAAAGCGAGTGAGATTCCACACACAAAATAAGTAGAGCACATTTCTGTACACCCTCCAGTGTTCCAAACATATACAAGTCAAGGCAGAAATCACTTCTTTCTCTCGGATAATAACACAGTCAATTTATTCAAAGCAGAAAGAACTTTGTGTTTACAAACAATACACAGGATTTGCAACTTACTTGGATAGAATAAAAAATATTTTTTATCATTAATGATTATCATGACATCAAATGCGCATGTAAACTACAAACACATACATATGTCCATGCACACAAAAATATGTATAGCTACCTGTATTCAGCAATCACACAAAGGATATTCCATAATGGATTTCAAGTACAGCATGAGTTATAATGCTTTGGATGTATAAAAATCAGAAATGGTCTTAAGATCAAGTATGCTGTCATGATGATATGAAGCAGGACCTGAAACCGTCTACTTAACACTTGCTTTCACTTTCACTCATAAACAAGACCAAATGCTCGAATACACATTCTGACCATGGAACTACAAAACTTTCTGTTTTACCTTTGAGCTCTCCTGTTGACCTTGGAAACTGATGAAGGTCACCAAAGCTAATGCAAATGGATACTAAACCTTAGTCTAGATTGTCGTCATGGAAAGTTTGTACGATCTTCAAAGACTGAAAGAGTGTCTCAAAAATGGCAATGTTAGGTCACTTGAACATACTTGGATCATCACATACTCATTGGATGTGACACTGACTCTCTTCTCCTTTGGTTATGCAGATACAGCGACTATCAAAAAACTGACTTTACTCTGAACAGAATGGCAATGTACAGCAACTTTAAAACTTTTCATAAAACTACACATTTCATTGTGACATTTCCAACATTGCTGTGACCTTGAATACAGGTCAAGGTTACCAAATTGGAATGTAAGAAAAGAGGAAGGGTGGTTATGTACATGACATGAAATGTGTACTGTATGCCTGTGAACATCCTTATTCAATTACTCTGTCTGTTTTTGGGGATAAAAAACAAAAACAACATACCAAAAGACAAAAAGAATAAAAGAAAAACCAGAGCAAACAAAGCACTAAGCATATTGCACAGAAAGCAATTATTCTGCTGTGAAACACTTGTATGTTTTGGTCAGTCTTTTATATTATATACAGTAATACTGCTACTCACTTTTCTGAATAAATTCTTTGACTTGTCTTCAGTAACACACACACACACACACACATACACAGCAACACAAACAACACACATACATGCATGCACACATGCATGAAAGTGGATCAGGTCTCAAATTCACATATGCCATCAACTTAAAAAAAACTTTCTCCTGCATATTTTGTCAATCACACCACCAGTAACACTCTGTGTTTAGTACAGTCAATCACACCACCAGTAACACTCAGTGTTTAGTACAGTCAATCACACCACCAGTAACACTCAGTGTTTAGTACAGTCAATCACACCACCAGTAACACTCAGTGTTTAGTACAGTCAATCACACCACCAGTAACACTCAGTGTTTAGTACGGTCAATCACACCACCAGTAACACTCAGTGTTTAGTACGGTCAATCACACCACCAGTAACACTCAGTGTTTAGTACAGTCAATCACATCACCAGTAACACTCAGTGTTTAGTCAATCACACCACCAGTAACACTCAGTGTTTAGTACAGTCAATTACACCACCAGTAACATTCAGTGTTTAGTACAGTCAATCACACCACCAGTAACACTCAGTGTTTAGTCAATTACACCACCAGTAACACTCAGTCTATGTACTATCATACAAATCATAATTTTTTTGGTATCACCTTTGTCATCACAAAGAGGTTTGTTCACATGCGGACGCCGTAACATTGCAATCAAAGCAGTAAAACAGTCCAGTTTACAAAGACATCAAAATCAAAACAAATCATATGGATGACAAAAAGCTGATGATCATATTAAATAAGTCACAGCAGCATAACTACACAAAAACATTAAAATATGAAAAAAAGTTGATCAATACAGGTCAAAGGACAAGTAGAGTGGAAAATGTGGTAAGTATCAATCATCTCTTTCTCACACTTTGTTTGAGACTAAAACAACAGCAGCAACACAGAAAACAAAAACAACAAATAAGGCCCCTAGAAGCTTTTAAAGCCAAAATTCACAAACTTTCCTACAGCTTTCAAGACCACTTTTAAAATTCACAGACCAACCTGGATGAATAACTTGCCTATGCCTAAGTATCTGCCTTTTATTATTATGAGATATATACCAAAAAAACAAAACAAAAAAACAAAAAAAAAACAGCCAAAGTATTAAACTATCTTATTCTTAACTAGTTACTCTCAATGTGTCATCTTAAATCACTAACTTAATGTCAGTTTCTCAGGAGAAAGATTTTTTATTTTTTTAAAGACCTCGGTTAATTTTTCTCAGACTTTCAAGGCCTTAGTTACAATTGGCATACCAATTCCCCCCGACTTTAAAGACCAGACACCCTGGAAATGGTATAAAACAAACCAATTATTTTGATTTTCTGATAGTACCAGTCCCTGTTTGTGGTCCAAAATTGATTTTTTTTCCTCATTAAACGGCAAGAGAAGTTCAAAACACATGAATATTTCAAATGAAAACCCGTATTTTAATTGAACAAAACAATCACAAATATTCAATGAACACATCTTTTTCAAGCAACAGACAGTTAATACACTGACAAATGATGTCACTCAGCAGGAATGAAAGCTGACCTACAAAGCTTATGGTTTTGGGGAAGAATGGAGAGGTTTGGGGGCAAAAAAGTGGTAAGGCCATGTCCATTATATTTTGACCATGTTTGAAACACAACACCAACATTCTTTCCTCCCAGTAAAAGCAGAGCCATTATCTAATTCTGGAAGAAAACTGATAAAACTTTATTTTTATTTTTTTAATGATACAAAAAAACAAAAAAATAACAAATCCAAAATAAAGTGAATCCCACCAGTATGGTACCTATATAAGCTGCAGTTAATTTTTTTTATATCCCACTGCAAATCAAGCGCTGAAGAAGAACTCTGTAAAATGTAAAAGTACAAAAGGAAAGGAAAGAAACAGAAATGGGTCTTGGGGGATGGTGATGGAAAAAGGGTCTCCAGTCTTGGTGTTACAACACAATGCTCTTTGCAACAGGCAGGACAGAACAGAAAGCAGTGTAGCAGCACTGTGAACAAGCAGGTGAACAAAGTGTCACAAGTGTCTGGCACATAAGAGAGCCCAGAGAGAAAGACATGCACCCACAATCACACAAAACGGCAGGCAAAGAGAGAGAGAGAGAGAGAGAAAAAAAAAAATGGTTGCAACTGTCCAGTTCTTGTGGAGGGAAACATGAGAAGATAGCCCAAACTGTCTGGACCCATTCAAGATGAAGTACAGGTGATGCTAGGGTGATACTAAACGTCACTGTCCATGGAGAAACCAGAGGTTTGAACTGGTTCTGTTGGTCACAGTTTTGATCAAAACTATGCACAACCACTGAGCAGCTGGAGCCTACAGCGTTTACTTCCTTCTCACACATGCTGCTTTATTTTCACAACACAGTTTCAATAAAGGTGTCCACTATCTTCAAAAGTTTATTTCATGCAACGAGCAACCAAGTGCAATACACTGTGACATGAGTTCTTGATGAAGCGCTTGCTGAAGAAGACAGCCATCAATGATGGCCCAAAATTAGTGGCTCTAACAGCAAAAACCTGTTGGAAACCAGTAAGAATGTTGGTCGTGTACTTTAGGAGACATCCAGCTTTTCACTGGAGCACCTATTCATCTGAGCTGAACGGCCCAAACCACCAAGGATGGACAGGCTGCCTGGGCTGCCTAGGCCTCAGCGCTGAATTCTTCTTCTCTGTTGGCAACCAACTTCTTTATACAGAAGTACAAACTCACAATGAAGACACAAGGGGATGTGCTAGGAGAATCAAAAAAAAAAAAATGAATTAAAAATATATGAAAGGACATAAACTGACTTAATCCCGAGAGCTTGCTCCTGCCGGGAAAGTGAAGGAGAAGAGTCCCTGCAGTATTCTTTTCAGCTCTCACAGTCTCAGATGAGGCCACTCCAGTGGCAGAAGTGCTCCCCAGGGCTAGGCCCTGACCAGTACAGCCTTTGCACCTCATCAAACCTACTCTGAATACTGCACGGAAAACCAAAGTGAGAAAACAAAAAAAAACAAAAAAACTATAGGAGGAGATTATCCCTGTTGATGTTTTAATTAGAGGTAGCTCTGAATTCTGGATTCAAAGACCATCTACATTTAAACAACACATGTAATTCCATAGCACACCACTTATTCAAACAACACCTGCATTTTCACACATCTTGATTTATTCACACTATATTTATAGTTACCATCCCGCAGCTGCCCTGATATAACCGCACCGGTTGACTGGGCGTAAAACACCAACTTGCTTACCATCCCACATTTAATGAAACAACCAGAATTCAGCAACACACTGCTCAACCCAAAAATGCATGCATCGGAACCAGAGACTTATTTGCAACAAACACCCAAGTCTCAGAAACTACTGCGCTGCAAATAAGAGATCTGTTTTCAGACCCTCTTTCAAGGAAGTTTCTTCAGAAAGGCCTTGTTCTTTCGGGATTTATTTTTAACACCAGCAACACACCATTTATTCAAACACCATCTGTATTTGAGACACACCTCTTACTTTCATCCACACCTGTATCTTGGCAGAGGCCACATCTGTATTTTGGCAGTGGAAGTGCCACAAACAAGAGTTCTGCCTTTCAAGATCACCTTTATTTTGATGGCACCCTTTCAAGGAGGGCCTACATTTACATAAAATTTAAACAATTCTAATGTTTTCACAGTTTTCAATACCACCTTTTCAATAACACCAGGAGCACGTGAAAGATTGCACTCATTTTGCCAAAAGTGCAGGTGGCAGATTACAGCTAAACATGCATGCACTTTACATAAGCGGCTTTGCATGGAATGACATGGAGCACGGTTGTATGGTGTACACAGAACGTGCCAAGACAGCAGCAGTTTCATGTGTCAACAGCCATGCCAGCGCTGTAAGTACACCACTTCAGTGGATATGAAAAAAACCAATGTATAATAAGCTAGCCATTCATGTAGAATGACATGCGGGTGCAGTGAGTCTGCTTGAGAGTGAAGAAAAGCGATCAACAACCTTGAACCACAGCTGTTATTTTCAGCAGCAACCTGTATTGAGGCAACAGGTACGCTGCTAATAAAAAAGAGTTATGCCTTTCAAGACCCCCTCTCCTATTTCAAGGGCATCTTTGCAAGAAGAGCCTGTTTCTTGTTGTTGTTTTTCTCATGATTTTGTTACTTTGAATACCCCCTGTAGCCGGAACTGCACTTCTCATCTTTAGCAACAACCTACGTCTCAGCAACAGGTGTCCTGCAAACTACGTGAGCACTGTGTTTCAAAACACCCTCTGTTTCAAAGCCACCTTTCTTTTTCACAGGCAGCCCTCTTTTTCCGGGGCACCTCTCTACTTCGAGGGCACCTTTTCCATGAGGGCCACCTTCTCCTCGCTGCCCTTCAGCTCTTTCTCCATGGCATCCAGCTTAGCCTGCTGCACCACTGCCTCCTGGTGCTGGACTTTCATCTCACGGCGCTTGACCTCCGTGTAGCCACACGAGCCCAGCAGAACGACAGCGTTCGACAGCCACCACAGCCCTGACTTCACCTCAGCGAAGTAGATGCAGGCGATGACTGTTTGCGCACAGGCTTTGGCTGTTCCTGAGATGTTGTGTGTCAGCGGGGATGTTACCTGCAATGGTGGATGCAGAGATGAACAATGCAGTCTACAAGGTGTGTGTGTGTTGTGTGTGTGTATGCATGAGTGTGTGTACATACACGTTTTGTTTTTTCTTTCTACTTCTTCATTTTTTCTCTTCTTGTGTAGCTTTGTTTTTTGCAAGTCTTTGCCAATTATAAAACTGCAGGATTCACGCAAAGATTTTACTTGAAAATTCCACTTTTAATTTAAAGATCATTTTCTCATACCAAGTTACTGCACAGTTACATGCACAATTTGAACTTTTACACCACACTTTAGACACCATCTGAACCTGGTCCAGAAGTGGTTTGAAAAAATATAGTTTTTTTCATTTATCATGATCATCTGTCATTTGGCCTCCCATTTCCAGTTAGGATTATTGTTTTCCCCCAAAAATTCCCCTTTTGCAGTTTATCTGTTGACCAAGACGCACCTGTTTAATAATTATTTCTAAACTGTTTTTCACAGACCTGCCCATCCTTTCATCCGACGCTCTGTGTGTGGTTAGTGTTACTGTAAGCACCCTGTGCTGCCACCTTGTGTGACAGATGAGCACTCCAGAAATCTTTATTATTATTATTATCATGAACTTCCCAAAGCTTCCAAGACCTTGGCCAAAAATGCCATTTCCCCCCAACTTTCCAGGCCACCACAGGCATGTCAGTTTCCCCCAAATTTCCCACATGTTTACCGACCATATGAACCCAGACCAGAAGTGACACCAAAGACTGTCTCACCTGAATTTGCAAGCCTGTCACATAACCGATGGCGAAACCAAAGATGCCGCTGACAATCATCATGTTCCAGAAGGACACGTCATTCAGTTTGGGGAAGCCAATGACCTCTGACACCTCCCCGAAGATTACCATGAGTGGAATAAAGAGGATGCAGGCATTGATGTTGTTGTAGATAGTCAGGCGCCACACGTTGTTGTCCAGCAGCGGCAGAACTTTCTTGGTGAAGATGGCATTGAGGGCGACGCTGGCGCTGGCCACAACCCCGAAAAAAACTCCCAGCAGAGACAGTGACCCTGGGACCAATGCAGCAATGTCAAGTCAAGAAATTCTTTATTCTTTCAAAGTAAAATTGGGTGCCACATATAAAGAACAAAGACATAGACAGAGAATGTGTGTATGTGTGTGTGTGAGAGAGAGAGGGGGGGGGGGAGAGAGAGAGAGACAGTGTCAGTCAGAAAGAGAGAGAGAGAGAGAGAGAGAGAGGGCCCAAGAGACACTCTGAATCACTTACCAGATACTCCCTCCTGATCAACTCCAAGGAAGAAGCCAGCAATGATGACACCGCAGCAAATGATGGCTTTGAGTGACGTTGACTGCCCCAGCAAGAGGTATGTGAACAGCTGCAAACACACACACACAGCATTGTCTTGTCTCCTCTTTCTATTGCCGATCTTAACTAGTAGTTGACTGAACTCACTAAGCTGAGCTAACCGCAGTGTAATTATGGTAATGGTAACCAAATGAAGATATTTTAACTAGCAGTTGACTGAACTCACTAAGCTGAGCTAACTGCACTGTAATTATGGTAATGGTAACCAAATGAAGATATTTTAACTAGCAGTTGACTGTCTGAACTCACTAAGCTGAGCTAACTGGACAGTAATTATGGTAATGGTAACCAAATGAATATTTTATGGCAATGGTTAAACAATTACAGCAATGTTAACCAAACGAAATTTCCAAGACAATGTTTAAACCATTACGGCAATCGTAACTAACAAATTGGCAAATGCTCAAAAAAGTAAAAATGGTTTGCATTTCAAATTGGAAATGATAAGGGGGTCCACATACCACATTGAATACAGTCGTCAGAGATCTCCCCACATAGTAAAACGCCACGCCCACAAACTTGAGGCAAAGGTTGTTGAAGGTGATCATGCACACAAATATGATGGACAGGGGCAGTGTCTGAAACAAACAGCACATTCAAACATCACCCTTCAGCCTGGGGTTCAGTTCTGTGACTAAAGGTATGCAGCTATGAAACACCACCACAAGTATTAACTGATTGTAAAATTCCAAAAACAATCAACCGCAAATCATAAGAAAATGTTAACATCTTATACATCCATCAACTTAGTAATAGTAGCAAACCAATGTGGAACAATTTTAATAAGCAAAAACAACTGAAAACAAGATGCTGAAGAGCAAATGTTCATTCATCATTGTGACTTTTTTTGGTTTTCTTCTAACCCTCCTGGTCACCAGAACAGAAGTCAGCATGCAAATCTTTTAAAATGAGGTTATTATTTAAGGCTGAATTTTAATCTCTTTTTTAAATGAAGGACACCCAAGAAAATGCCAACATTAAGGGTTTTGACAGGGCATGAAATGTATCAATTATCCCTCTTAAAAGTTTAATAAATCAATAAATGCAATAATCATTTAAAAGTTTAATAACTTAATAAATGCAATAATTATATATAGTATTATATTTATCATTTAAAGCTTTTAACTCAGCTGGACTTAGGACAAGAAAACTAATCCAAAGCCTCTGCAGCTGATGATAAGCACTGAACTAAGCTAAATCAGTAAATGACCAAACAGCGGTTGTTAACTCCCTTGACTTTTGCCCCGCATCACTTAAGTCCCTTGGCTGCTTTTGCTTCCAGTGTGTACTTTCTTCACAATGGAAGGCAGTGACAGTGAATTTTACACTGCCAAGTTTAAAGACATTTGTGAAGGCCCGTAGTCAGAATGTGTCCAGCAACAAGCAATAACTTGTTGCTCGTGCTATAGGATGCCCCGAACTCGCGATCTTCTGGTCACCAAAAAATGAGGCAAAGACACTTTTTTTCCACCCTCCATCCCCGGTAATTTCTGCAACTGCAACGGTTGTGGCCTTTGTACTGCTTCGCAATTCTAGGTTCAACAGTGTGAAGCAATGCCTACTCAGAAATCGTCCCAGAAGTGACGCTGTGACCTCTCATAACTTCTTGCACAAAAGATTACAAAGGGCATTCATTCGTGCAAACCAGCTTCACTGAACTGCCTAATATTGTACAGTACATGCTTAACAGAATAACACACACACACACACATATCACATGCAAGCATACACATGTGTACACAACCTAATTACTTACAGCTCTACACAGTCGCAGATCCAGTTTAGCTGAAGGAAAGGAGACGAGATCTGGCATGAACTGGCTGAGAAGACTCAGAAGAACACACATAAGCACTGTGATCACACACTGGAACCATGTCACAAACAGTGGTGCGTTCAGCTGAAACACATCAACAATAACAATCTTCATCATGATTACACACAAAAACCATGTTACATTCTTATAAACAGGGGTGCATTCAGCTGAAATATATCAGCAACAATACTCATCACAATTTTTGTCTTCCTGTTGAACTGCTAGTGTATTTTAGTTTAATCAAAATTAATTTAGTCCGTGTATGCTTTAAATTATTACAGTAATATGATTTTTATTTAAAACAAAATTTTAAAATCACTTGGTCATAATCTTTGTCATGTCAGTTGCAACTGTATTATTCTATTAACTAGATACCGTTTTTTGTTGTTGTTGTTTTTAATGCATGTATTTCCTAGCTATGTACTGAGCCTGATATGTGAAGCTGTAATGTGCTTGGAGCTCATTTTTGCAGAACTGGCACAGGTGCATTAGAAATATTTTTTATATATTATTATTAACATTATTATTAATTACATATTTTTTACAATGTGCATTATGAAATTTTGATAGAATGATTTGATCATTTACGTGAGTTTGATCATTTACCACTGAAGCTGTGTTTGTTAATCACAAATCACTGTACTTGTTAATGTTATTAATAGTATGTTAATCACGAACCAATCTATCAGTATCACTAGTAAATAGTAGTATCAGTCAGAAAGTTTCTTACCTTTAAATCATCACTGCTGAGTAAGTACTTGTTAACAAACACCATGGAGATTGAGATAAACCTGAAACAGACAGCATTGCATATTTTAAGTAAAACTACTAAAATAAAGATTGGGACTTGATCAGTTGTACACAAATGTTCTTCCACAGAAAACTTGGGATACATGAATGAATAACCATGTATTTTGTACTTGTAGAGCTTAAATTAAAAAGTTAAAAGCACAAAATCATAATTCATATATACCTGATTGTCATGACTAACCCTTGAGAAAGGCTACTTATTTTCAAACAGACATATTATATGAGATAATCCTAAGTCTAAGATAATAATTAATTCATTAAACACCCATTCACCTGATCTAGAATATTATCTGTGAAGAATGAGCAGTGGACACTGGGAAGTGTCCTGTGTGTGTGTGTGTGTGTGTGTGTGTGGGCGAGTGGGGGTAAGAATAAGACTAAGAGCAATAACTTAGACTAAGAGTAAGACTGTAATTTACACTAAGTTACAGAGTAAGAGACATAAGAGTAAACTAAGTAGCTGTGGTTTTGCACTAGCTCTTGCTTTCACCCTTCAGCATGACACACCCTTTCATGCAAAAGCAATCAACTCCGAAGTCCAAGCCTGGATTTTGGTGGAACTAAAGTCTAAAGGCTAGTTAGTATACACACAGGTCTGGGGAAAACACCAACCTGCCCAATGACATTTCTAACTTGGATATGGAAAAAAGTTAATGTGTAGGCTGTTACCAATACCATGCATACATATATTAGTATATATACATACTACAGTTTCTAAACTGTGGACAAAATGGTTTCTCCTTAATCACCACTGACAGTGACACTGTGGCAGTGACAACTGGCAAGTTTTTTTCTTCTTCTTCCAAGTTCCATCATAGCTGACTAACTTCAACACATGACTGCACTTGAAGATTACTTTCAGATTTTGTGGGGCTATTTATAATTATATATATCCTACTCCTAGTGCAGTGCAAAGATGAAGAGAGAGTATATATAATAATTAATATTATAATACAAAATTTACAAAGTCAGCTGGGATAAAATGCTGAATGTGTGTGTGTGTGGGGGGGGGGGGGGGGGGGGGAGGGGGCAGAGAGGGGGAAGGCGAAGGCAAGATCAGTCATCAGATGCCTGGGGAGGGCACCTACCCGGACCTTGAAGGTCTCCAGGCTGGGTGCAGTGACAGCATTCTCAGGAAGGGCACTCCAGTCAGCAATGGTCCGGGGGTAGAAGGAGAATTTCTATAGTTCACTAGCTGGTTCTGGAGGTTGGGATGTGGAAAGTGTTGCAGTGCTGACAATGGGTGTTTCATGATAGGAGTAAAATAGAGTGATAGTGGGCAGAGGAGTAAGCCAGCCAGGTTAACTAATTAATTTATTGACTGTTGTAGTTAATTTTTATAACTTTTATTACTAATACTATATTAGGTCAGTAATTTTTAAGAGGGAGACCTTGTGATGAGGCAGTTTTTATGTGCTCTATGCACAGCTTGATGCCAGGTGGATTTCTCATGTATTTATTTATTAATGACTGTTTCCTGGATGTTTGTTTGCTCTTGTTGTACTTTCATGATGTTTTATCAGTTTAAGATTGGCATAAATGTGTGATGACTCATGAGTGTACTTGGCACCACAAAACATTCCCAGTGCAATTGTGTTGACACTTGGCAATAAAGTTGTACTGTACTGTATTGTTTCACAAAGCCTCCGCTAGACCGGCATATGCCAGTTTTTACCAGTAAATCAAATGTTTCCCCAATACTGGTTAAAAATATAGTCACCGGTACCAAGTACCAGCTGAAACTGACCATTTTGTGTGACTTGTTAGAGGTCATACTCTGTACCCTGGGTCCTTCACCCTGGGTCCTGAAGGAAGTGGAAGCTCCTGCTAAACAAGATCACTTCTGGTGATGTTCAGCAAGCAAAACAGTGAATGTGAAAACTTTCACTGCCATTGGCAACAAAACTGAGTTTTATTACAGTCTGTAAAGGGTGTCATCAGTATACAACTCACTGTTTTTCCTGCATCAGCACTGAAGAATGTGCATGTCAGTACTCAAAAACTAGATCTAGATCAAACATCAGTAGTGCCTACACATGCTGAAAAACATTGATAAAACTAACTTTTGCAACAGAAAGACTGTACTGGTTGACTGAGGGTTGGTACCGGAATATTTCTTTGTTGCTGGTACCACATACCAATAGTCTCAACAGTCTAGTGGAGGCTCTGGTTTCACTTTCACTGTTTCACTTTCTGACATCTATGTCAATGTGGACCAGTTTGTGGGTGATCTTGTTCATCATGGACAGTCTAGCAGATTTTCTTCTGGACTGAAGACCAGGCCATCTGAGTCTGGTTCACAGAGATCTCACTGACACTTGATGTGTTTCCGTAACACCCAAAACAGAATCTTGCCGCATGCCTCTGACTCCATCCTAGTGATGTCCTTTTTTGTTTTTGTTTTGTTTGTAGGGCTGGTGAATAGCTGGTGAACTTGGAACTCGACTGATGGTCTGATGTCGGAGTGATAAGTGCCTTGTAGTTGTACTATAGACCTGTGCATTCCTTGATGGAAATGGAACAGACCTTCAAATTTATTTTAAGGAATGCAAATGTTTTAACTTTATAATTTTATTTGCCTTGCTGCACAGATGTTGTTTATCACTTTATGTGTGGTTCTCATCTCCAGTCAAAAGTGATGGTCACTCCAAGTCCAAGATACTTCACGGTTATCGTCAATGCTATAATATATGGTCATGGAGGGTGTAGTCAGAGCATACTCATACTTGTCACAGTGATTCCTGTTGGTTTGTATCGTTTCATTTTTAATAAACTAATATAGTAATAGCCTAAATAGGGTCATTTTAAAACAAAATCTTTCACTTCTGGTTATTGTTTTGATCTAATCTACCTGTTGGAGAAAACATGTTTCAAGAGGGCTAGGTGTAGTGCCCTTAAGTTAAACCTTCCTGGTCATTTCAAGGCCCGGAACTGATTATGTTAATTGTTAATGTTGTATTCTATGGCTGTCCCTGATTTCCAGGACTTGCACAAACTTTCTCTTTTGGGAAAGGGTTTGTAAAACTAAAGTAAAATAATGCACCTAAAATGACCCCCATAATATAGTAGAACTTTAAAAACTTTTGATGACATACACAGTGACACAGGCAACCGGAAAACATACTAAAGAGTAAATAAAATATTAGCCAGCATAAAATTTCTTTTTCTAATTCTAGTTCGACTGTTCTGGTGGGAAGGGGCGACATTGTTCTGTTGCACACCAACAAAAAAAGAAGTGCAAAAATGATTTTACATGACATGCACAATACGAAGGGAAATGGTGTGCCGGGACCCAGCCCATTTCAGGTACATGTATACATGTACATCGATACGTGTACACATTAGATCATTCTCTATCTACTGATCTAGATCCAGTGCATTTCTTATTAGTTCCTGAATAAGTTTGTAGTCGTAGACTTGCTAGCTATACCCGGCTGCTTGTAATACTTACCAGTATGCAGCCACTACAAGGAAGATTTTGAAATATTTAGCAAGTAAGGACTCCATCTTGACACGTTTTTCCTTTGCGCTGTAGGGGTACGAATAAGACGGCATGCCCCAGTGAACAGCGAAGTTGATCGTCCGGCAATCCACCAACCGCAAGC
>OY757547.1:5075868-5143522 GCA_963584105.1 Alviniconcha strummeri | reverse complement strand
TGTATGTGTTTTTATTGTTCTTTCTGTGTGTGTGTGTGGTGTGGTTGTTTGTGTGTGTGTATTGCTATTGTTTTTGAGCATGGAATGTTGAATTGTTGCTATAAGTATAATATGGATGTATGCATAGCACTTATCCATTGTATTGATTGTTGTGGCTGTTTCTTTGTACTTATGGTGACACTGTGCACAGCTATGAGCTCATTTATATATATATATTTCACAGGTATGCTTTAAAAGAAATATTTATTTGGTGCTGTACTGTCATGTATTATACGAGTCGCTGTTTTTTGTGTACAGCAAGTGGGAGGAAGCCAAACAGACCTGAAACGGAAGGGATACAAATATGCAGATGAGTTCAGATGACCTTGAACTGGCCTCTCACTGACTGGATAGACTTCACTGCACAAGTTTTACAACAGATATTTCACAGCACACTTGGAGAATAGGATGACATGAGTGAAAACAAAACTACACAATGTTCATTGTCATCACTTTTGCTACTCTGCGCCTACCATTGTCAAGTTCATTCATTCAGTCTTACTCCATAAAATTCTTTGTAAATATCTGTACTGGCTACCAAGTTGCCCCCCGCCCCCCCCCCCCCCCACCCCCCCCAATTTTTTTAAAATATATATACATAAAAATAAAAAATAAAAATAATAAAATGAAAATTTAAAAACAACAACAATAAAATACCTGTAACATTAGTTTTTGCTCACAACTCTGTAAGCAAGCTCATTTCAAGATTGTTTTTCTCAGTTACTTCCTGTTTGAACCTTTCTCACATAGCATGTATTTGGCTGAGGAGAATCAAATGCTTTGTGTAGTCAAAGAAACCATCACTGAGCCTGCCTTGTCTTAAGGTGAGAGGGTCAACCAGAAAGGTATTTTAACCACTGGTTTTGTTTCCATGGCAGGCTCCTGTCTGATGAGGTTCAGACACTGTATGATTATCATGTGCACAGACAAACTGATGCAAAATGTCTGTGGCATGGCTATAAGGGGGATGCATTTCTGGACCAAGCGTTACCTTTCAAGCTTTGTGTGACAGTTGAGTGTTGTTTTTTTCACACCATCGTCCGAATATAACTGTACTGGTTGACTGGTTACTTACGTTTACACACCAGCTTTGGTGACCTCAGGATTATACCATTATTGGAAATGCAGAACTGAAAGCTGCTTTTTTGTTTGTTTTTGTTTTGTTGTTGTCAGCAGTTTCTCATCCACCTGAGTTCAAACTCTTTTGATGCTTCTCCATTGGTGGGTTCTATTGCGCTTGACACATTCATTTTGTGCATGTGATCGTGACATGTTTTCAAGGTCAGTGTCAAAAAGAAAAGGTTTATTTTTCCATTTGTATGCAGGTTAATTGAGCATTCGCTTCTCATTGACGGCATTTTTCTAGGTCACTTCCTATTTGCACCTTTCTCCAATACCATGTACTTGGCTGATGAGAATCAACTATTATGTAATGGGTACTGAACTAAAATTCCAGATTGGTTACAGTGTAGAATTTGATGTAAGTGGGCATTAGCTGAATGTTGCACGTTAGTGAGTGTGAAAATGGGCAACACTTGAACAGGAAGACAATAAATGCTGGCTATTAGTCAATGGTTTTATGGTGAATGAGTGTGTTTGTGCGGTGCATGTGTTATGTAGTGTGTGATGTGGGGGGAGGGGGTTGTGGTGTGTATGCATGTGATGCATATGTGTGTGTGTGTTCTCATCAATCACTCAAATGGAAACCGCAGAAAGGCTACCATGCTCTGCTGGTTATTCAGGCTGTGGACAAACATCCTCACTATTGGTGTCTCCAGCAGCCAAAACGGATGCCTGGGGTTGTGTACCAGGCATGTCTGCAGCTGCCTTGTTGTCATGCGACTGGTCTGACAGGGGCAAGAGTTTTGAGTGACCAGTTGTAAGCTTCATGTCTGTGGAATAAATGGAAAGACTCCAGGAAAGGAAACCAAACAAGAGTTCAAATAAAAAAAATTTTTATTCACAACCATTTTGTAAGCAGCAAATGACTGACGTTAGACCCATGTAATTATCACTATTTGAAAGTGAGAGTGGGGAAAAAGAGTCACAAAGAGAAAGAACTTTGGCACAATGATGTAAGTGAGCATGCACTGGCACTAAATTATGCTAACACATTTGACAACAGTTGTACAACAGCATAATAATATACTCAAGCTCAAAAGTTAAGCAAATTTTGAAAACAGATTTTCAAGCCTTAATTAACCTACATCCACAACACATTTACAAGTAAAAGCTCACTGTCTTACTTGATTCAATGAAAAATCTGGTTTTTATGTATTATCCAGCCCTACACAGAGGATGCAGGAAAAGTGTGCAGGCTTTGTGTAAGAATAAGTTTTATTACTATTATGCAGGAGTAAAATGTGTTTCAGGAGTCACTAAATTCAGCCACCCAACAGCAATGTGCTGGCACAGTTCAAAATGTAAATTCTCCAGCCAGTTTCATCTAATGAACTGCGGTCAGTGGGCTCTTTGCCAGGCAGGTCGATGGCTGCAAAATGCTAAACACAGCTACAAAAGCAGTTCACAAAACCGTATGATTTGACCAATCATGATCAACTTTCTGAAATCATCTTTTGATTGAAAAAAAGGAGAATCAACTCACAAGGGAGTTAATTAGCTAATTGTGAGTGCTAATTAACTCCCTTGTGTGTTGATTCTGCACAAGTACTCTGGGCCTTGTTCTGCTTCCTTTTTATAATTTTTTATATATATTTCTTTTATATATAAAAAATTAATTATTTTACACAAGTATTATTATTATTATTACTGAGCGCTTTTATATAGCGCTATTCTCCGCTTTCGAGCAGACTCATTTCTTTAGTAGTGAGTAGTAGCTTCTCCAGGTTGCTCAAGTTTTGGGCTTGAGTATAAATCAGCACATTTGATTTACATGTATTTAAGTTAATGAACAATTATCCATGAAGAACAAAGTTAAAAACTGTAATGCACATAATTATTTCATGTACACTTAGGAAAACAAGTCTGTGGATACCTATAGCTTTGGTATTTTGCTGAATTTCATTCCAGCATTCTTCACAGAGTGATCGCTCCATGTGAACTTTCACAACAACAGAAACACACATAAAACCTACAGAACAGACCCAACCACAGTGGAGATCAGAGAGATGAGACAGTTGTACAGAGAAGCAAAGTTAGAGCTTTCTGTTTGATCCCTTCTTTATCAGCATTTGCCAACAGCACAGACCCTGTGGGAGGCAAAAAACTGTCAGTGTTGTGTGTGTGTTGGGTGGGGGGGGGGCTACAGGTTGTTTGTGTTTTAGAGGAAGTGGGCGAGGGGAGCTGTTTAAAAGTTGTTTGTTGTTGTTGTTTTTTGGGGGGGGGCTGTTTGTCTACAGGTTTTTTGCTTGCGTTTTTTTTTTTTTTTTGGGGGGGGGGGGGGAGGGGGTTGTTTGTCTACAGGCTGTTGTTGTTTTTGGTGATGGGGGGGGGTCACTGTTTGTCCACAAGAGGCTGTTTGTCTACAAGTTTTTTTTTGGGGGGGGGGGGTCTGTTTGTCTGGGGTTGCTTGTTTTTTGTTTGTGTTTTAGAGGGGGTGGGGGGCTGTTTGTCTACAGTTTTTTTTGTTTCTGCTTTAGAGGGAGTGGGGTGAAGGGGCTGTTTGTCTACAGGTGTGTGTTGTTGTTGTTGCTGTTGTTTTGGGGGCTGTTTGTCGAAAGGCTGTTTTTTGTTTGTGTTTTTAGAGGAAGGGGAGTGGGGGGCTGTTTGTCTACACGTTGTTTGTGTTTTAGAGGGAGGGGAGTGGGGGGCTGTTTGTCTACACGTTTGTGTTTTAGAGGGAGGGGAGTGGGGGGCTGTTTGTCTACACGTTGTTTGTGTTTTAGAGGGAGGGGAGTGGGTGGCTGTTTGTCTACACGTTGTTTGTGTTTTAGAGGGAGGGGAGTGTGGGGCTGTTTGTCTACACGTTTGTGTTTTAGAGGGAGGGGAGTGGGGGGCTGTTTGTCTACACGTTGTTTGTGTTTTAGAGGGAGGGGAGTGGGTGGCTGTTTGTCTACACGTTGTTTGTGTTTTAGAGGGAGGGGAGTGGGGGGCTGTTTGTCTATAGGTTGTTGTGTGTGTGTGTGTGTGTGTTTTAGAGAGAGGGGTGTGGGGCTGTTTATCTACAGGTTTTAGAGGGTTGGGAGGGGATTAGAGGGGATCAGTTGTCTCAGCGATAAGGGCTGATCCAGGGTGTATTTAAAAAAACACAAGTTTCAGTTTGTCTCTTTGGCTCACTCAGTCACTGAGGTAATATTTTTTTTATTTTTTTTAAATCCTCTTTGAATCTGTATGGGGAGCTTGGTACAATGGTAGGTCACCCCCCCCAAACAGGACATGTGAAAAACAGAACCATCTCAGGAATCCTCCGACAAGGTAAAATATTAAAATAATTTAAATCTCTTTGTACAACTTGGGTCACACCTCCCTGGATATTAACCTTTTCACTGCCACACATGCTGCCAGGGAATAACACACGACATCTGAAATCCTTAACCCACCCCAGCCAACACCCAAAATTGCATGTGAAAAAAAACTGCATTGAAATGCACAATTAATATTTAAACTGGATTTTTGTTTTGTTTTTTAATACATGTAGACCAAGAAAATATTCACACATTTCAGTCCCCCAAAATTAACAGCTGTGGCAGTGAAGAGGTTAAAAGCACATACTTACAACATTTCTGTGCTGGTGTGCATGTGGAAGCTCTGAAGTAGAATACTGTAGAATCAGTACAATTCTGTCAGTGTTTATCATACACTTCTTTTTCTGTACAGACTGTTTTGGAGAAGAAAAAACTTGATACAATAGGGAAAGGGAAGATATGGTAATAATGACGTAGTGAAAAACTACAGGAATCATGTTGGGAACAATAAAATCCAGAAAGATGTAGGAAAAGATGACACAGACATGGAAAAACATTTGGTGATGAGGGTCAATTGGGAGGTTAAAACAGAATGGTTTGTGAAAGAAAAACAAAAAGGTAGAACTAGAAGAGAACATGCATGGTGCAAAGATGATGGAACATTTTATAAAATCAAAATGGAGTAGAGAAGACAAAATGACCAAAACAAAAACCCAAGCAAGATGGAAAGATGTTTTACAAGGGCATTTCAAAGAAGGAAAAGAAAAGGAAAAACATCAACAATGAAAATGCCAGAGGTGAGATTGTGAGGACACAAACTGACAGTGATTGAGCCTCATGCAAAATGTATCCACATAAAAATTAGTCAAATCAGGATATTGCAGCAGATTTTACAATCGCATGCCCGTTGAAATGGTGAAACAATTATTTTCATTATTGCACATTTAATTAGAGAGTGGCGCCAGAACTCTGCGTGGTCAAAAGCAGCCCAGCTGTACAGACAACATTCTCAGCACAACTGAAACTGGATGCCCAGTGTGCAAAAAGAAAGTCTATACATGTAATAATAGCACCCAGCCACTCTCAATTGTGCCACAACAGACCACCTGTCACATGAACACAACTTTTAAAAGATGAGTTTTTCCAGTTTTGGAATCTGTCACAGACTACCAACATTTCCCAGCATGTTTTAGCAAATCTGTGTTAGGTTTAGCACTTTGTTAATCACTTAGTAAGTTAATTGCTGACACAGGTGCTGGCATTTGGCAAAGTTATTCACCAAAATGAATGCGACTACTTTCTCACACACATTAACTGAGCCATTTTTATCTTTGCAGTATCCGGTACAAATGACTCCCTCCTCCAGCATGTGCTAGCTTTGAACCACTAGTGTCATTGACAAAGGGTCTCTATTGACACAGCATGTGATTGTATTGCTGTAGAATCCCCCGCAGAACACTCTGGACCCAGCATATCAAACTGCACATTGACAAACGACTACAGCTCCAGCATGTACTAGCTTTGAACCACTAGCATCACTGACAAAGGGTCTCTGTCAACACAGCATGTGACTGCCTTGCAGCATTCCCCTGCTCAACACTCTGGACTCAGTGTATCAAACTGCACACTGACAAAGGGCCTCTATCAACACAGCACATGACTGTGTTGTAGCATTCCCCCACAGAACACTCTGGACCCAGCATATCAAACTGCACACTGACAAATGACTACAGCCTCCAGCATGTACTCTAAGCTTTGACCCACTAGTATCACTGACAAAGAGTCTCTATCAACACAGCATGTGATAGTGTTGTTCTACCATTACCCCACTGAACGCTCTGGACCCAGCATATCAAATTGCACACTGACAAATGCATTCCACAGGGTGAGAGAATTGCACATGTGATCATAAAAATAAAAATATTTTATTACTCTGCTACATGGGCAGCCACACACTGTCTTCAGATGATTTTTTCCCCTTCCAGTTCTGGAAAGTTGACGCCGTTACACAAGTAGCTTAGATATATATCATGTCTGAAGATAGTCCCCATATAACTATGCAGCACATAACCTTTTAATGTAGCCTTGGTGTTCTTGCTGGTGTCAATGTGCTGTGACACAGTCCAAACCTTGGTGTTCCTGCTGGTGTCAATGTGCTGTGACACAGTCCAAGCCCTGGTGTTCTTGCTGGTGTCAGTGTGTCATGACACAGTCCAAGCCTTGGTGTTCTTGCTGGTGTCAGTGTTGTGACACAGTCCAAGCCTTGGTGTTCTTGCTGGTGTCAGTGTGTTATGACACAGTCCAAGCCTTGGTGTTCTTGCTGGTGTCAATGTGTCATGACACAGTCCAAGCCTTGGTGTTCTTGCTGGTGTCAGTGTTGTGACACAGTCCAAGCCTTGGTGTTCTTGCTGGTGTCAGCGTGTTATGACACAGCCCAAACCTGGGTGTTCTTGCTGGTGTCAATGTGTTGTGACACAGCCCAAACCTGGGTGTTCTTGCTTGTGTCAGTGTGTTGTGACACAGCCCAAACCTGGGTGTTCTTGCTGGTGTCAATGTGTTGTGACACAGCCCAAACCTGGGTGTTCTTGCTGGTGTCAGTGTGTTGTGACACAGACCAAACCAAAGTGAACAGCATGCTCTAAAACTGTTTAACAGAACTCTCCCCTAGCTTTTGCAACAAAATATGGTAGTGAACACCAAGAAATTCACGTAATTAATCAATCAGTCAATCAAAAGACAGTGACCAGACCGCAGAACCAAATGGATGCTGCACCATTTCCTCAGCTGACAATGTCTACACTGCACAAAGTGCAACAGCAATGCTGGCAGGCAATGGAATGTGCACAAGAATCACAAGGATAGCTGTGAAATATTTTACAACACATGATTAGACTAAAACACTGACAACACAAAGTGTTTTTACTTAAAGGTAAAGCCACAGAACACAGTTACGAACAGAATTACAAACTGAATCACAAACAAAATTACAAACACACTGTATTTTATCTAAACATCAAAAACATGTCAAGCTAAAAGTAAAAAAAAAAAACGGTGGGGATCATCGCTTTATTATGCATATATTCATGCATATGCGTAAAAACACTTCAACATCCACATTTTACTCAGCTCAGAGTTTGAGCAGCAAAATGGAAACAACCCCGATACACTATACGCAAAACATCTCTGGTCACTGCCTGTCCTTTTCCTTTGACCTATTCCAGATTCTGTTAAACAACCTAAACAAACACGGAGATAAATAACAAAGAAAAACGTAAAGAAGCTGTTTTATATGAATTCAACTTTCTTTGTTGTCTTCATCAAAATCACCGGTGTATTGCTTTTGTGTCAGTCAGCAGTGCTATTAGTATTGACACTGGCTGTAACATGTTAAACATCATTCTGACATGCAAGACCAATTAACACATGTTCAAACTTGTACAAACTGAGTTAGTACTGGTACCTGTCTTGTTAACTAGTATTGTTTAGGACTGGAACCTACAGTTTATACGTGCAATGACTAATGCTTTGCAAAAACGTGATGCTAAAGCAGAAGAATATAAAAAAAAAGGACTGAAAAGTGAGATTCGTTAATCTTTGAAATACAGCAAACAAACCACAGCAGATCCCACAGGCAGCTTGGTTCCATGGATCTTGATTTGCTCCAGTCAGTTTATCATTGTTTCTGCAGGGTTTTCTTTCCTTACAATTACACTCTTAGCATGTTTTTGGTTGGTTCCGTGGAAACTCATTATCATAATTACATCGATTACAGAAAAAAACTGCCACAGAAGGTACTCAAACACTGGCTTTGTACATTTCTCTTCCAAAGAATGACCCCTGCTATTCCTCACTTGATGGAACATCTACTGACTGCAAAATCTGCTGGTGGATGGGTGTGTAGAGGGGGATACCTATAGTATTACAATACTGCAATACCTCTTTTAGGACCCATGTAATTAGTTTTCTGCAGGTACTCCTGTTTGCTAAAGTCCACATGCCTAACCTTTCAAAATGTGCAATGTTCTCAGATGTGTCACTGTGGGAGTACACACAAGTTCTTCCAGCATAAGATGTAAACATCAGGCTAGTCATACACATCAAGCACTGCCTGTTGGCTGCAAGTATAAAGGTTCTAACCCTGCAGCATCCATTGGCTGTAGGTTTTAAAGGCTCTAACCCTCCAGCATTCATTGGCTGTAGGTTTTAAAGGCTCTAACCCTCCAGCATCCAATGGCTGAAGGTTTTAAAGGCTCTAACTCTCCAGCATCAATTGGCTGTAGGTTGTAAAGGCTCTAACCCTCCAGCATCCATTGGCTGTAAGTTGTAAAGGTTCTAACCCTCCAGAATTTGTTGGCCACGGGTCAGACAGGCTCTGACTCTCCAGCCTATGAAGCTCACTCCAAGATCAAGTGAGAGCTATCTCAAATAAAGGTGTAAAACCAACTACTAATAAAAATAATAAAACAAACTGTTCCAACCAAGCTTACATATTTACATTTTAAACATGATAATCTCTCTTTTCCTCCATGTGGCTAACCAAACAGATTAACACTTTGTCATCAATAAACACCACACTCCATGTGACTGATCAAACAGATTAACACTTTGTTATCAACTAACACCACAGTACAGGGCATTTGCCACTGAAAGTCCACTCATTCTTGGATTTTCTATAAATGGAAATGGGCTGTCAATGCCCAGTCAACCATGATGGTTGCATCAAGGAAATATTTGCCATGAAAAACACAAACAAACAAAAATGCAACTGTTTAAATCGCAGAAGACAAATAATGCCGCCATAATCATTTCAGCTTGATACACCACCCCTTCCTACTGAACAATTTCTGTTACATAGCAAATGTGTAACACATTGCACGGCTGTCACTCACAGCAGCTGGAGAGAAAAAAATCAGGCATGATTAATCACAAAACGACCTATACCTCCAACAACAGACCTACAGTTTCAGTCACACAACCACGAGACGTTACTAAGTGAACATCATCTCTCCACACTGCAATAGCACCACTGATTGAGATAAACAGACCGATTCCATGGAACATTCATGAGGTGAGGTCACCAAGGTATCCAAGATCAGAAGAGAGGCTCAGGAGAGCCGGCTATGACGTAGACACAAACATTTTATACACTCTCACCACTTTTGCACACCCAAGCTTTGCTGTCAATTTTGTGACCTTCTGTGACCTTGCTCCATAAAAATGGCCCATTGCTGGCGACTCGTTGTTTGATTGTAAGGTACACTGCAGTAGACTTCCAGCTCAGTCATCGCAGAATCTTGACCACACACATTATTGTAGCAGACAAGTAGTCAATGTCTCCTATTACACTGTGCAACCTTCATGTTCACCGTGACCATTGTACAGAATGGCTGGCACCTGTACAGAGGAACCTCTGATTAAAGACCATTCTGAGGAAAGAGCACTCTGATTTAGGACCACTCTGATTAAAACCACTCTGATAAAAGACCACTGATGCAAGACCGTTCTGATTAAAGACCACTCAGATGAAAGACCAACCCGCTTTTAAAGATGTTTTCTGACACCTTTACTTTCATATCTCCACACAAACGAACCAATGACCGAAGACCATCCCTCTTTCAATTGATCCTTAGGGTGGCCTTTAAAGAGAGGTTCCACTGATATCAACAGTGTCTGGGAAATACAGGTAGCCTCAGGGATACTGCACGTATTGTATGATTCACATCATATTCATGATTTGATCCTTAGTCAAAGGATCCTTAGTCTTGATATCAACAGTGTCTGTGAAATACAGGCAGCCACAAGGATAGACTACATATTGCCCAATTCACATCAAATTCATAATCTGATTCTCAGAGTGGTTTTGGAAGCGAGGTTCCACTGTACTAGGAACAGTGTCTGTGAAGTGCTGGCAGCTACAGGAACAGAGCACATATTGCCCAATTCACATCAAATTCATATTATCCTTAGGGTGGTCATGAAAGAGAAATTCCACTGTGGTATCAACAGTGTCTGGGAAATACAGACAGCCACAGGGATAGTGTACATATTGCCCGATTCACATCATGTTCATGATTTGATCCTCTGAGTGATCTTGAAAGAGAGGTTCCATTGTAATATGAATAGGATCTGTGAAATACAGGCAGCCACAAGAATAGTGCACATATTGCCCAATTCACATCATGTTACTGATTTGGTTCTTAGAGTGGTCTTGAAAGCGAGGTTCCACTGTAATATGAAGAGTGTCTGTGAGATACAGGTAGCCACAGAGATACTGAACATATTGTCCCATTCACAGCAAATTCAAAATCTGATCCTCAGAGTGGTCATGAAAGAGAGGTTCCACTGTAACAGGAACAGCGTCTGTGAAATACAGGCAGCCACAGGAATAGTGAACATATTGCCCAATTCACATCAAATTCATAATATTAATTATTACCTTTAGGATAGTCTTGACAGAGAAATTCCACTGTGATATCAACAGTGTCTGTGAAATACAGGCAGCCACAGGCATAGTGAACATATTGCCCCATTCACATCAAATTCATAATCTGATTCTCAGAGTGGTCTTGAAAGAGAGGTTTCACTGTGGTATCAACAGTGTCTGTGAAATACAGGCAGCAACAGGAATTGCGAACATATGGCCCAATTCACATCAAATTCATATTATCTTTAGGGTGGTCTTGAAAGAGAAATTCCACTGTGGTATCAACAGTGTCTGGGAAATGCACGCAGCAACAGGAATAGTGAATGTATTGCCAATTTACATCATACTCATGATTTGATCCTTAGAGTGGTCTTGAAAGAGAGGTTCCACAGTAATATGAAAAGTGTCCGTGAAACACAGGTAGCCACAGAGATACTGAACATATTGCCCCATCCTCAGAGTGGTCTTGAAGGAAAAATTCCACTGTAATATCAACAGTGTCTGTGAAATGCTGGCAGCCACAGGGATACTGCACATATTGACCAGTTCACATCAAATTTTCATAACTGATCATGCTAAAAAACTGCACAGACAGGTGTATCCTGTTTTTTCTTACAGACACCACCTACAAACCTGTGAAAATCAACAGCGGTGGCAAACAACTGCAATTAATGTTCAATTCACGATGATGGCTCTGGAAACAGTCTGGCACTGTTACCTGCACACAAAGGTTAGAAAACGGTTATCCGTCACAAAGCAAAGATGCAGGGGCAGGTGCAGCAACTGGCAAGTCATGCAGCTGAGGTGTCTGGGAGACTACCTTTGACGATAACTGTTGCAGCTCAACATGTCTCGACAACACCGAAAACACGCTTCAACTTACCAAAGGTAAGTGTCACACATTCATCCAAACAACTTGCTTTTTTTTTTACTCAGTGAAGATGTCTGGGTGGCTGCACAAGATGGAGAGTGCGATTCGTTTATCGTCGGGTGTGTCGGCCTCTTCCTTGCAAATGATCTGCAGACACTGTTGCAGCTCTTTGACACGGTGACAGTGCTCGGAGTAGGACGAGTTCTGCACCACTTTCTGGCATAACACCAGGAAGGACGACCGAACCTGAAACAGCAGCAAAAGTCTGGACTTATCCTGACGAAGAGCAAGGAATACCCCTGAAACACATCACAACAACAAAACATTTTTTTTTTTTACGCTTCATCAGTTTCAGAATTTGGGATGCCTTACCAGGTAAGGCTACTGCAGCGCTACCCATTCCTGTCAGTGTGTGCTGTATATTTGTTGTGCCCTAACAGTAGTATGGCTGTCAGCGTTTGGGATTTCTAATATGTGGACAGATGCTAATGCATGTGATTGCACAGGAAGGCTGTATACCAACTGAAATACTCCCCCCATGACCAAACCTGTTGCACAAACTACTAGCATCACTAAGCCTAAGACAGCATAGAGCCCAGCGAAGAAACAACAACAATACAGACGCACACCCCCAACCTTTCACATGCACACATTCACATCTCCACAAAATACACACGTACATACACACACACGCAGAGTCTAACACACAGACAAGCACACACACACACGCACCTCGTCTCCAGGGCTGAGATTGGACAACCTGCCGACAATAATATCCATCAAGACCTTGGCATCATTTGTGTAGAGAAGGTCAGCGGTCGTGAGGTCCGCATATAGGTCATGAAAGAGCTTCAGCACAGAGTTAGGTGGCTGAGGTTCGAACTCAAACATCTTCACAGGGTCATCTGAAACAGGAACATTCCTAACATTAGGATCTGCAAGCACTACCGATGGTCAGATAAGGTCACACCCAGAGAACTTCCAAGGCAGCTACTGATACATATCTTTGGACAGCAGTCCCTCTGCCCACATAAATGTGCTGGTGTTGAATGTGTTGAAAAACTCCCGTTCCAGCTAGCTTCACTTAACCCTCTGTTGGGCAATATCCACTTTCAGCCCAGTCAGTTCACTGTCCTCAGATGGTTTGAGGATGCCTGTGTGCATGTGCTTGTGCATATATTCCACTGGTATAGTATGGAATGAACTGATACGTGGATATGCCAGTATACAGCATACTTCAAGTTTATTCCGTCCACACGCATGCACACACACACATTCTCATACCATTTGAGGACAGTGAACCGATGGGACTAAAAGTGGACATTGCCCTCTGCTGATAGTGAAGACTTTGGGTGTGCCACAGGTGGCCAGTGAATGCAGAATGATGCTGGTGTTGACAGACACAACTGTCCCATTTTCACTTACCCCCTCTGTTTATCCACACCATGATGCGTTCAGTGAAGACTTTTGGGGTGCCACATGTGGCCAGTGAACGCAGAATGATGTTGGTGTCGATGGAGGTCAGGTGGAGGTTGAATGCCAGGACAAAGGAGATCAGCAGGTCGACAGCATCGTCTTCAAACTGAGCGGAAGGTGGGTTTTCGATCAGGTGAAGGATGCGTAGGAAGAACTCTTCAGTCAGTTGATCTGGACACAAACAGTAAGATGTGGACAGCTTTGTGAACAAACTAATCTCAAGACAGGCATCAATACTAAAATATACAAATCAGCTAATTCACAACACAATGTTCAAACACCCCTCACACTATATCCAATGTTCAAACACCCTTACATTACAGGCAACTATTTGTCATTTGACCACTACCTGTCATACAACAAGCATCTGTCACACAGCCATCTGTCACACAGCCATCTGTCACACAGCCATCTGTCACACAGCCATCTCTCACACAGCTATCAGTCACACAGCCATCTCTCACAAAACCACCACCCATTTCTCAGCACTCAACCATCTGTTGCACAATGTTCAACTACAGCTCAAGCAAAACTTAACCATGTGTCACACAATGATCAACCATCTCTTACACAACATTCAACCCTCTATCACATGACATTCGACCCACTGTCACACAGCTACCAGTACCATCTAGTAAAAAAACAGAAAGAACACTCCACCATCTCTCAAAAAACAATCACCCATCTACTGAACACAATACTCATCCACTCCTCATGCTACAATTACCCATCTATCAAACACAACACTCCACCATCTCTCACACAACATTACCTACCTATCAAACACAACACTCCACCATCTCTCACACAACATTACCTACTTATCAAACACAACACTCCACCATCTCTCACACAACATTACCTACTTATCAAACACAACACTCCACCATCTCTCACACAACATTACCTACTTATCAAACACACCACCATCTCTCACACAACATTACCTACCTATCAAACACAACACTCCACCATCTCTCACACAACATTACCTACTTATCAAACACAACACTCCACCATCTCTCACACAACATTACCTACTTATCAAACACAACACTCCACCATCTCTCACACAACATTACCTACTTATCAAACACACCACCATCTCTCACACAACATTACCTACCTATCAAACACAACACTCCACCATCTCTCACACAACATTACCTACTTATCAAACACACCACCATCTCTCACACAACATTACCTACCTATCAAACACAACACTCCACCATCTCTCACACAACATTACCTACTTATCAAACACACCACCATCTCTCACACAACATTACCTACCTATCAAACACAACACTCCACCATCTCTCACACAACATTACCTACTTATCAAACACACCACCATCTCTCACACAACATTACCTACCTATCAAACACAACACTCCACCATCTCTCACACAACATTACCTACTTATCAAACACACCACCATCTCTCACACAACATTACCTACCTATCAAACACAACACTCAACCGTCTCTCACACAACAATCAAGATCCAAACATATAAACGGTTAAAAGGAATATTACTGCGACAATACAAAACGTTCAAAGTGACAACAACGACAAAACCCAGTCATCCTAGTTTCAGATTTGATTTCTGTTTTCTCCATCAAATAACAAACGAAGCATCTGATACCTGTCACAGCTGTTGAGACATCATCACCGGTAGAGAAAATCATCGTCATCACCAGCGCCACGTAACACACCCGTTGTACATCTGAACACCACAAAAGTCAGCAACATCTAAGGACATGGACACGCAATTTGTTTTTAAAACACAGGTGAACTGAACTAATTCTAAAACACAGCCACAGAATGTTATCACCACCATAGTGTTATACTTGTGTTGTGTTCCCACATCATGAACCTTACTATATACCATTTATATTACACATCATCATTACAACCCACTACTACAGCACTGTGCCTCTCTTTCACGGAATGTCCACCTTTCTCTCTGACCCAGACAGGGCCCCACCTCCTTCATTAAGCACCGTTACCATTATCAACACAGACAGGAGTTAATTAACACTCAGTATACATAACACAAATACAACAACAGACCTGAGTCACCTACTGAACTCTCACCTCGCATGCATGTAAATTTATGTACCTTGTATTTACATGCATACCAGGTGAGTCACCATAGACGAATCAGGTCTCTGTGTTATGCATATCGAGCGCTAATTAACTCCCTTATGAGTTGATTCTGCATGAGCGCTCTGGGCCTCGTCCTGTTTGAGATTTTGCCACTGTTACCATAATTAACAGCGTCACTCACCTTCAGTGTGATCCGTCAACTCCTGGCCAAGCTCAAGAGGGAGCACTGAGTACAGCAGCTGCATGATCACCTGCTTCTCCAACCCACACAGGGCCCCAAACACCTTCAGCAGCAACCTGCATAACGCTCCCCGGGTTTCCTGTCACAACAGAATATTAATGGTCATAACAACCTCTTTCTCCAACCCACACAGGGCCCCAAACAATTTTAATGGTAATCATTTTAATTACCACCCATCTTTTCCTAGGTGCAAATGAAACACATTAATTTTACTCTGGTAGCACCCACACAGCATTGCCTGGGTTTCTCAACAAAATGATTGCTTCTTTCTCTACCCCAAAGAAAACCTCAGACACCTTTACTGGTGATCTCAGCATCTGTTGCTACAGCAACAGGGTAAGACATCAGGGTAAGGTGTGTACAAATGAACCATTCCCAGTGAATATTCATGAGGAAAGGTCACTAAGGTAACTCAGATTGAAAGCAAGGATTTCATGTGGCGGCTACAGTGGGCAATGTGTGCAAAGTTTAATTACACTGGTGGTCTTACCAGCTGATAATACTAAACAAGGGGTGTGCGATTTCAGTGTGTGTTATGTATGCAAAGCATAAATGTGTGTTTGTGAGTGTGTGTGTGTGTGTGTGTGTGTGTGTGTGCACATGTGTGTGTGTGTGTGTGCGCACATGTGTGTGTGTGTGTGTGTGTGTGTGTTTGTGCGTTTGTGTGTGTGTTGTATGTGCATGTACGTGCACATTTGTGTTGTATGCACTGAATTTTAAGAACATGTGCACTCAAAGAATATGTAAGTGCATAGGGCCTGTGCAGGTTAGGCACTCTAAGTATATATATTTTTATTACAAATCAGGCTTGCACTCTCACCATCTGATAATACTGAACCAGGCTGTTCAAAATGTCATAGTTGTCTCTGGATACCACTTTACGGCAGATCGAGGGCTTGGCATTCTCCTGTGCAACAAAACACAAGTAAACACAGCATGATTGTGATGTCAGTGACACACACCTATATATACATACTCACAGCAGAATCATGCGTTGCACATACACACACCAAGCTCTAGCCACACAGAGTGTGTGCATGCACACAAACACACACACACACACAGGAGACACACACATGCCCACACACCAACATCCAAACACATACACTCTCTCTCTCTCACACACACTCACACACAGGACACACACACACATGCCCACACACCAACATCCACACACATACACTCTCTCTCTCTCACACACAGGACACACACACATGCCCACACACCAACATCCACACACATACACTCTCTCACACACACACACACACACACACACACACACACACACACACACACACACACACACACAAGCATATGCATACACACACACACACACACACACACATGCCCACATCCACACATATGGACAGAAGTTGCTTCACACGCTGATGATTGCACCGTGAGCAGTTTGAGGTCCTACCAGGATGGACAGCAGTTCCTGCAGGTACTCCTGTATGATGGCCTCGTCTTCATGCAGCGCCCAGCTCCTCTGCTGGGAGTCGTCCTTGCAGGCTGTTAGTTCTGAGAAGATGACATCCAGCCGTTGAGCATCATGACTCGTTACATCCTCATCTGATATATCACGCTGCAACAGTGAAATGGATGATCACAACTTGTTCTCTCCTCATCCAATATATTATCATGCTGCTGTAGTAAAATGGGTAGTCACAACTTGTCCTGACATCATACAATACAAATATTACCATGCTTCTTCATGGACCCGGCCCAAAGTGAACAGAGCACAGACCCACCCCAAAGTGAATAGAGCACAGACCCACCCCAAAGTCAACAGAGCACAGACCCACCCCAAAGTCAACAGAGCACAGACCCACCCCTAAGTGCAAGCATGGATTCACCCCAAAGTGAACAGTGCACAGACCCACCCCAAAGTGAACGGAGCATGGACCCAACCCAAAGTGCAAGCATGGACCCACCCCAAAGTGACCAGAGCACAGACCCACCCCAAAGTGAACAGAGCATGGACCCACCCCAAAATGCAAGCATGGACCTACCCCAAAGTGAAGAGAGGTCAGCATTCTGTCCATCAATCCTTCCAAGGCCGGCACCTTGAAGCCCACATAGCCCAGGACCGTTTCCACAGCGATTTTGGATTTCTCAAAACTCAGCCCTGTACTCTTCCGCACCTCTTCCAAAAGTTCCGGTCCAATCTTCTCCGGCACATCCAAGTTCTTCAGCAGGTCTTGCACATCAGCAGCAGTTTGAGGTGGGCTGGAAGGCAGCCCATCGTTGTTCGGGGAAGAGGGTATAGTGTCCTCCTGACCATCAGTTGTATCTATGGGTATGTCATTCTCTGGAGCACAGTGGCTGTTGCTGGTCGGGGCTGACGGTGGGTCAGCCTCTGCGGTGGAGTTTGCATGGGCATGGTCACTGTCCTCAGACTCTGTTTGCACCTGTGGTTCAAGCTGTGCAGCTGTGTGATTGGGCGGGGAGGGCAGGACGTCGGGCAAGTTGGTGGCATTGTGAGCATCGCAGACGTCAGATGAAGGTGGAGGAGGTGCAGGTGTTTGCTTGGCAGATGACTGTCTCCTCACTGCCAGACCACAAGAGAATGAAAGAGGGGTTAAAAATGGGTGATAACTAAATTAAGCATGTCAGGGGATGGGGGCAGATATGTTAGTGTGTACACAGGGCTGGGTGGAGTGAAAGTTTGTGTGATAGCTAAATTAAGTTTGTCAGGAAGTAAGCAAAAGTTTCTATACAATATCTTTTGAGTATCATCATGCGAGTATACAACATTTCGGGTGCATGAATATGTTAGCATATGCATGTGTATAATTATGGTCCTGTGAGTATGATACAGACCAAGCAAAACTAATCACTATGGATACACACAAATGTATAATTATAGTTGTTTGTTGACTGCAAATAAGGTTTTTTTTTATCAATTTCTATTGCTGCAACTTGCTGATACATGTTGTTAGCATGATAATTGTAAGATCAGTCTAAAACACTATGTAAAGACTTTAAATAAAAAGGAAGAAGAAGAAGATGAAATCACCAGGTACACAGCTGGCATGTAACTATTGCTATCACTAGTATCAGAACACAGTTTTTGCAGCTGTTACCATGTCAGCACAGACACAATAAAAGATCATAATCAGAATTTATGGTCTGTAAAAAAATCTTCAATACCGTACCTCTGTGTTCACAAAGCACACCATGCAGTAACTGTATTATATATATCAAGAACAAACCAAGATTTTAAACCAAACTAATGCCCACTAGTCAAATGGTTTTTGCAGCTGTTCACAAAACACACCATGCAGTGACTGTATATTTTTTATATGTTGAGAACAAACCAAGATTTTTACCCAAATAATGCCCACAAGCCAAAGGGTTTTTGCAGCTGTTCCCAAAGCACACTTCAAGTGTTGCTTAAGTTAATGTCCTCAGATGTCGGTTGACATATTAGGGACAAGCTGAGACCAATGCGTGAGCATGGTCCAATATTGCTTTATGTCCACAGAAACCATAAGGCTTGTTAGGACGGACAGCCCAGGATGGCCACCTCGACTCTCACACAGCTCCTGAACTATGACAAAGCACACAAAGCACACCATGCAGTAACTGTATATATATCGAGAACCAAGATTTTTACCCAAACTAATGCCCACTAGCCAAAGGGGACCAAGAACTGTAGCATCAGCAAAGGAATCTAATGACCCCTATCATTATCAACACTTTTGCTATATTAACTTTCAGCTACAGAAGGCTACAGTCGGCACCAAAAGACCCACAGCAGGATATGTCACATCACTGGCAGACTACTATCCTGGGAAGATCCTGCACTAGTGCTAAGTCACTGACAATGTTCAGTGATACGTTTCTTACTTTTACTTGTTTTAGAACAGCACCTACTTACTAGTATACTACCCCTGCTGATGAAAACAACTTTAGCAGCATTTGGGCATTAAACTGAAACAGTGTGGCACTCCAGAAAGCAGACAGGTGCGGGATTCCCTGTTAACTCCACATGTGGACTCTCTGCTGTTAAATCAAATAAATCTTTATTGTTCATCAGCAGACAAGCATAAAAATGAACCGGATCAAACTGCCCTGGGAAGAGATGGAAACAGCAGCATTAAGGCAGAGGTCAGCACAAGACCAGGACAAGAAGGGATAAGGAAGCTCGGACAATGTTTTACAATGCCATGATGGATGAGGATAAAACAATTTAGACTACTTGTCTAGGTCACAGACTATGTTCACTCGGTGAGTCCGTGTCATGTCCTACAGTTAACACTATATAACAGGTCCCAGGCACCCTGACACCCTGACCATGGCATTAGGCTGATTTAATGTGATCACCTATAAATATTTAAAGCAAGACCTTCAAAGGGGTATCAGTGAAGTGGACAAGTTTCACTGCGTGGTCCCACCCAACCTTCTCTTTCAATACTTAGCACTCCCATCTCTGGGTAGGACTAGGGGCCGCTCAAGGCTAAAAACTGCCATAATATAACCCTGCTGAGATCTGAACCCATGACCTCTGGATCCATCTGGTTAAACTACTAAAAAAAAGGTCAAACCTTCAGCACCAGTTGGGGGAGGAGGCGCAGGCCGCCTCTCTGACTGACGACGAGTGACATCTGAGTGTGATCGTGACTGATGATGAGTGACATCCTCGGACTGTGACTTTTTTAGAGGTGCCCTTGACTGCAACTTCCCTGCAAGGTCACTTCTGTGCTTCACTAGCTTTCTGGAAAAAGAAATCAAAATTCACAGGTTCAGTCCATTCACTGAGGACTGCTACTGCGCCAATATTAATATTCAAGAGAACACACAGAGATCTAACAGAGATCAAACTGACTAAATTACTATGTTACACATTAATAATTAATGGCTAGTATTGTACTTTAAGTCTTGATATTTATAAAACTCATAACCCAGTCAACTGTGAAAAGGTTGTATCACTATCAGGGTGAAACAATTAATCAAAATCTTCAGTACAAATACCAATTCAGTACTCATGTCACATGTCACTTCATGTGTCAAGATGAGTAGGGGAAAAAAGGTGAGTGAAGTTAGAAAGGCAGAATTTCTGGCAGTACCTAGTTCTCCTATGAACTGCAAAGCATGCAGAGCCATATTCTGACATACTCCAGGCTCAACTGTCAACAGACACAGCCTTTGAGTTTGACAGCTCTGGGTTTCCACAGGGGACTTTAATTTAGAACTGCATCCTTGATAATTCACCACAGAGAACACATGTATATATATAATATGTATGTATAAAATGTCCTTTTAACTGTAGAGTTAACAAAAGATAAATGAGAAACTGCAATATTAGTTAAGTTACTGATATTGATAAGCCTTTGGCTGTAGTACTTATTATACAATTTATAGCCAACAACTGACCATCATGACCACCAGGTGCAACACCATGACCAATCCAGTGAACTGTATTGAAGTTTGAACTAAGTTTTCTGCATAATTCTTGCCACAGCAGACAAAGGGCTGACACTGACAGAGGGACATAAAATTGTCACTTTCAAAGCCTAAAGGCTAAAAGAATGGAATGTACATGTTTTAATAAAACTGGTAATCTACACACTCTTTACACATCATCACTGTGAGCATACTGTCAGTGTGCATCATGAAAACTAAACATGTTAGTTTATAATGTTGATTGTGTACATGATCATGATGTAGTAAGAAAAACATTCACAATATTAACTCTCTCTCTCTTGTTCAAGTGTTGTTGTTGTTTTAATCTCGACTCTGTCTAAGACTAAAGGAAGACAGTAAGAATGTGTGTACAGATCTATGCAAAGCAAGCAGCTTACTGAAGGGTGTCTCGCTGCTGACGTGTGTATTTGCCTCCACCTTCACTGGCTGCCTGCAGATGAATGGCTTCAATGGACCAGTCCACAAACTTCAGCACATCTTCAGGGTTCACCTGTACATAGACAAATACCATTCAGTGAGTTACAAGAGCTTTCAGTAAAAATAAATTGGTAAAATCCAAGGAGAACGTCAGAAATTCCTGGACCATTTTAAAGGTTATTTTGGGTCACAAATATCATTACAATCATTAAATGTGGTCCATATCTACCAATTACAGCCAGAATCCACACCAAAAAAAGCGATTTAAAAAAAAGAAATTGTCTTTGAATCTTGACTGTTACATGTCGGCACATGTTGCCCTTTTACATTTTACCTACTTTCCCAGCAACAATGTGAACACTTCCTTATAGACCATGAGCCAGCCTATACCCCCTCCCCCCCAGGGGGATTTTACCACATGGTAATTTCTGGGTACCTTGACCATCAAAGCACACAGTTCAGGTTGTCTGCAAGTGAGCTGTTGCTGTTTGTGTCTGTGGTGCTGGTTCTAATAAATGCACTATATAGAATTCCAAATTGTGATGACCTTGTCTCTTAGCAACTCAGTTATTATGACAAAAAAGGCCATTTCCATATATTGTTTTATTCAATTATTGTTTGAACAGTTTAATATGTTGTAGCTTTCCGTTTCTCTTTGTCTTAAAATTAACAATCTACTGTTCTTGTAAGAGGATTCTTTCCTTACCTCTTACTCAGTATACACTGAGACAGTTATCAGTCAGCCTCACTGACTTTTTGTTGTTGTTGCTTTGTTTTGTTTGATTTTTGCTCCTAAGGCAATGTCATTTGAGATTAAATGAGAAAGCTGTTCTGGGAACTTAACTGTCAATCATTGGATGCACGCTGAAACCTGGGTATTCCGTATTGGGACAGTTTGGAGAAAAAACTGACACACACAACAGACACATTACCTGGACAGGTGTCACGTAGTTGCACGGTACATTGCCGATTTGTCCCATACCATTCTGCGCTCTGAACCAGTCTTTGTTGATCCTGTCAATTACTGTGAACTGATCACCGGCACAGAATGACAAATAATCTGGCAGCACACTCTTGTACTCGTACAGCGCTCTGTACATCGTGGCCACTTTGTCCTCCTTTCCTAACCTGTCTTTGATTATAATTCACTAAGGCCCAATTACCGCCCGTCAATCATTTTTCAAAGTCTACCGATGGAGTCAAGGTGCCGGTGTTCGTGACTGCCATCTTGAATCACGGAAATTAGAAATTGTGGATTTAAAAGTATAAACAATCAGTTTTGTTGTTTATGTGCCTGTGACAAGGTATTATTGCCCTAGACATAATATTCAGAATGAAAATTGCACCGTTAAGATTAAAAATACTCAGTACACATCGTTGTGTAAAATGTTAAAATGTATCAATATTCTGTCTGGGATTTTTGCATAAAGTAATGACTCCTCCCCGCACACTGGGCATAATTGGTGGTTATCGTTCTTTACAACCAAAATAAATTTTCAAGTGGCAGATAAGCAGCGACCTACCCTGCCCTGGCGAAGTGCACTGTTCACCAAACTAACCCGCTTTTTTGCAGTTCTTCCAAGTGAAGGCCCGTGCAGATTCACCAGTAGTCTGTTCACCAGTCGCGGCTGACGCGGCGGGGTGTACCACCACGCCGCACACTGTGACACCGCAAGAGTCGTTGCGCCCATCATCTAAAGATCCTGTATTAATCCATGCCAGAGTTCGGTGGGTTGTGGAAACATCCAAATAACCCAGCGTGCAAAAAACAAACAAAAAAAAAAAAAAAAACGGGGGTGGGGGGGGGGGAAGAAGAAATGTCAGTCTTCAACTGAAATGTTGAACCGGATGGACACTCAGTATGACTACGCCGCCGGCAGAAATGAGAGAAGACCTGGCCGACTGATGAAGACTGAGTCCAAGATCGCCGTTTACGACCCCCTTCAAGTGCAAGCGGCACTGTCATAACCACATGGCTACACCAGAGGTCTCCGAAAACTGTCAGCGAACAGTTCAGTTTCGGCTCAAATGCCGCATGAGTTTCAGTATAGCCACACCTACAGCCGGTCAGACTGATAGACTGATATAATTACTGATTAAGAATCAAGAACTACATAACACAAATACAACAACAAAGGCCTGACTCGCCTACGGTAACTCACACCTGGCACGCATGTAAATACAAGATACATCAAATACAACAACAAAGGCCTGACTCGCCTACGGTAACTCACACCGGCTGGCACGCATGTAAATACAAGATACATCAACTCCACCACTCCACCCATCCTCAAGATGATTTAAAAAAAAAAAGTTAAGTTAACGTCAATCGCCGCGCTTCTGCGGCTCAGCCCGTATTACCGGCATCACAGACTGACTCGCCGGCATTATAGTGACGGATGCTTCTTCTTTCTTCTCCTTTTCTTTCTTTCTTTCTTTCTTTCTTTATTCTTTCTTTCTCAGTTTCTTTCTTTCTTTTTCCTTCTTCTTGTTTTCAGTCTCTCAGTTCTTCTTCCAAAGTTCTTCTCAGCCGTTCTTTCACCCGGGGCCGATGTGCCAAATGCTCATCAGTCATGTGCGTACTTCGGCGACACTATGCCGCCTCTACAATCTTAGTACTCTCCAGCGTCACTGTACGTGACTTGTCACGGGGCGATTCCGGCACTGACTGACACTGAGACGGCGTGGACATAAAAAGTGCCGCAATGGCGTGAACAGCCTGGTTAGGCCGCAGAGCTAGTTTGGAGGACGGGTTCCAGAAGCGAGGCTTGACGGTGGACCGTACCCGGGTCTTTTTGTTTATATAACAATAAAAATAAAATACAGCAAGCGCTGTAAAAACTGTAGGCACGAACTTACTATGACTGGTCCGTTGGGGCGATGCCAGATGATCGATTTTGTAATGTTATGTACACTTCACGGTGTCACTGACTGTATCAGTCAGTGTGTGCGTGCGCGGGTAGTGTGTCACAGTGTCACAGTGTGTGTGTGTGTGTGTGTGTGTGTGTGTGTGTGTGTGTGTGTGTGTGTGTCAATGTGTGTGTGTGGAGTGCGTGTGCGTGTGTGTGTGTGTGTGTGTGTGTGTGTGAGTGTGTGCCGTGTGTCAGCCGGTGTGTCAGTGTGTGTGTGTGTGTGTGTGTGTGTGTGTGTGTGTGTGTGTGTGTGTGTGTGTGTGCCAGTGTGCACTGTCACTGAGTCACGAGTGTGTGCCGCACTGTCAGCCGTGTGTGTGGGTGCGTGTGTGTGGGTGTGGGTGTCAGTGTGTGTGTATGTGTGTGTGTGTGTGTGTGTGTGTGTGTGTGTGTGTGTGTGTGTGTGTGGGTGCGTGCAGTACGCTCGACTCAGCAGCGGCCGTGTGTAGTACTTCATCATTCAGTCAGTGTCATGGTCAGAGACTTGAAAAAGAGAGACTCAGTGACGGGTAATACTCACACTGACACAGAGAACACACACACACACACACACACACACACACACACACACACACACACACACACACACTGACAGTGACACACACCGTGACTACACACACACATACACACACACACGCAATGACACACACACACACACACACACACACACACACTGACACACACACTGACACACTGACCCCCCCCCCCCCCCCCCCCCACACACACACTACGGCACGCACGCACGCCACACACTAGGCCGCCGCTACACGACTGACACACTGACACAAATGACTTGACACACTGACTCCACACGCACACACACTCAGACACAGTGACACACACTGACACACACAATGACACACACACACACACACACACACACACACACACACACACACACACACACACACACACACACACGTCACACACACACACACTCAGCCTCGGCACACACGTGACACACACACACACTGATGTATGCCGGGCATGCAAGTTACCGAATAAAACATGATTCCACAATCGGCAGTGAACGAAACTGCAGCTAAGACTGCTCGGCCTAGAAAAACAAGCTGCAGTTCTAGTGATTCAGACTGGTCACTGCCAGAGCTTGACCGGCTATGACCCGGCTCATACTCAGTGTCGAAAGGCTGAAACTCAGTGAAAAGAGTTCCAGGCGAAATGACTAGCGCCAGGTGCTTGCAAGAAATGAATCTTCTTTCCACCTTGTATACTGCCTGTCAGTAACAATAGTTTTGTAAAATCCAAGGACGGACCGGGTCGGAAAATCAGGCCGGACGGCCGGCAAGGACCGCCGCTAGTCGGTGACGCGGGTCGGAAATTCCTGGACCGTTTTGAAAGCAGGCCGCTATTCTGCCGGGGTCACAAAATCATAAGAATCATTCAGTAAATGAGGTCCATATCTACCGATTACAGCCGAGATCTGCAACAAAAGTAGATTTATTTATTTTTTGATTTTTTAAATCCCCATATATATTTTTGTCTTGATTGTCAGTTTCGAGTCGGCGTCACGCCGGATTGCCGGTTGAAATGAACCGGCGAAGCCGACGCCGATGCAGCTACGTAAGCGGCCTCTGAGTCGTTAACAAGCTACGGCAATTAAAAACCCACGGAAAATGTACGAATTTTGTTGTTGTTGCAATCTGAGAACGTTGAGTCGTGAAACGATTGCCCTTGCCAAAATCGGCACTGAGGAAGCGTTCACGTTTGTTACTGGGAAACTAGGTCAAACATCACTGACTTGAAAGGTCAACAAGCGCCTGGCGACTCGAAGTGACAAAGAAATATGAAATAAATCACCCTTTGTTGCGGATTTCGGCTGTAATCGGTAGATATGGACCACATTTAATGATTATGATGATATTTGTGACCCAAAATTACCTTTAAAACGGTCCATGAATTTCCGGCCGTCTCAGTCCTTAGCGGAGTTTACCCAATTTTTCAACAGTGTTGGGCACCTGTGGCTGGTCAACCCGAGGCAGCCCGTGCTGTTCGTGCAGCTTTTACTGAACACGTGATGCCTTTCTCAAGGTTAGTCAGTCATATATGACATGGTGGGGCTGACAGCAGGTCTCCTTGTTGATTCAGACTGAAAATGTTGAAGTTAATACAGTATGGCAAGGCGGCAGTAGCAGTTTTGGCGACATTTACAGGTATGTTTTTGTCAGATTTATGTCTTCGTGCAAAAGCAAATGTTCGCGGGGCGAACCACGTGTGTTTGTGTCAAGCGAGCTACGGTCAGTGTGACGCGACATGCGTGTGCCTGTGTGCTTGTCTGCGTGTTTTTGTGGTTTAAATCCCAGGACAGTACAACAACTGAGCCTGAATAAGTTCAGAGCACCACTAGGCAACCGCGGGTTGGTGCTAGGGTTAAACGTGTCTTATTTCTTTCGTTCTTTGTGTACTTCCAGTGGAGCACGTGTCACTCCAAACTCGACTAAGCTAAGTCGCCGACATAATTACGTCGCAAAAAATTGCAGGCAGTGCCGGCCCATCTTGGACACCTGTATCAGTGCCCGGCTGCGTTTTTTGTTTGTTTTGTTTTGTTTTATTTTATCTGTAGCCGTTGATGCAACATAACCGATCGAAGAAGCTGCACTGTCACTTAATACAACTGCACAACACATTGTGTTTGCTGCGTGAAGAACGAGAGAAAACTCATAGTGGGTTCACATTATCGGAGAAGTTAATTGCAACTTTCCACAAGTTTCACATCTTTGCAACTTTTGGAAAAACACACACGCCAGGATGACAAAAATATGTTTAATCAAGCGTAGAAATGTGCACTAAGCATGGGTCTTCCGTCAAAATTGGGTCTTCCTTCAGGGGATATAATCAGTTTTTTCTTTTTCATTTCTTCGTTTTTTTTCTTCGGAGCTGCGGTGTTTTGTTTGCTCACTAAGGTGCGTTTTACTGCTTTATGTGCACTTCTTTTTTTCAGTTTTTTTCATTTAACAGGCTTTTCAGACAACCCTGGTTAAACAGTCCAAAATAACAGGAAAATAAAGGGGAAATCACCCAGTCAAGAGTTTTACAAATATTTAACTTGCTCCAGGAGTAAGTTCACTTCTTTGGTGGATGTCAATCTTTTGCCAAACTGGCTGGGTACATAAACAAGAAATCTGTATATATATACAATAAATAGCAATCCAGTTTTAAGGCTTTTTTTCATTATTAGAAATTGCAAAGTGATGTCAAAATAAAAATGCATTGATTGTGGAGAAAAGACATGTCTTTGTCTGGGATTGGATGCTATGCCAAGGTTAATGAATTAATGATTATTAGTGAGGATCCAAAGGTTTAATTTCAAAACAAACAAGACTTGTCATGGAGTGAGCCACTCTTTTCCCAGTTGACTGCATAAGCCTGTATATATATATATCAGAGGTGTTGCTTAATGTCCTCAGATGTCAGTTGACATATTAGGGACAAGTTGTGACCAATGCCGAAGCACGGTTCAATAAATCTTTACGTCCATGGAAACCAGAAGGCTTGTTAGGATGGACAGCCCAGGATGTCCACCTCGACTCTCACTATGATATATATATATGTAACCGAGTGTATTGTATACATGTTCCGGGCCATGACCCTATAACCTTTTCTTTCCAGTCCTGTTCCTTTTTGATTGGGTGGGGGTTTTATGGCCCAATTATCTAAGGTGTTAAAAGTTGTGTGCTGGGCTGGCAGCGTCCCTTTTCCCCCAGTGTCCCTGCAGAGGCAGGTTGTTTGTTTAACTGTTGCGGCCGGTGTTCATGTTTTCATCAGGGGAGAGCTTGTAAGTAGTTATTTTTCTATGGCTTATTATTTTTCTATGGCTGATTCCTACTACCATGAGGAGCTACATTCTGCAAAACATCCACGCAGGACACCAAGGAATGGAGAAGTGCAAGCTATGTGCCAAGATGTGCGTGTACTGGAAAGGCATCAACGCGGACATTGAGCATACCGTGAAGACGTGCTCAGTATGCCAGACCAACCAGAGCAGTCAGCAGGCAGAGACACTCCTCCCACATGACATCCCAGACGGTCCATGGCAAGTGCTAGCCACAGACATCTTCCACCTTGATGGGAATGACTACGTCATTGTTGCTGACTACTACTCAAAGATGCCCTTTGTTCGACGTCTGACCTCCAACTCCACCAGCGCCACAGTCATCTCAGTTCTGAAGCAGCTGTTTGGAGAGCATGGGATACCACACAAACTGCTATCTGACAATGGACCGCAGTACAACTGCGTAGAGTTCAGGACATTTGCAGCAGACTGGGGATTCAAGCACGTCACAAGCTCACCCAGATACCCCCAGTCCAACGGATTTGCCGAACGCATGGTCCAGACTGTCAAGAAAACCATGCTCAAGGCAAGGCAGAGCAGCACTGATCCAGACCTCTCTCTGCTGTGCCTACGCACCCCCCCATCGACAACAACCTCCCCTCCCCTGCCGAACTCCTATACTCCCGGCAGCTCAGATCCAACCTCCCTCTCCTCCCCCCCCCACCCCCAAGATACAGCTGTCCACAAGAACCTGCAAGCCCGCCAGCGGACGCAGAAGAAGTACCATGACCGGAGTGCCCGTGACCTTCCACCACTCCACACCGGCCAACATGTCCGCCTGCAGGAAGCCAACGGGACCTGGACACCAGCCACTGTTGTCGAGAAGAGGCCCGAACTGCGTTCGTACATTGTTCGCACTCCAAATGGTGGTCTCTACCGTCGTAATCGTCGCCAGCTCCGGGACTTCACAGCACCACCCAAACATATCACATGGGCAGACCAGACCAGCCCCAACACCAACCGCACATCCTCACCGGACCAGCAACAACAGATAAACATGCCAGCGACAACAACAGCTCCACCGCCAAAAGCAGACAGCTTCACCCCTAGTGGCCAGACCAGCGACAAGCCTGCGCCAGCGCAGACACCACTACGATGTTCCAGCAGACACACAAAACCACCTCAAAGACTGATCGAAAGCATGTAGGATTCAGAAGATCAAGCAAGAAAGAGGGAGGAAGAACATGCATGAAGACAAAGAAGAAAGAAGAGAAAAATGAAGATTTGACAAACATACAAAAATGCACCCACGGAACTGTTTTGCATGTGTCTCCAATACAATAGAATATATATATATCAGTAGCATTTATGCACATATGTACTTCTGTTGAATCCATATATAATGTTTTCTTATTGGACCCCTAATTATTTACAACGAAGGAACTGTCTCCTGACTCAGTGACTGCAACACTTAGCAATACCAAGGTGTTAAAAGAAACAGTATTTTGTACTCTGGAGAAATTCATCAATCAAAAGAAACTGTATATTTTATAGTACCTTAGACCAATAATCTTCACACATGTATCCAATTTTCTCAGTAGCCTATAGAGTATACTGATTGTTAAAACTTTGCTGATTACTAGTCTATTCTTTTCCTTTACCAAAGAGAGAGGATGTAATGGTATAGCCCTATTTCACACTTAGCCTCTGCTCCCTTACTGCCCTACAGTCTGGAACTGGACGCTCCCACCCCAACACATAAACAACCTGATAGCAGCTTCCAGACTGACATGAGTGTGGTCAGTAGTGATGATGCCCCAGAGCCACTCCCTTCCCCCCTTCCCCTCTCTTCACTGTTTCTCACACACTGGCCTGCCACTTGCTCTTTGTTCCTGCTACCCATCACACGTTCCTCTGTCCTCTGTGCTAGTTGTTATATGTCTATATCTCTAGTAATAAAGAATGCTTTGTGACTCAGCCATGTGTTAGTGTATTGGATAAAAGAGAACCCCAACATTATTGTGATCAACACAACATTACAATACACTGTTGTTTCTTATTGATGTAAATAATGTATGTCTATAATGTTATCATGTTCACAACGTGCCTTGATTTTGGTTCTTGGATACGTGGGTAATTTTGGCGTCAGATTGCCGCCTGGTTGCAGCCACTGTGGCGACAGAGTACCTTGTTTGTGTGTTCATATGTTAAACCTTTATGCCACAGGATGACTGGTGTTTTCAAAATGTATGCAGCTAACCCTGGTTAGCTGATATGTAACTAGTATGTTATGTTGCCATTGTTGGATGTTCAGTTTGAGTGATGCTTTGCCGATTCAAAGTTATCCTTCTTAAAGTATGGGTACTTTGTCAGTGCGGCCGTGCGGCATAACTTATTTGTTTAGTTTCCTACCGATCTATGTTTCTACATGAAATCGGTGGTATATTATGGCTGGCACTTTGAAGATGTTGACTTCATAGTTGTCGAATGTTACATTTACTAGTTGAATATGGTTTACTGCATAGGGGTGATTGTATAAACTGTGAGACATGTTATTTCTGCTTGATCCGGCTTTTGTGTATGGCCGAGTCTTGGGCGCGCAGACTTTCACTCTGCTTGGCTTGTAAGCCCTTTCCGGGTCTTTGTGCGTGTACCTGAACTAGCCGGCGATGCATGTCAGTGGTGGCAATTAGGTCTTTGTCTCTGTTCACTAATCGAGCAGCTAGATCAACAGTTTAGATTCTTGATGCACTACCCGCGTCAGTAAGATGCTTGACGTTGTTCACAGCCGGATATGCTCTGCTAGTCTGTAACAGTAACATGCTGTAACGCTTTGAGTAACTTGATGAGGCTGGAGCTGGTCAGTTTATGACTGACTTCCTCCCGCTCACGGCATGGACCCAGGTGCCACCCGTGTCACTATCCATCTCATTGTGTGCTTAAGTGGAACTGCTGTAACGATGATCTCACGCTTCCTGTTTAGTTAAGAATGAGCCTGGTAATCCACATTCTTCACTGTTACTTTATTGTATACTTCATTTTACTGAGAGTTCATCAGTTAATTGACTGGCCGTCTCTTGTATACTCACCGTGACTCTGTGAGGTACAGGTTTTAAGTGTAAGTCAAGCACACGATTTATGTGCTTGATTATTAATCATTTTGTCATGTATTATAGTAACCTTCAGGTAAACTACATGGTTACTGTATTATTTAGATAATTGCTGTTGCTTAGACTTTACATTTGCTTTCATGTTCTAAATGTTTTGTTTGCTTGTGTCTTTTCTAAAACAGACACTGTTTCCTGGTTGGTTGGTGTACAAATAAAAGTTATGTTATAGCAACCTCTGACTTGAGACTCTTCATCCATGCTTCCAACCTGCTTCCCCTCAATTCCCCATCCCCACTCCCCTACATATATATATGGTGTTTCCAATTTGTTAACTAGAGAAGTAGTTGAATGGATGGATATGCATGTTGCATGCCAGTTATAGAAATGAACAGATATACTAAATCAGCATGTAGATGTACTTGCACACACGTACACCAGTATATGAGTGCACGTGTTTATTTTTTGGAAAATAATTGTGAGAATGGACATGCAGTTTAATAAATGTAAATGGCTATGCTAGCTGTGCATGACATTGTAGACTACCATGTAAATGGATAGATAGGAAGACACACACAGGCAAGGTACTCCATACACATATGGACATTTTGATCTCTCTCTCTCTCTCTCTCTCTCTCTCTCTCTCTCTCTCTCTCTCTCTCTCTCTCTCTCTCTCTCTCTCTCTCTCTCTCTCTCTCTCTCTCTATATAAATATATAAAATAAATGCTTATTGTGATCATTCTTTTCTCATGCATACTGACTTAGAAATTCAGGTTCCCACTGTTGAAAACCTGGCACTGTCAAATGTGTTCCATTTAATTTTAAGGCCTGGAGTAGGTCAGAATGTAGCCATGCATGCTTCACCCATTGCCATAAATGATAAATTACAGTCACTCTGTCCTCTCTTTGTGTTCTAATTATTGTCTTTATGCTGCCACTGGTGGTGTTGCTGATGGTGGTGTTGCCAACGCTGTTAATATTTTGTCTTTCGCTCTCTTCATTTTTCTTTATGCCCATTTGTATATTTCTTCCAGAGGTGACCATGTGTGGTTGAAATTAAAACCCAAGTGTGAGCAAGTGCTCTTTGTATACGTTTTTACAATAATCCTGCCCCGCTTAACGGATCAATGCAATTTCATTACTGTACTGATAGTAACCCGGGAACCGGAGCAGACGTCCTTTTGTTTTGAAGCGCGGCGTGTGACGTAACGCCACATGGCCTTCACACAGCCGACTGGCGATAGCCGCCAGTGTGCGTCATTTTCAAATCTGTTTTCTCCCTAAATATTTTGACCGCTTGTTTGTTTACCTACTCTTTGTTTACCTAGTCCTTTTTATGCACTAAGCTATGTATAATATAATTTGGCATCTTAGAATATTTATCTAACGTTTATTTAGACACAGGATCGAGCTTAATCAGTAGCCGATGCCTCTCTAGGTCCTGATTCTTTTTATAGCCATCGTCTGCATGGCGCGCTTTGTTTAGTACTAGTGAATAGTAGTGAAACGTTGTTTTGATTCGATTAAAGTAATCCTGTGTCGATCAATACTTTGTCGTATAGTATTTTGCTTAGCTGACTTTATGTTGAGTGTTTATTTTTCGGTTGAAATTAACTTATCATAGTTAAGTATTGTGTACTGTAGAAGCTAAGTTGTATTCATAGACTACTTAATATCACTATCAGCGCTGCTGTGACTAAGATAACGTGCCCCAGGCGAAAGTTCGCACCAATTGTTTTAGTACTAGTCTTTGAGTTTGTCTTGCTTCTCTTACAGAGCCTTGTATTGTAATTGTTATGTACCATTTTAACCGTGGGAGCATGCTCTTTATTCTAATGTAAGTTTTAGTAACATTAATATTTTGTACATTGTGTTAGTTGTGATTTAGTTGTCTGAATCTGTTTATAGACAGGCGCTAGCCACGCTTCCCACTCTTGTTGTAAATAAAATAAGTCATGTGTGTACATTTTGTTTATACGGTTTAAAAGATCATAACTGTAGCTTTCATTTGATGCTTTTCATGTTTTAATTGGTTTAGTTATTGTAGAGGAAAGTGTATTTGTGCGGGTCAAGGAAACAGTTGTCAGCTATTTTGTGGTCCAGAGGGACGATTTTACTGTAGCGATAGTGTGTGTTCCCTGTGGCCCGCGCCCTTCTCTTATCTATGCGTGAGCGTGAGGAATTTGGGTGTACTGAAAATTGTCTGAGGCTGAGCATGTAAAATCTGATTGCTGCCATACGCCTGCTGTGGTCTCCACTTTATTGACTCCGCTGCCTGTGTCCTGTCCTTTGACCACTCCACACCATTACACAAGAACTGACTATATTTGTATTTTTTTGCCTCTTTCTATCTGCCATTCTTTGAAAAGGGCTAAAAACTTTCTTCTTTTATTTTTTTATTTTTTATGATTACATTACTATTTTATATTTTTTTAACATAGAATAAGATTAATTTTTGTCATGTTTAACACTTTCTAGGTCAGAAGGCATTAGGCTGTATTGACTGGGGGGGGGGGGGGGGGGGGGGGGGGAATTGTTTAATCATTTTTATTTTTGTGTGTTTAGTTGCATAGTTACTATTTAACAGGCACCCGTTTCATGTTTGTATTTATTTTCAGCCCTGTCTGCTGGAAGACATGATGCAACCTTGTGCAGCCTGTATTGGATGTCCACCTCTGCCTTGAAGAGCAACATTACTCAGTTATGTACATTTTTGTTCACTTTTACAGTTTTTGTTTTGTAAAGAAGAAATTCCCTACATAAAGAAGCCAGCATAGACCTTAGGAGAGAAACTCCCAAAAGAAAGAAGCCAGCATGGGGTGTGTAAGAGAAACTTCACACGTAAACCAGCAGTGGGCATGTAAGAGAAACTCCATGCATAAACCAGCAGTGGGCATGTAAGAGAAACTCCCATATAAACCAAGATTGGGCCTGTAAGAGAAACTCCCATATAAACCAAGACTGGGCATGTAAGAGAAACTCCCCATATAAACCAGTATGGGGGTGCGCAATTGGTGCTTCCTGCACAAACTAGCACAGGGTGTGTAAGACTAAGAGAAACTCCCCATGTAAAGCAGCGTGGGACTGTATGAGAAATTCCCCATGTAAAGCAACATGGGACTGTAAGAGAAACTACCTGTAGAAAGAATTAACTATCCTGGAGTATGTAACAGACGGTCATCACTAAAATTAGTAAAAAGAAACTAGCACAGGGCTTGCGAGTTATTTTTTTAATTCCAGTCTTTGAAGTCCTTCCACACAACTCTTCTGTTCTCTTGTAGCTCCTGCCACACACATTTCATGTCTTTCCCTCCTGTTCTTCTGTCTCCATCAGTGATGTGACTGTGCACGAGGAAGTGTGTGTGTGTGTGTGTGTGTGTGTGTGTGTGTGTGTGTGTGTGTGTGTGTGTTTAACAGATATATATCTAGGGACACTTTTGTTATAACTTTGTTACTGGTGTGCTGGCACAATTATTGTAATGTAGTTGGGGTTCGTATTAAGTAGTAATTTCTGGTATTATACCACTTAAGATCAGCATCTATGTATTATACCAGCAAAAAATCAGCAATTGTTCAGACTGTGGGTTGTGATTTTGTTTGACCGGTTCTAAAAAATGAAAACAATAATTTTAAAGCACAGCACAACAAGAGAGTGCGTGTTATGTGTGTGAAGGCTAGACAGGGAAGGGAGAACTTTGGGTGTTTTCCTGTACTGTATTATATATATTATATAGTAGTGGTATGGACGGCCATGTATGACCAGTTATGGTGATTATCTGACTGGTTTCTATGAACCACTTTCAACATCTTACATCTGTCACGTTGGTTTGAAAACTACCATATTGCTGGTAGAGTTTTGGTTTGTTTGTAATCATGATGTAGTGGTCTCTGTTGTATACCCTCTACGGTTGTCATAATAATATAAGCAAGAGGGCTTTCTCGGAAGGTTAGATACACCAAGATTTTCATGATGATGATTTGTTCTTTATAGTATTTCTTCTTTGTAGCCTATATGTTCCATTCAGGGACCCTTCTGCCCAGCTACTGTTGTTAATGTTGCTGTTTGTTTAGTAGTTTTGGGGGGCTCATTTCTCTTCAGAAATGTCTTGTTTTTTTTCTTTTTCTTCCGATTACTTCTTGCCAGCTCTTTGTCTTAATGGCTTTGTTTGTTTGCCTGCAGTGGCTTACTCAGGTACTGTGGGTGTAGAAATTAAGATCTACTATGTTGAGAACCCGGAGCTGCACATTTTTCTCCCTTTAAAGCCTGGAGTAGGTCAAAGTATAGTTATGCATGCTTCTCTGACTGCCAGGAAGGTTTCAATAGTTCTGTCGGATAATATCTGTCTTCCCTGTCCATTCACTATGTTTTCTATGTTTCACCTTTTTCAAAAGATGTAGAAAAATCTCAGGGCAGTGACAGATAATGAAAATTAGGTTACAGACATGATCAAAACATTTCAAGTTGATTGCATGTGCACCAGCCTTTCACTCACAGCTTGTTTGTGGGTAAAAACATGTCGTAAGTGGGTAATTTAAAAACAAAAATCCTGAATTACTGCATTTTTAAAACTGTTTTTGCTGACAGTTTCTTTTCTCAGTTTAAAGTAAAAGTCCAAGGTTTTTAATTATGCAAAATGACCATCAAAATGATTGACAAATGAGTCACTATTTTCAGATTTAATGAAATAAAAAATAAATAAAAATGTTTAATTGGGTTTTTAATCAATTTTATTTTCTGTAGGCTTCCCCGGAAGTGACATCAGTCTGGGGAGTCAGTGCGGTTGCCATGTTAGATTCTTCAGTAACCTGTGTATGCGTGTGGTCGACAAAAAAGTTAACTGTGCCGGCCTACTGTGATGCCGCGAACTGTAACAATTCGCAGACGACCCCAGGTATAGCAATGCACAAGCTCCCGCGCAATTGGCCCGCAGTGAGGCAAAAGTGGATTAAGTTTATACAATTCAAACGAGCTGACTTTCTTGCTGCACCGCATAATGCCCATTTGTGTAGCGAGCACTTCAGTGAGTGTGATTTCGCAAACCCCATGGAATACCACATGTCAAAGCTGACACAATGTTCCGGTGCTCTTTCAAAATCCTGCCTGACAGGCTCAAACTGATACGGCTGTATCCTTGTGGGTCTCTCAGGCAAAGTATCAGTTTCGTCTTGGGAGCTCGAGTTGGCCATTTTGCAGCGACTCCCCAGAGTGACGTAGTTGGCATATGGTCACGTGATTTGGGCGTCTTGGTGGCGCTTTCGAGATGACGGAAAATGATTTTTTTTCCGTGCATTTATAACCCTCAGATCACAGTTTCACCTACATCATCGTTTTCAGCAAGCTTTAATGGAAATCATGTCAAAAATCACCCCTAACCTTGGACTTGTCCTTTAAGGAACCTGTCTTAAAAAGTGCACCAAATGACTGATGGTGGCAATAATATATTCCCACTATTGACAGCTATGAATGTGAGTCGTGTCAGTGACTTCTGAAAAAAGGGTGGAGTCATTTTAGAATGCATGTCTAGTTTGTTGTTGTTTGAAATCAAATGAACTCTGTATGAAATTGCTGCTAATTGATTGAAATAAATTGCCTTTTTCAAAATTGCCAGTGGATTTAGTTTGTATTTTTCAATGCAGTGACACTTAACATGACACTTAACTACTTGTGACTAGTGTGGGTCACACTGCTTGTCATCACAAGCTGTGCCAATATAACTGAGTGCCTGTGGAATATAAATATTGGCTCCCAAACATTTTGTGTGTCACAACAGTGAATTAAACATATACTTGTGATTTGGTTGTTTTAATTTTGTACTGAAATGATCCACAAAAGAGAACATGCCTCTTCATACCTTTCTTAGTTGTAAATAAGTGAAAAGTAAATACTGATGCTGGTTATGTTTGCTGTTGATTGTGTTGTGTCTAGAATTGTGGGCTCTTTTTTTTCTTTTCTTTTTTCTTTTTTTAACTTGCATTTAGATGACTATCTGTTTTGCCCTGGTATAAAGTAACTGTGACTGTGTGAGTCATCCTGAGGTGACCCTGTATCATTGACGGAATGTAAAAAATCCTAGAATTCTTCTTTTCAGCATTTTGTAGGACTCTTCTTTTTTCTCAACTGCTTTTTGGGGCATATTCTGCAGATGTGGCAGCAAGTGGCAGTGTGATTTCACTTGTAAACAGGTGGTAAACAGGCTCAAGATCCCCCAGGGTCTCTCCACACTATTGTTTCACCGGTGGAGTGAAGTTCCCTCAAGGGGAGGGGTCCGCGGTGATTCACCGTAAGAAAAACTACCTGCTTTACAAAGGTGCCACTTGTTTGTGTTCTCCGAGTGCTGCTGCTTGTTAGAGCTTCTTGCTAGGCTGCCTTCTATCAAAATTTCAACTTAGTGGTTTTGCTCTTTTTAGCATTTTGTAGGTCTCTGTTCTTCTCAGAGTTGTTTTTATAGGGCTCCTTTCCAGTTTGACTGGTTCATTTTAGGGCTTTTTCTTTGGCCTTCTTGTCTAGCTATTGTTGTTAGTGTTTTTTGTTCTGTTCAGCATTTCATAAGTCTCCTTTAATTCTGAATGCTTTCCTTGTTTTTTTGTTTTGTTTTCGTACACCTTCTTGTACCCAGCTCTTCTTGTGGTTTTGTTCTGTTTAGCATTTCCTAGTGTTTCTCTCTTCTTAGTGTGCTTTACAGGGGTAGTCCACATGTCGTAGCCTGTGGCAGGGTGATTTCACACACAATCGTAAACAGGTGGTAAACAGGCTCAAGATCCCCCAGGGTCTCTCCACGCTATTGTTTCACCGGTGGAGTGAAGTTCCCTCAAGGGGAGGGGTCCGCGGTGATTCACCGTAAGAAAAACTACCTGCTTTACAAAGGTGCCACTTGTCTGTGTTCTCTGAGCGCTGCTTTTCAGAACTCTTCTTCTTAGTGGTTTTGTTGTTCTTTTTAGCATTTTGTAGGGCTCTGTTCTTCTCAGACGGTTTTTTGTAGGGCTCCTTTTCAGTTTGACTGGTTCATTTTAGGGCTTTTTCTTTGGCCTTCTTCTCTAGCTATTGTTGTTAGTGTTTTTTGTTTTGTTCAGCATTTCATAAGCCTCCTTTAATTCTGAATGCTTTCCTTTTTTTTTTTCTTTTTTTTTTAATACACCTTCTTGTACCCTGCTCTTCTTGTGGTTTTGTTCTGTTTAGCATTTCCTAGTGTTTCTCTCTTCTTAGTGTGCTTTTCAGGGTTAGTCCACCTCACAGCCTGTGGCAGGGTGATTTCACACACAATCGTAAACAGGTGGTAAACAGGCTCAAGATCCCCCAGGGTCTCTCCACGCTATTGTTTCACCGGTGGAGTGAAGTTCCCTCAAGGGGAGGGGTCCGCGGTGATTCACCGTAAGAAAAACTACCTGCTTTACAAAGGTGCCACTTGTCTGTGTTCTCTGAGCGCTGCTTTTCAGAACTCTTCTTCTTAGTGGTTTTGTTATTCTTTTTAGCATTTTGTAGGGCTCTGTTCTTCTTAGAGTTTTTTTTATGTAGGGCTTCTTTTCAGTTTGACTGGTTCATTTTAGGGCTTTTTCTTTGGCCTTCTTCAGCCCAGCTATTGTTGTTACTTAGTGGTTTTGCTCCGTTTAGCATTTCATAGGGTTCCTTTCATTCTGAATGCTTCCCTTTGGGTCTTTTTTTATATACACTTCTTCTACCCAGGTCCTGGCTCTTCTTGTTGTGATTTTGGTCTTTTTATTGTTTCTTATGGCTCCTCTTTTCATAGTGTGCTGTTTGGGGCGTAGTCCACATGTGTCACAGACTGTGGCAGGGTGATTGCACTTTAAACAGGTGGTAAACAGGCTCAAGATCCCCCAGGGTCTCTCCACACTATTGTTTCACCGGTGGAGTGAAGTTCCCTCAAGGGGAGGAGTCCACGGTGATTCACCGTAAGAAAAACTACCTGCTTTACAAAGATGCCACTGGTCACAATCTCTGGCCATGTGATTTCACTGATGTTACTGCTTTCTCTTCTCTGTTCTTTTAGCATTGCATTATTGCTTCTTTCTCTACATATTCTTCCTTTTATGGCTTTTTCTTTGGCTTTTTAAATTCTTTACCAAGTTCTTTTTCATGGTTGTGTCGTTCTTTTTCAAGGGCATCTTTCTCCCCGAGTGCTGTTTTTTCTGGCTGTTTCTTTGGCCACTTCTGCCCAATTCTTCTTGGTGGTTATTTTTTAGCACTCCATAGGGCTCATCTCTTCCGACTGGTTCTTTGTATGGCATTCTCTTAGGCCTTCTGCTACCTAGCTTCTTGTTCGTAATCATAGTGGTTTTTGTTCTCATTGATACTTGGCTGTGCTCCTTTTTCTTTTTGTTCCGAGTACTTCTTTTTTTCACAGATTGTTCTTCAGTCTTCCACCTTGCTTTTCTTTTAAGTGGTTCTATTCTTTCCAGTGGTTTGTGGGGTGCTTTTCTCTTTGAGTGCGTCTTTTCAGTGAGTTAGTGCTTGGATTTGAATGTGCTGGATTACCTCAGGACATATCAAAATTTCAAAATTCTTTGCCTGTTTAGAACACATACAAGTCACTATCACAAGTATATAGTTGTGTCACAGTTCTGGAGACAGCAGTCTATAGCAAGCACACCTCAGTACTAGTCACAACAAGTTACGGGCCAGTAGGAAATTGTTCTGTACTTTTTCAAAATATCACAGAGCAGAGACAGCTAAGCAAAGAAAGTTGTAGACACATGGCCAAGGCGTTGCAGACTGCACTTACATCAGCCTTTAAAAAACATCTTGCTCACAGTTTGTTTGGTCACTGGTGGAAAGTGTGTCACAATATTTTTTTTAATCCCTAAATTGTCAAATTTTCAGAGCTACTTTTGCTTACTGTGCGGGGCACCTGCCAAAAAACTGAATGTTGCACACAAAACTACATTGTTATGTTGATACTTTTCACTTTTGATCCGGGTTAGTTGGCATGAATTTGATTTGGCTCAAAGAATGCAGCATGCAGTCAGAATTCCCCTTGACTCTGGTTGACTGCTTCACCAGCGCAGCGTGGTGTCTGTGCCATGTGTCCTGGCCCAGGCAGTAGTGGTCCACGATCCCCGTCACAGACGAGTCTCCTGCTTCACTGTCGCTTTCAACGATGGCAGGAGATACATCTGTCATAGGTTCTGAGAACGCTTCATTGGATACGCTGTTCGGAAGGTTGATCGCTATGGAGGAAGATCAGCAATGATGTGGGTCAGCATATATCCACCTCAATGGTAGAATACTACACTACGTCATTCAGGGATTCCTAACTGACCCATACTGCAGGGACGAGATTGTGTGCCCCGTCATCCAATGTGCTCTGCAAGCCATGGGACCAGGTGCCACACTTTGCAGGACAACGGTGCCACTCCTCACAGAGCTCAGGTCATCACAGATTTCTTGCCGCCAGCTCTCCGGATTTGGCTCCTGTCAATTTTTGGACAGCAAGTAGCTAAAAATACCCCACCCCTGTTGATGTGTACCAGCTCACCCGTGTCCTGCAGCAGGTGTGGCAGAGTAAACTCTTCAGACCCTCGTCCTCTCCATGAGTCAGTGCTGCATAGAATGGCTTTCAGATAACGGCAGCCATACCTGCTGTGGACTGCCATGAACACAAGTCGCATTTGTGACTTTAAGAAAGAAGGGTGGAGTTATTTCAGAGTGCACATCTCTTTTGTTGTTACTTGAAATCAAATGAGTCCTGTATAAATTGTTGCTAAACAATTGAAATAAATGTTGTTGTTTTTCAAAATTACCAATGGCTTTTGTTTGCATATTTCAGCTCAGTGTTCATGTGGCCCTTAATTTTCTGGTGACAAATCACCATGCTTGTCATCATGTGGCAGAGTGGTGTTTTGAGCGTGTGATGTTTGTCAGTTTGTGGGGATTGTGTTTGATGCTGGCTTGAAGTAGACATGGTACTTAATCTAGTCATGATGAGGATGTGGAGCTTCATGTCCTCCAAATTAATGTAGATGATGATGATAATGAAGTGTTGCTTAATGTCCTCAGATGTCAGTTGACATATTAGGGACAAGCTGTGACCAATGCTGAAGCATGGTTCAATATAGCTTTACGTCCACGGAAACCAGAAAGCTCGTTAGGATGGACAGCCCAGGACGGCCATCTGGACTCTTACACAGCTGAACTATGATTAACCTAGACGGTTACAGGCTTGGTATCAATTTCATAATGTTCAGTGAAGAATTGAGTCTTGATTATTAACTGTATTTATTTATGCTGTTTTACTGGATTTCCTCATTCGAATTTGGATGTAGTTTTTGATTATTCGTGCATAAATTAATGATGAATATTGTCTTGAAAAGGAGTAGATGAATCTTGTCAAATTAAGGTAGTAATTATAATGTTTGATATCTTCAGTGTTATGGTGACAGAGTTCTGTCCCATGTATAGTATATGATTTTTAACGAGTTCAGAGTTTGTTTTCTTGTTGCAAGTGCAACACGAAAAAAGAAAGAAAGAAAAAAAGAAGAAAAAAGCGTTTCATGTTTAGTGGGCCCTAGAAATTCTGAGCTCACAGCTCACTACATATATGATCTAGTAACAGGTTTCGTGGTCAGTTAAAGAAGTTATTTATCTGGAAAAAGGTGCCTTTGTCAAACTGAGAAGGGTTGCACCTGTCTACCAGTGTCACTACAACTTTGTTCAAATAAACGGCCACGGTTCTCCTTAATGCTGGTGTCTTCACCTCGTGTATTCCACCCACGAACCCGCCAGGGGCATAAACTTATGTACATGCATCATAACCCGGCAACATTTGACGAGCAAGAAATTCCAGGCAGCAGGTGAAGCATGCGTGGCTGTATTCTGACCTACTCCCAGCTTTAAAGGGAAAACTTTCACAGCTCTGTGTTCTCAACAGAGGGACCTTGATTTCTGCATCTGCATTACTCCCACTGCAGGGGTTCTTTTGAGGGACTTTTCCTGCCTATCTTTTAAAACTTTTTATTCCAGTTTCTGTACACGCTAAAGCAATGCTGTAGTGATAATTACGACTGTAATTTGTAAACCTGACAGAGGTAAGCATATAGAAACCATAGACATAACAAACATGCATATTTTAGGGAAAAATAAACAGGAAGAAAAAAAAAGAGTAAAAAATGTCCATCTATTCTTAGTAGTAGTAGTTACGTACTGTTGTTTTTAGCACTTGCTAGGGTTCATTTCTTTTCAGTTCTTTCTAGGGATTTTGCTTCAGGTCTTCTTCCACCCTTGTCTTCTTAATAATTAAAGTGATTTTGTTCTTCCTGCCACTTTGTGTAGCTCCTTTTTATGAGTTATATATATATTTTAGACTGTGTTCCTCTCAGCTTTTCCACTTTTTGGAGTCTATTCTCTTTAGTACTTTGCTGGGCTCTTTTAACTTCTGTAATTTTTCTTTCTTTCTTTCCAGTGTTTATTTTTGGTCTGTTTTTTATTATTATTATTATTATTATTATTATTATTAACCAATGTCCTGACGTGACCCTGTGTGGCTGATGGTATGTTAAAAATCAAAGAACTGTCTCTTGATTGGTCTACCCATCTCTTCTTAGTCATGTTCGTTTTAGCACATCGTAGCTATAGGGCACCTTTCTGAGTACTTCCCCCTTTTTTTGCCTTTTTTTCTACCCACATATTGTCAGTGGTTCTGTTCTTTTCAGCTGCACATGTTTTCTCCATGGGATTATTTACTTGTGTTAATGTTCTTCATTTTCATAGTTTTTTCTAGGTAAACTCCACATGGCTTAGTCACACACATACATTCACTCGTAATTGTAAACAGGCTCAAGATCCCCTATATGAGATGTGTATCGCCCTGATATAACCGTACCGGTTGACTGGGCGTAAAACACCAACTTACTTACTTACTCCCCTGTGGTCTATCCACACCCTTGCCACACCGGTATTGTGAATTTCCTTCAAAGGGAGAGGCCCACGCGACTGACTGTGAAAACAACAACAAACTACCGTACCTGCTTACACGGTTCATGATGTTAATTTTACTGGTTAAGGTCAGCATATACGTGAGGGGTGTGTGGTAAATCAGCAGTCGATCAGATACATTACTGGCTGTTATTTTGTTTGAAAGGTTGTTAAAAAAAAAAAAAAAAAAAAAAAAAAAGACGAGAAACAACAACAACCTAAAAAGCAAGTGAACAAAAAAACGCAGCCCACTGAGAGAGTGCGTATGGTGTGTGTGTGTGTGTGTGTGTGTGTGTGTGTGTGTGTGTGTGTGTGTGTGTGTGTGTGTGTGTGCGTGTGCTGGATGGGGAAGGGAGTTGGGTGTTCAGCTCTGTTAGTACAGCTCTAGTAGTTGTAAACACGGACAGCTTTGTGTCTGACTGGTTACAGTGATTATGTGACCAGTTTCTGCAACCCATTTTTGCCACCTTAGAGATGTCACATTGGTTTGAAAAATGTCTAGCTTGTAAACTTTACAAAGACAATGCTTGTGTGGCTCTCAAGCCTCTGGCAGTGAGATTTCACTTGCAGGGCTCATTTCTCCTCTGCCGATTTTTTAAGGTTTTCTGCTAGAAAGCAGCTCTTCTATCAGCTCTTCATAATATTTTTTTTTTTTTTTTTTTTTTACCACCAATTTCTCTAGTTGCTTGTATTGCAGAGATGGCTGAACAGCTACCTTTTTTTATATTTGTGCGAAGCAGTTGTAGACAAAAAAAGTATGGAGAGAGCACAAACTGGAGAGGATAGAATAATGAAAATATGAGAATTGGTTTATAATAGGCCCAATCTGATAAGAAGTCATGTAGGGTCAGTTTCAACTTTTGGTTGTATGCTTCAGTTTCGTATCTTTTTTCTTCTTCTTCTTCCAACACACTGTAACCGGTGTGTATTCAGTTAGTGCTGGCAAAAGGTAAAACTGAACAATGCCAATGTGCATTCAAGTATCATAGAAAAGTGCACGAAAGAGAGAAAGAGAGTGCTATAATTATATGTGTGTTCAGTTTAGTGTTGATCTGACCTGTGTTAGCGTATACATATCTGTGTACATATGTATGTTACATATTTCTGTGCATATGTATGTTCTCGTATGTGTATGTGTTCACCAAGGGGTGCCTATTTGTGTCACTGTCAGTATGTGCAGGCGGGGAGTGGGGGTCATTTGTGTGCTTGTGTGTAGAAGGCCCTGGATGCTCTCCAGACTTCAGCTGGGAACTGCAATGGTCCATGCCCACTGCAGAAAACAGTAAGAGCAAGCCATCTACAAGCTAAATGGCCATACCCTGGAGACATCAACCTTCATCTTGGTCAGCAGCAGCATGAACACCAGGGCGATGAAACAGGCTATCGACACACGCATGCGTGGCTGTCAATCAGAACAGGAAGTACAATGTATTTTTAGGTTCATTTGAATACTTACTTTTTTCAGATGAATTGTTATCTATCTATCTATCTATCTGTCTATCTATCTATCTATCTATCTATCTATCTATCTATCTATCTATCTATCTATCTATCTATCTATCTATCTATCTATCTATCTATCTATCTATATAAAAGATTGGTTTGATTCCAGTGTAAGTAACTATTCTCTTCACAGTATTCAAGTTAGCCCCAGCCCCCCTTACACGCACACAGAGGGCAACTGCAGCAACAAAGTACGTATAGCATGCACGTACTCCCCTTCCTGCCCCCTCACCCTCGAGAAGGTGTATGGAGTAAAGCCAGCAAACAAAATGAACATCAGCAGAACCTGTAACGCTGAACAACAAGAAGCACAGCAGAACACGCCCTGAAGAGGTATCCTTGGTGCACGTTATCAGTGGTTATTATGGGCGATTTCCCTCTTTTGTAATTATGTCGCTTGCTAGGGTATGACGTACGTCAGTCGTGGAGCCCTGTCAAATCACTTTCTTTGTAGGTTCTGCATGAGCGCTCTTGGCCTCATTCTCTTTAAATATAGACCTAACAAACTTAGACCTAAGAAAAACTACACAGGGCTTATTTTATGCATATTGCAATACTTGGAAGTCAAACGGATTCTTCTTCTTCTAAGCCAGCTTGTGCCATAAAGGAATACCTATGTAACGAGTTTGTGTGCTTTTTATGGGAATGTGTTGAGAAAAGTACTTCCTAATAAAAGACTTGATGACACAGCAGACGAGCACACACAGACTCAGCAGTGAACACCTCACTTGTAACTGAACAAATGACCGAGTCGCTGAGTACATATACCACCAGCTTGTGGCCATCTTGAAACGGTAAGTCCGGAAAACCACATTTTATTCATAAAGTCGCACATGCCTGTATCCAGATGTGTCTGGAAAAACACTTTTTATTCACTAAACTCGTACACGCATATCCAGGTGTATAGATATAGATCCGCTATATCCTACACAAGTAGACAGATGTACATACAAATTTAGTCACTCATCCAAGCATGACCGAAGGCAGGATTGACTCAGATAATTTGTTCTGCTTTATGCCACATTCATGCTGTCGTGAACTTGCCCACAGCAGATGCAGATTTAGCATTGACTTAATTACTACAGTGCGCCTCCAACAGGCCTGTGCATTGATGCTCTGGGCATGGCCCGTTTTTCCACACAGGGCTCCCACAATAGGATACTGTGGACGCAGAAATTAAGATCTCATGTTGAGAACCTAGAGCTGACAAGTAGGTTCACCCGGCGAGTATACCTACCGAAAATAAATATGTACCAAAATGTGTGTCATTGTGCATTGATAGATAAGTAGATTTTTTATATTTATTTTTACATTGTATTTTGTCTTCAGGTGACTGGTTGACGGGATGTTAAAATTCAAGAACTGCGCATGGGCGGAGGACATTTAAAGTTTGGACTCTGAACATGACATGACTGACATGACTCTTGGTGAACAGCCAGTACTCTGAACACTGCATACACTGAAGAGTACAGACGGAGAATGACCCACTGAACAGTACACAGTAACACCCTGAACGCTACAGATACTGAACGCCGCTACAGACTCTGAACCCCACTGACTCCTGAATACTAGACTGAACACTACCGACACTGAACAATAGTAGGCAGACCATGAACGCCGGAGACTGTAATCCAGCTAACACTGAACACCATTGACTATGCATGCTCCAGACTCTACCCTATAGACTGAACGCTTAAGAAACTGAACTGATGCTATAGACTGAACACTCAGTACTTGCATTGAACGACGACATAGGCTATGGACTGACACTGAGCACTGTGTACACTGAATCCTACTGACACATAAACAGTAGTGAACTGACATTACACTGAACACTACATAATACAGAAAGAGCAAACTGCTCTGAACGCTGCACATAACCTACCCATACCACAAAAGATTTAACATCACACGATGACATTCCACACCGCACCGCCGCAATTTCACGCCACAGTTTCACACCATACGCTCTAGTCTTAACTGACACACCATTCTGCACCACTTCACACTCTGTAGTCCATCCAGGCCACAGGCATTCCACATCATACAACATACCATTCCACATCACACCTTTTAACAAATATACATCTTCCGTAGCATCACAAATCTGCCCTCAAGACCCACCTTTTCTCCTCTGGACTTCGATTATTTTGCCTGTGTGCGTGAACAAGTTGTGTGCCATTGGTTTCGTGTGTGTGTGTGTGTATTCCGGCTACATCAGCTCCACATGACAAGTGCTGTAGTGTCCATGTGATTAGTAGGGTTCAAACTGCATTTCACGCTACTCAACTCCACACCACACTAAACATTCTCACGTCATTCCATCGATCAAACTTTTAATCAAGATTTTACATCACACCACCTTTCGCGTCACACCATTCCGGCCACATCATACCACCATTGCACGTTCCACATAAAATTACTACATACCACATTTTCCACGTCGCATCTCGTAGACATTTAATGTCGCAATACGTCTCACTCGGACCACCATATTCTACATCTGACTCCGAGTCGGATGTGGGCGACATCGCATTACACCGCAGTCTGCTACCCACCACCATTTCACACCACCACATCTCAAAGCACAACGTATTCCGCATCACACAGCCACAGTCCACATCTCGCACCATTCCACATTCACAACTATCCCACACCACACCCACATGCAACATCGCAGCACATTTCACACCACACCATATTCCACATCACATTACACATCTTGAGTTTATGATTAACACACCACCACATCTGACATTACAACATATTGCATCTTTTTCCACATCTGATATCACACAACAATCACGCGGTACATTGCATATGCCACATTCTTCACCACCACAATAGTCCATCCACCATATTTCGCATCGCGTAACCTTCCACGTCTTGTACCATTCCACATACCAGGGCACCACGTTTCACACCGCCACGCCATATTCCAAATCACACCAACAGTTTTGCATTTCAGTCACATTCCACGTCACACCATGTTTGAAATTGCAACATTCCACATCGCACTACTATGAATTCCGCACATCAAATCACCGACTCACCACATCGGCACCATTCCGAGCCACATCACGCCCACATTCCGCCATGCACATCGCTGACATTAAAAATATAAATTACACATCACACTGTGCCACAGCACACATTGCCACACTGCATTTCAACCATCATTCCGCATCACACCACCATGTCTAATATGGCGTCAAACCATTCCACATCACTCGGTATTCCCGGCACAAATATTCCCCATGTACCACACCGCATCACCACATTTCACATCTGACATTGCACTACATCACATTTAGCAGTCGCACCATAACGCGGCGCATTCTACGTCGCATCTTATTCTACTTCACAGCCGCATTAGGATGAATAAGGCACAACATCTAACGTCTGGCATTGCAAAACGTTCCATATCGCACCAAATTGCAGAACCACACTATTTCACTTCACACATGATGTGTGATCTCAGTCATGGTGGCCAGTTCAGTGAAATATTTGAAATGTGATGTATGGTGTGCTGTGCCGGAAATGTGGTTTGATGTGAAATATTGTTGAGCTGTCATGTGAGATGTGGCGGAATGTATAACACATTGCCATTGCATCTCGCACCTCATCATCATTACCACCACTGACATTTTACCTCAGTGATTGCATCATTCTACATCAAACACCATCTCTGACGGACATTCGGCAGTCCAAACCACACGGGCCACATTCCACGTCAGACCATCATTCCTCACCATATCGCACATTTCATATCGATGACACTGACCAGCACCTCTCGCAATACGTTGATTCCACTTTGTAATACCATATTTCAAATGGCACCATATCGGCCACATTAGTTGTGCATCACGCGGCCACATCTCGCATTGCACCCGGGCCATTTTGTACAGTACGTACCACATGACGCCACGTTGCATGTACTCCGACCAGGCCCCATTTCAGATCACGCCATATATTGGCCACATCATGCCGGCACCACCGCACCTCGCCGCATCACACCACATTTTACACATCAGTTGCACCGCATTTGGCACATGATCCACATCTTCCATAACTGCACCATTCCACCACATCTGACCCGGCGTGACTTCACACCCAATTCCACACGTGATCCCGCTACCATGTTTCGCATAACATTCCACTGATGCCACATCACACACTGATCAGTACACCACCACATTCTACATCCCACAACTTACATCTCGCATAGCACCACGTCCACTAACGCATCGCGCCGTGTCGTCACAGCCCACACTCTACCTCATTCCACATAGCACAACGTTCCACATTCCACATCACAGCACACACACACCCGTCCATATTACACCACCACTTTTCATAACCCCATTCCAGTTTCAGAGACTGGAACTGTATACTGACTTTGATCCGTTTTGTTCGGCTTTCATTCACTGACATACAACCTTTTATACCACATATCAAACCCAACACAAAAATGGTGGTGAAAAAGTAACTTTATTCATAAAGTGCCAGAAAAAGTAATACCAGTTTGCCCAAACACTTGTTTGTTTTGAGTGGTAGTTTATTTAATCCAGGCGTAACTTCGTTGCATACAAACTAAGACTGCTGAAGTGAACCTCAGTGCTGTGCTAGGTGAAAACGACTGCTGCTTTTCATCTAGTTTTTTTCTTCTCGCACCGTCAGTGTGTCGGACCGACATGCTTCACGTAGTCACAGACAAACTGGAGCCATCTGCGCAGTTCAGGGCTGGGTTAGTGATTCAAGCACGGCGTCTGCCGACCGATTTAAATTGGTTTGCACAGCCTGTCGGGTCGGTCAAGTCCGGCAAAGGTATTATTAGTATTATACGCTAAACGCAGCCGTTCTTGCGGCCGGCTTTTCAAAAAACAACAACAAAACTGCATGCGCATACAGGCGCGCGCGCAAACTGACACAAACGCGCAACGGTATAACGTGCATTACTACACTTCCAGTGTTCTGGCGGCGGTCCTCGGGCTTCCGGGTCGGTCGGTGCGCGCCGTCGAGCGGCCGTCACTCTCTCGCCCCCTTCGCCCCTCCCCCCCCCCCGCCCGTCCCCGTCCCTAATAAGCATCCTTGCTAATGTGGACGTTAAGCAAAATGTTTACGAAATAAAACGGAGAAAGAAACGAGAAAAGGGCAGCATGTTGTCGAGGGTCCGGTTTTCGAAGCACTGTCTCTGTCTCAGTCTCAGTCTCTCTCTCTGTCCCGCAGATGTGACCTTGTGCTGTTGTTTTCGTGTCCAGTGCTTGATTCTTCCAAGCACTGGACACGAAAACAAAAGCTCCACCAGCAAAAGCTGATACTGAACCGAATGTCCTAGTTCTACACTAGTCTTATGTTTTTACCGTTTAACTGTCGTTTTCTAGCTTCAAAAATGTGGACTACCGGCCCCGAAAATGCACATGTTGTGTTTTGTTCTACTCGGCAGTAGCCTGCGCTCTTTTTGACCTTTTATGTGTTTGGGTCTTGTTCAGCGCTAGCGTTCATTCTTGTTTCTCTCCCCCCCCCCCCCCCCCCCATGTGATAAATGGCGTTCTTTTTGGATCTTGTTTTGGGACGCTTTCTTTTTTTCCCTCTCTTCAGTCATTGCAGTTTAGTCATTTTTGTGTTTCAGGGTGTGGTGGGTTTTTCAGTTTTGTTTTTTGCAGAGTGTGTGTGTGTGTGTGTGTGTGTGTGTGTGTGTGTGTGTGTGTGTGTGTGTGTGTGTGTGTGTGTGACGGTTTCCGTGACGTTGCCATTGAGTTGAAATAGTTCCAACTTGTATATGTTCGTTCTAGGAAGATCGTCTAGCGCTTCCTCTTTCCAAGCCTCTCTCCTCCAGGCGATCGATGATGGTGTGATATCCAGGGCTTTGTGCCAGCAGGTAGTGTCAGTATCAAACTCGTCAACACTTCCGCCGATCTTCCAAGAACTGAGCAAGCTGAGTTGCTTTGCCCGCCCGAGTAAGTGTATCTGCTCGGTCAAATAATGCGACATGGCTCAGATTTAGTATTATTCCAGGTCGATATCCTGTGGGGCCTTAATGTCGCACAATATTGGATATTTAACTTCGCCGCTTCGTTCCTCTCGTTACTGAGCCAGCGATTCTCACAGTAACATGGCTGTGTGTCAGTGTTCTTCCACTCGGCAGCCAGTAACTGAATAAGCATAGCCTAATGAACAGTATCTTAAAGGTATTGCGGCATGCGCCCTTGACTGAGAAGACGAAGACGAAGCGTGTTGCAGTATCTGAATTAAAAGGACGCTTTAACTGGAGCTACTGATCACAGACCAGCTTAGGTGGCATTGTCTGTAACCTCATTGAACAAGCATTGTTAAGTGAGTAAGTAAATAAGTAAACATGGTGCTTCACGTCCACAGAAACCACAAGGCTTATTCGGGACTGAGAGAAGGGGGGTGGGGGGGATTACTGATACTACCTAGCGGTACAGTCAGTCACCACCAGAATGACTCGTGCATTAAGGTGGGCAGCGATGAGAGCCATTTTAGTGTTTCATAATTGTGAGGGACAAAGTCACAAGACAGTGTCCACAGACCACAACTTTTGAAGAGAAGGGAGAGCCGAAGCGGATTCGAACCGAGGTCCTTTTCAAGAGCTTGTCAGCTTAACGCCTTACCGCTAGGCCGGCTGGCAAACCGGATCACACTGTGTAATTCCTTCCTTCCGGTGTTGCTTAATGTCCTCGCCGGATGTCGGTTGACATATTAGGGACTGACAAGTTAAGGCCAGTGCGTGAGCATGGTTCAGTATTGCTTCAGTTACGTCCATGGAAACTATAAGGCTCGTTAGGACGGACAGCCCAGGACGGCCACCTCGACTCAGTCACACGTGTACAGCTCCTGAACTGAGGTGTAATTCTTCTTCAGGTGATGCTTAATGCCCTCGGATGTCGGTTAACACATTACGGACAAGGATGGTGTAATTAAGTAAGTAAACATGGTGCTTAACATCCCCAGAAACCATAAGGTTTATTAGGGACGGGGATGTAATTCTTTTTCTTTTTTGGCTTTCATGTTGCTTAACGTCCACGGAGGCGGGATGACCTATTAGGGACGGGGACAGAGTGGGAAGGGGACAGGGTGATTGGCTCGACCGCGGAAACCGCCCGAAAAAGACCGGAGAGACCGTAGACCGCCGCCAGAACAATGGGAGTGTTAAGGCGGTGTCCCCTCGCCATTGCCCAGCGACTTGTGCACCGCGCAATTGCTCTTTCAACTGCTGTGCTGGACAGAGTCACTAAGACAATGTCCGTTGCACCGCTGTTGATGAACAACTTGGACAACTCGAAGCAAAAGACGTCCAACTTGCTCAGCCCAGCTCCACCTCCCTACTCACCTCCCTACTCATGATCTCTTCTGGGCAAAAGTGAGGGTCCAGCTCCACCTCCCTCCTCTAAGATCTCTTGATCTTTTGATCTCGCCTGGAACCCTGATGTAATTCTGTTTGCTGTTGCCTTATATAGCGTGGTCGAGACCCAAGGGGATGAGCCTGTTTACGATTACGTGTTACGTGTTGTCACCCCGTCTCCCGGCAGTGTCACTGATAATGTGACCTACACACTGAGGAATTAATGGCATGCATTTACACGGCAAGTGAAAGGAGCCCTATGAAGTGCTAGACTGAAAGAACAGCATCACAGTAAAAAGCTCAGCTGAAGAAGACACACGAACTGAAAAGCCTCGAAAAGGATAAGAAGAATAAGCCCTTAGAATGGCTGAAAAGAACGGAACCACTAAAACGGAGAGACCGAAAGGCTTGAGAACAAGCCCGGAAAAAGAACTAAGTATATAAAAACAGCTGTGCACTGAAATTGCTAAGAACAGAACCATTATAAACAGGCAGGCCAAGAAATCTGTTGCTAGTTTGCGACAGTGTATTTCCACGTGACCATGGCGGCACGCAACTGAGAGGCACTCCGACACTGAGTTACCCAACTGACGGAGCTCCTGGCTGGCCGGAACCAGATTGGGGAGAGACAAGACACCACTGAGTACTTAATTTATACTGGGCCTACAACAATTATAATCGTAGGCTGCCTAACCAAAGATTGCCGCACGGTACAAATGAGATCAAATTATAAAGCTACCCGGGTCAGAGGGGTCAGTTTTGGCCATGCCGTGACTGACCGGCCGGGCCACCGTGCAGAGTGGCCACTGACTGGCATCTAGTTTTCTCTGCGGAGACAATTCAATTCAATTTAAAAAATCAATTAAAAAAAAATAATCATCCCACAAGGGGCAATTTTGTTGTGGTCATGGCGGGCTCGTAAAATAAATACATAAAGTTAAAACTGAAAAGCTCAGACGCATTCGGTGCCAGCTCAGTCACGATGACTTGCTTCACTGACTGAGTGACTGAAAAATGATGTCTCGGAGCGTTTCAGTTTATTTCACGCTGTTACCCAGACTGAAACTGAAGCGGCAAACGTCATCTTAGTGACGGTGCATGGCACTTCAGTGTGCTTTCTCAGTGAGTGTGGTTTTTACTCAGTCGGTTACTGAGTTATCTCTCATTTTGGGGGGGTCCTGCTCTGGTCATATATATGCCGTCAAACATGACGACGACAGATTCTTGTCTTTTTGAACCGCGTGGACTCCATCTTGCTATGACAGAGTCGTGACTGCCTAAGAGAGAGAGAGATAGACTGAGTGGGCCGGGGCGGGGCTGAAATTACACGGCGGGTCAGCTCGGTGAAACTGAGAGAGAGAGAGAGAGAGAGAGAGAGAGCCAGCTTTGTAAAACAAGATCCAAACACATAAAAGGTTCAAAACAACGCTAGTTATTAGGACAAAAACCAGTCTGCAAATTTTGGGGGTAATCCCTTTATCAAGCCGCACACACACACACAGACACAGACACGCACACACAGACACACAGACACACTCACACACGCACACACACACACACACACAAACACACACTCGCAGACACGCGCACACACACACACACACACACACATACACTCACCCCCCACACACACACACTCGCATACACCCCCCCCCCACACACACACACACTCCCACACACAAACTCCCCCCCACACACTCCCCCCCCACACACTCGCACTCCCCCCCCCACACACACACTCAGTCTCTCTCTCTCTCTCTCTCTCACACACACACACACACACACACACACACACTCACACACACACACTCACACACACACACAAACTCTTCCCCCCCCCACTCCCCCCCACACACACACACTCAAACACACACTCAAACACACACACACTCACACACACACACACTCACACACACAAACTCCCTCCCCCACACACACACACTCACAATCCCCCCCCCCCCCCACACACACACTCACTCTCTCTCTCTCTCTCTCTCACACACACACACACACACACACACACACACACACACACACACACACACACACACACACACAAATCAACCTGGCACAATGTCACGAAAAATAAAAGCAAACTTTACTGGAACGTAATTGGCAACATTTAAGTCCGTACAGTCAGTCAGGTGTTGTTGATGATGATCACTATTATATAGTATTACAGGTGAGCGCCAGTCGTGATATATGAAATCAAGGTAATAACAGGAGAGAAAAAATAGTGCATTGGAATAGAAGCTTATAATATCTACGAAGGCGGTTAAAAAAAATAAAAAGCACCTCACACACGTGTTCGCCTTAGGACACAGCTGAAGAATGATGCACCATATGCCATACCCCTACTGTCTCTGTAGTGCTACTCTGTGTATGTTTCGTTTTACAGGAAGGAGAAAGAAAATGTAAAACAGGCAGTGATGGAAATAGTTGCGGAAAGTGTATTCGCCCTAGGATACGACTGAAGAATGATGCACCATGCCATGAACGTTAACCATACCGTCTTTCAAAGATCAGTGGATATACAGGGAACATGCCATGCTGATAATGCTGTGAACAACACGAAATTCAAACGGATATGATTATTACAGAGAGCACGAGTTACAACTTCTGTGACTATAATATGGAGCACAAGTTTAAACTTCCATGACTATAATACGCAGCACGAGTTTAAACTTCCACGACTATAATATGGAGCAGGAGTTTAAACGGCTATGATTATAAAATGTAGCAGGAGTTTAAACGGCTATGATTATAAAATGGAGCACGAGTTTAAACGGCTATGATTATAAAATGGAGCAGGAGTTTAAACGGCTATGATTATAAAATGGAGCATGAGTTTAAACGGCCATGATTATAAAAATGGAGCACGAGTTTAAAGCACCACAGTAGAATTAACAGCATGTGAAAGGAACCCAAGTTAGCAGACTCAGTGCTATGATGGTCAAGCATCCAAACGTAAACGAGCGGTTGCTGTTCAGTATTATCATTGATCGCTTTTGTAAGCGTTATTCTCTGCTGTTCAGTATTATCACTGGTCGCTTTTGTAAGCGTTATTCTCTGCTCTCGAGCAGCAGACTCGTTGCGCTTATGTCGCATACATGTGACTGATTCCAAATGAGTGACTAGCCTTCTATAATGCGTTTTTAAATTTATTTTTATTATTTAGTTACTATTTATTATATTTTTTAAATGCTTCCGCCGAAGTGGTGTACTGACAGCGCTGGTTGGTTGTTGCATGGCTGGTGCCACGTGAAACTGCTGCCGTATCGGCGCAAGTTCGGTGGACACCATACAACCATGCACCACTTCATTCAATGCCACAAAGGTAGGGTGCTTGTCAGGTAGCTGTAACCTGCCACCTGCAAGTTTGGCAGAATGACCGGGATCTTTTACGTGCTACTGCGGTAACACGGGGGTGGGACGCCGGATACCGAAATAAGAGTCGGCACAGAAAGTTGACCCTGGAGAAGAAAATTCCCCCTCAGTTCTGGGACTCGAACCCGGGACATACCGATCACGAGTCCGGTGGTATAACCGCTGAGCTTTCCCCGCTCCCCACTTTACCCCGAAAACCAATTTCTCCTCATCCGATAGGTGCTGACTGGTCGACACTTGCACTACTACCAGCATAGTTCGTATATATCTTATCGTCCAGCCAAACACACGGGCTCACATGATTGCGACCAGTACCGTTCTAATTTACATTTTCAACAACTTACAGAAAAATGTGGTCACGCTGGTGACGTGGTGGCAGGCCAGAAACACGTCACCAGCCCTCAAGCAAACAGCTAGCTCACAGCTCTGCACACAAGATAGTCTACATGTCCAAATAAGCACAATTTCATTGCTGAATAATGTTCATCTTCGGAAGGAAGGCAAAGCAACACACACATATTTTTTAATAATGTCCTGAAAGAATGAGTCTGACTTGAAAATAGATTTGTATTACGTCACATAACTGCACAGTGCCAACTTGTTACATGGGGAGACACAATGGGCACACAAAGAAACAAACAAACAAACAAACACACAAAGAAACGCAGATACCAACTCGAGGTACTTTCCGCGGCTAACTACGACTTACCGACGTACACTGGAACACATGCTGAACCGCAATTCAATTTTATTCTTTCAAGCACACGAGTGTCCAAGTTAGAAATAAACGATTACATACTCATTTTGATATGCCTGTGATATTCTGTGCTACAGAGTGAAATCCGCCGTGTCAGACCTAAGGCCATGTATGTACACGAAGAGTAACACAGTACAGCGAGAACATCAAAAGATCAAGTGTATTTGTAATAATGTTCAGCTCGTTTTTGATTAGAATACGCACTACCACATGTGGCACTAACTTGTACGTTACAGCTCGAAAGCCTAAAACCACCCAAGAGGTCATCGCAAGGTCAGACCATCGTTTCCACTCAAGACTGCGTCACTGTCATTTTAATCTCCTACACTGTCATTTTAAACTTCATTTTCCAAATCAAAATAACCCAAAGTAAAAGAAGCCAAATGCAGAACATGGCAGAGATCTTCGGCTTTAGCAAGTTAACTACCGAACAAATAAATGGTTAACTTGATCTAAATGCCCTGTTCTTGTTTCACCTTTTTTGTTGTTGTTAATTTTATTTTTATTTTAAGGGCCAGCTGTTGACCCAGTTTGCAATCTGAACCCAGCTTTTGATACAGTGTCGCTAAAACCACTTCTCCTCGTCGAATATGAGCGTGGCAGAGACTTCTGTGTATGCCTCAAGCTGTATGAGCGTGGCAGAGACTTCTGTGTATGCCTCAAGCTGTATGAGCGTGGCAGAGACTTCTGTGTATGCCTCAAGCTGTATGAGCGTGGCAGAGACTTCTGTGTATGCCTCAAGCTGTATGAGCGTGGCAGAGACTTCTGTGTATGCCTCAAGCTGTATGAGCGTGGCAGAGACTTCTGTGTATGCCTCAAGCTGTGCGCGTCACCTGGACATCCACACCAATACCGTTTAACAGGAAACGACAGTTTTTTGTTTGTTTTTGTTTTAGTTCGTCAGCAAGAGCGAATATCATAACTTATTATTATTACTACTGTAACTCTGTTGATAGAAGAAGAAGAAGAAGAGAAGGAAGAGGAGGAGGAGAAGAAGGGGATGAAGAAGAAGAAGAAGAAGAAGAAGAAGAAGAAGAAGAAGAAGAAGAAGAAGAAGAAGCAGAAGGAGGAGGAGGAGGAGTAGAAGAAGAAGAAGGAGGACGAGGAAGGGGAGGCGGGTGGGGGGTGGAAGGAGTAGAAGAAGAAGGAGAGACCATATTTGATGCATCTCGTCATTCAGCTCAAGACCACTGGAAGAAACAGTTAAACAAACAAACAAACAAACAACAACAACGAAAACAAAAACAAATGTGCTCATGTAGCCTCAAAGAGACTGCCACCAATTCCAGTCAACGTTGCCCCAACCCTGTAAAGTCGACCAAAATATGGCAATATATATCCGTAAGACACACAAGCAGCGATTCTAGTACTACTCAAGTTACTAGGAAGAATATACCAGAGTGGCTGTAAAGATAATCGGTTATGAGTATAACGGTTATGTTGTACGTCAAAGTGGCCTTCTACATATATATATAGGTCGTAGGCCTATGCACCATAGCATAGCAATGGCACTGCCGCCGGATTTGTCCGGTCTTTTTTGCTTTGTTTTTGTCCGGTCTTTTCATCCTGATATAACCGTCATGGACAGCTGGGCGTAAAAGAACAAGTTCCTTCTTCCCTGCCAGACCTTTCTTTAGAGCAAAGGGCACAAGCCAAGTCAGATGGGTCTGTCATCACGTTCGACTGACTGCTCCCAACCTGAACGGCACAGGTGTCTGCGGACCTACCCAGCTGTTCCCTTTGTCACTAGCACCGACACGAAGAGACACCTTTCCTCCACGTCATTAGCACTGGCATGAACATGTGCATCAGTTCTCAAAGTCAGTAGCAGACCTAAATACGTGTTTCTCCAGGACACAAGATCTCTTGTAGGTGTGTTTTCGGAGGCTTGTTCTACATGTCTATGTTAGGCTTGCTTCTGGAGGCCTGTTCTACATGTATAGGCGTGCATTAGGAGGCCCGTTCTACATGTGTAGCTATGCTTTAGCAGGCCTTGTCTACATGTGTAGGCGTGCTTTAGGAGGCCTGTTCTACATGTCTGTTCTAGGCGTGCTTTAGGAGGCCTGTTCTACATGTATGTTCTAGGCGTGCTTTGGGAGACCTGTTCTACATGTCTGTTGTAGGCGTGCTTTAGGCGGCCTGTTCTACATGTCTGTTCTAGGCGTGCTTTAGGAGGCCTCTTCTACGTCTGTTTTATGCGTGCTTTAGGAGGCCTATTCTACATGTCTGTTCTAGGCGTACTTTTGGAGGCCTGTTCTACATGTCTGTTCTAGGCGTGCTTTAGGAGGCCTGTTCTATAAGTCTGTTCTAGGCGTGCTTTAGGAGGCCTGTTCTACACGTCATGTCTGTTCTATGCGTGCTTTAGGAGGCCTGTTTTACATGTCGGTGATAGGTGTGCTTTGGGAGGCCTGTTCTACATGTTTGCTCTGGGCACGCTTAGGAGGCCTGTTCTACACGCCATGTCTGTTCTAGGTGTGTTTCAGGAGGCCTGTTCTACACACGACGTTCACTATGAACTGCCGGAGGAAGCCCGTAGATGCGTGCAGTGCTGCTGGCACTCCTGCTAAAGTTGTCGGCCTTCAGCCCGTTAGACCTGCTGTAGGCGAGCGTTAAGAGGCCCGTGCTTTAAGCGTGCCTTAGGAGACCTGTTCTACGCGTCAACGCGGCGTTCACTGTGGACTGATGCCTAATCTGCTGCCGGCACTCCTGCACGACCTGTCTGCCCCCAGCAAGCTGGACCTGTTCTAGGCGTGCTTGGGGAGGCTTGTTGCTCACGTCTGTTCTAGATGTGTTGTAACTAGGAGGCCCTGTTCTACATGTCAATGTTGCGCTCACTGTGAATTGCAAGAAAAGGCAGGTAAGTGCATGCGTTGCTGCCGGTACTCCTGCTAAATCTACCCGGCCATTTGAGCTGTTTTAGGCGTTCCGTGGGAGGCATGTTCTTCATGTCAATGCTGCGTTCACCGAGGATTGTAGGAGGCCTGTTCTACACATCAATGCTGCGTTCACTGAGGATTGTGGGAGGCCTGTAGATGCGTGAGATGCTGCCGGTACTCCAGTTAAGATTAACTGACCACTAGACCTAGTAGTTCTTTGGGAGGCTTGTTCTACATGTCAATGCCGCGTTCATTGAGGATTGTGGGGAGTCCCGTTCTCCACAGCAATACTGCGTTCATTGCGGATTATTGGAGGCCGGTTCTACACAGCAATACTGCGTTCATTGTGGATTGTGGGAGGCCGGTTCTAAACAGCATTGCTGCATTTTTGTGGATCAAGTTATGGGGGACCCGTTAGTACACATCAGTGCTGTGTTCATCGAGGATTCTGGGAGGCCTGTTCTACACATCAATGCTGCGTTCATTGAGGATTTCGGGAGGCCTGTAGATGCGCGCACTGCTGCCAGTACTCCGGTTAAAACTGTCCGCCCCCAACATAGACACGGACCCGGCCTCTCGCATTCCCATCGGGCCCCGGCGCCGAGAGTCCGGCGTGGAGACGTCGATGATCATGTCCACCCCGCCCTGTTCCTCGCCCTCCCCAAAGTCCAAGTCGATCTTCTCCTCCTCTCCGCCTGCTCCGGCCACGTGACTGGTGTCCCAGCCGTGGTTGGCGGCCGTGGAGGTGGAGGTGGAGGGCTGGGGGTCTCCAAGCACAGCGGTGCTGTTCATCAGCAGGGACTCACGCGGGTCACGTTCGCCGAAGTGGGTCGGGATGATGTCGTAGACGGGCCAGTTCTGCATGTAGCGGTTGATGGCCTGGTGGAACTGCGACCGGAACTGTACGCTGTCCGTGTGAAGGGAGGGCACTCCCCCGGCCGGCGCGAACACGTACCGGAAGAGGAAAGGGATGAAGCCCCCCGCCACGGTGGCCAGAAGCTGGTTGGTCGTCGACACGCTGTACGCATCCCCGAAGGCCATGACGACGACGAAGACGAAGAAGAGGAAGAGGAGGATGCGGCCGAAGCTCCAGAAGGCTCGGATGAAGTGCATGTAGAGCGGGCCCGGCGCGCCGCAGTAGTTGAGCATGATGGCGTCGTAGAAGAACTTCTCCGGCGTGTAGGGCGTGTCCAGGCGGTCCAGGAACATCAGCATGCTGGAGGTGCGCCACATCGGCTGGCCGTCCTTTACGATCAGTCTGCAACACCAGCCACATCATCTCTAATCAAACCACACCGTCTCTGATCAATCCACACCGTCTTTAATCAAACCACACAATCTGTCATCAAAACACACTATCTGTCATCAAACCACACAATCTGTCATCAAACCACACTATCTGTCATCAAACCACACGCTCTGTCATTAAACCACACACTCTGTCATCAAACCACACAATCTGTCATCACACCACACTATCTGTCATCAAACCACAACATCTGTCATCAAACCACACCATCTCTAATCAAACCACACAATAGGAAACACCATGATCAAATAAAAAGAATGGATTAGACACGTGATGGTTGATTTAACTATAGATAGTGCACGACAGGACCAAGACAGAACTTTATTCATCCATTGTGGAAATTACACCGTCTGCCACCAAACGTATCGTATAATAAGATATTATTGCGCCAATGATCCATGTTCTCACTTGTCCAAATTACAATCCATTTGCAAAACAGGCCTCCCACTCACTGCCAAACATTCTTCCATTATAACAACAACAACAACAACAACAACAACCCGGCCGCCCGTCCCCCTCCCCCGGAACCAGAACCGATGTCTGAAAAAGTCGACATTGTGGCATCTACGACCAAGAGGCAGCTCATTCATTGATTGTTTTTCTTTACCTGACGTCTTTTTCCTCAGAGGGCGCTGCCAGGTCCCCCTGCACTCGCAGTGACGTGTTTTCCTGCTCCAGCGCCTCCTTGCGGGCAATCTCATCGATTTCCTCCCGCTTCATCTTCAGGAGTATCGCGTGGATCTCCTTGTGGTACGTCAGGTAAGTGTTGTAGACGTCGTTGAATGTCGCTCGCCCGTACATCAACGTCAGAAATGCCACTGCAGACATAAAGCACGATGACAATGACAACGACAACCCGTACGTCTAAAAATGCCACCGCAAGCAGAAAGAGAGATGCACGATGAATGTCGCTCGCCCGTATAACAACGTCAGAAATGCCACTGCAGACAGAAAGCACGATGACAACGACAACCCGTACGTCCAAAAATGCCACCGCACGCAGAAAGAGAGAATTGAGCGCGATGGCAGTGACACCCATACATCAAAGTCATAGACGGCATAGCAGAAACTCTGACTCAGAGAGCCATGATAGGGACCTCCCATACATCAATCAGCGTCTGTACAGAAAAGTCGGTCTAAAGACAGAAACGGAAAAGACAACGACAATGAAACACAAAAAGAACGAAAGTGTTGATGACACTTTCACACCACGCTGTTTTGTTGAGAGAGAGAGAGAGAGAGAGAGAGAGAGAGAGAGAGAGAGAGAGAGAGAGAGAGAGAGAGAGAGAGAGAGAGAGAGAGAGAGAGAGAGAGAGAGCCCTCCACCCCCTTCTGGGGAAGAAAAAAAGAAAGAAATAAAAGCATACACCTGGCCTTGATGCACGTAGTTCAACAACAACAACGACAAAAACCACTACAGGCCTGTGTCAAACTTGAAATTTGTTGGTAAGGCGACCCACAGCAAGGGATCAGTGATGCTTTGACCCACCCACCCACCCCAAAAAACAAACCAAAAAAAACAAACACACACACACACAACAACAACAACAACAACAACAACAACAACAACAACAACACACACAAAAAAAACAAAACAACAACAACAGTAACAGAAACACACACACACACACACACACACACACACACACACACACACACACACACACACACACTCACATAGACACACACACACACACACACACACACACACACACACACACTCACATAGACACTCACACACACACACACACACACACACACACACACACACACACACACACACACACACTCACACACACACACACACTCACACACACACACACACACACACACACACACACCACACACACTCACACACACACACATACACACCACACTCACACACACACACACACACACCACACTCACACATACACACACACACACACTCACACACACACACACACACACTCACACACACACACTCACACACACACACACACACACACACCACACTCACACATACACACACACCACACACACACCACACACACTCACACACACACACACACACACACCACACTCACACACACACAAACTCACACACACACACATACACACACACACACACTCACACACACACCACACACACACACACTCACACACACACACACACACACACACACACACACACACACCACACACACTCACACACACACACATACACACACCACACACACACTCACACACACACACACAACACACACACACACACACACACATCACAAACACACACACACCACACACACACACCACACATACACACACACACACATACACACACACACACACACACACACATACACACACCACACACACACTCACCACACACACACACTCTCACACACACACACATCACACACACACACACACACACACACACACACACACACACACACACACACACACACACACACACACACACACACCAATAACCCACCAGTGACATACTGCATGGTAGCCCCGGCGTTGACGATGATGCCCATGAGCGTGTAGACGGCCACCTCCACGAAGAAGGAGACGACCTCCATGAGCAGGAAGGTGAGGGACCAGAAGGACACGAGGCACATGAGGATGACGATGATCTGAAGGGCGATGTCCTTGCGCTTCAGCCGGCTCCCTCTCTCGAACGTCTCCTCCGCCGTGATCCTCTTCATGTCCAGCTGCTCGCGTACCTTGCTGAAGCGAGAGGAAAACTCCTCCCAGCGGTCCAGCATCTACAGGTGAGATAGTGATGATAACAATGGAGAAAAGGTACAGTGCAGGATGATAGCAGTAAGACAGGTGAGATAGCAATGATAACAATGGAGGAAAAGGTCCAGTGCAGGATGAACAGGTGAACAACGTTAATCATACAAACACGCGTAGGTGAGTGAGCGAAAGGTGTAGTGTAATAATAACCATAATAAAAATGAAGAAAAGGTACAGTGCAGGATGAACAGGTGAACAACGTTGATCATACAAAGACGCGTGGGTGAGTGAGCGGAAGGTATAGTGTAATGATAACAATAATAAAAATGGGGAAAAAGTACAGTGCAGGCAGGATGAACAGGTGAACAAAACTAATCATACAAAGACGGGTGGGGAAGTGAGCGGAAGGTGTATTGTAATGATGGATAGCTGTTTCTGAATAAACGCCCCCACATTAATGTGCTCGGCAACTAAAAACAAAACAAAAACGAAAATAATAAAAACTCCACACACATAATCTGCAGATTGTGTTTCTGTCCTAATAAGTAGCGTTCTTTTAAACCTTTTATATGTTTGGATCTTGTGTTAGAATGCTAGCAGTCGTTCTTGTTTCAGATTCATTTTTCAAAAATAATCAAAAATAAAGTCTTTATACAGGCATTAAATTTTGCCCGGCAGGACATTTTAAGCGCATGCGCGCGCGCGCACACACGCACACTTACACAGGCACACACATGCGAGCGCGCGCGCAGCACAACACACACACACACACACACACACATACACACACACACACACACACACACACACACACACACATATGCACACATACACCCACACGCGCGCGAGCGCGTGCGCACACGCACATGGACGCTAGCGCACACGAATACACTATCCAAAAAAGAATATATGAAGAAAAACAACAAAATTCACCTTGGCGGAGCACACCTCCACCAACACCACCAGCAACAAGACACTTTGGATGGGGCACATTCCACCAGCACCAGCACCACCATCACCATCACCACCACCACCAGCAACAAGACTCACTTTCGCAGGACACATGAAGAAGAAGTGGATGATGAGTCAGACGGAGAGGTTGAGGGCGGGAAAGAGACACCACCACCACCACCATCATCACCACCATCATCACCACACCACCACCACCACACCACCACCACCACCACCACCACCACCACCACCACCACCAGCAACAAGACTGACCTTGGCCGGACACATGAAGAGGAAGAAGTGGATGATGAGCCTGACGGAGAGGTTGAGGGCGGGGAAGAGACACCACCACCACCACCACCACCACCACCACCACCACCACCACCACCACCACCAGCAACAAGACTGACCTTGGCCGGACACATGAAGAGGAAGAAGTGGATGATGAGCCTGACGGAGAGGTTGAGGGCGGGGAAGAGACACCACCACCACCACCACCACCACCACCACCACCACCACCACCACCACCACCTCCACCACCACCACCACCACCACCACCACCACCACCACCACCACCACCACCAGCAACAAGACTGACCTTGGCCGGACACATGAAGAGGAAGAAGTGGATGATGAGCCTGACGGAGAGGTTGAGGGCGGGGAAGAGGTAGAAGGCCACGACGGGCAGGGCGAAGGGCAGCACGAGCAGGAGGTAGGGCAGGAAGAGCAGGAGCCCCACCACGCCGAACATGGTGAAGGGCACGACCAGCAGGCGCGTGCCCCACGCGCACACCGCCACGCGCGAGCGCTCGCGCATGTCCCGCAGGCACTTCCGGAGCACCATCTTGAACTTCTCTTTCATCGCCGTGGAGAGGATGCCGTAGACGACGGAGTCGGTGACAAAAATGACGTAGATGAGGACGAAGAAGCCGTGCAGTGGGGTTAGGTAGAGGGTCAGGCTGCCCTTGAAGTAGGTCTTCAGGCCCAGCTGATCCGCGACCGCTCGCTTTTCCGACACGGAGGCGTCCTCGAAGGCGAAGAAGACCCAGACCCGGAGGACCCACGGGAGAATGAGGATGACCAGGAGGAGGAGCTTGGCCACAGCGCGTGCGCACGCGGCCCATTTGATGACGCGTATGCCCGGGTTGAACCGGCCCAGGAGGTCAGTGTTGCAACAGTCTTTGAGCGGCGCCAGGCGACGGATGCGGCAACGGAAGAGGTTGTTGTACAGCATCTTCAGCAGCCCCACGGGTACGTAGTTCTCGCCCAGGAGCCGTCGAGATTTGACTGACAGCCTGACGCGGTCGAACGTCACCTGGTAGATTCGGTCCAGGTGCATGTTTGTGTCCACCATGGTCTTGAAATACTCCATCCCCTTCACCTCGGATAAGCGCACCACCTGCAACCGAGACAAGGGCAGTTTTGTGCAGTGACATACGCCTGTATATAGTACATATCTCTACCCTGCCCCTTCTCTCCCTCCCCCCATTCTCTCTGTCCCTTTCCCGCTCTCTCTCCTTTCCTTCCATTCTCTCTCTCTCCACCCCCCTCTCTCTCCACCCCCCCTATATCTCCACCCTTCTCTCCCCCCCCCTGCCTTCTCTCTCCCTCTCTCTCTCTCTCTCTCTCTCCATCCCAGTCCTTCCGACTTATTCGTGAGAGCGAATTTTCCACCACTCTCCCTTACTGTTCTTTATAAGATAAGCATTAATGCTAATGGTCCATTCTCCTGACTTTTTTACAGAAAACTCCGAGTCTCAAATATTTTTCGTCAAAGGTTAAGCTTTTTTGTATGGCTCCTGTTGAGCAGCTAGGAGATGATAGTTGGTAGGTGGTATGTGCAGCTTGCTGCCATATGGCACTGGTACTTGCCATTATGCATTTACATAACATTCTTTAATTTTATATTGTGTCTGTCCATTCCTTTTTAATATTTTTCTTTAACCTGGTATCGGTATATTAGACGGAATGGTCGACAATACCAGCATGATGTGCCTTATGTGCTCTTTTTAACAGGGGTAATACTGAAGGGACTAACTCTTCGAAAATTTGTGTCTGATGCTTGTTTATGTATGTTTTATGTTTGTGAAGTGACTGGTTTTGTAGATTGGCTTGACAGAGTTTTGATACATATGTGAGAAGAGTTTAGAAATGTGTATTTGCTTATGACCTGAGTTTGGCTGTCCTGAGGTGACCCTGTGTGGTTGACAGGACATTAAAATCCAGTTACTACTACTACAGCTACTACTACTATTATACTACAATCCTTGTAAAATAAAGTTTTCGAGTTCGAGTTCTCTCTCTCTGTCTGTCTCTGTCTCTCTCTCTCACCCCCTCCCGCCTTTTCTCTCTCTATGCCTCTGTCTGTCTGTCTGTCTGTCTGTCTCCCTCCTTCCCCCCTCTCTCTCCAACTCCAAGTGGACCAACACCACACCAGCCCACACCGTCAGTACCTTCTCGTCGTTGCCGTTAGTGTTGGGGAACTGGGTGACGACCACCTTGACCCGCCTGACGGGCGCCGTGTCGGGCAGGTGGTAGATGTACTCGGCATCTCCCTCCCCCTTCTCTCTCTCCCCCCCCCCATTCTCTCTCCTTCTTCCTTCTCTCTCCCTCCTTCTATCTCTCTCTCTCTCTCTCTCTCTCTCTCTCTCTCTCTCTCTCCTCTCTCCTCTCCCGCTCTCCCTCTCTCTCTCCTCTCTCTCTCTCCCTCCTCTCCCTCTCCTCTCCCTCTCTCTCTCCTCTCCCTCTCTCTCTCCTCTCCCTCTCTCTCTCTCCTCTCCCTCTCTCCTCTCCCTCTCTCTCTCCCACACCGTCAGTACCTTCTCGTCGTTGCCGTAGGAGTTGGGGAACTGGGTGACGACCACCTTGACCCGCCTGACTGGCGCCGTGTCGGGCAGGTGGTAGATGTACTCGGCAGCCACGTACTTGAGGCGGTAGAGGCTGCCCGGGAGGAAGGAAGGGCTGTACAGCACCACCAGCACCTTGGTGATGACGATGAACGCCATCAGCACGTCGATCCAGGCGTCGTTGGTGACGTCACTGCACACCACATCGTCGTCCGGACTTTTGTGGCAGCACGTGTACACGAAGTCGGCGTACCTGCGCGTGCATGCAAATCGTGACGTCATCGGTGGTGTCAGTTTTGATTCATCGTGACAAACGGAGCGTCAAATGGCTGCTTCGTTCATTGTTTGTACGCTACAGGAAAAAGAAAAGAAAGAGTAACTTGATGATATAGACAAATAGAACATCGAACGAACGAGAGAGAGAGAGAAGAGAGAGAGAGAGAGAGAGAGAGAGAGAGAGAGAGAGAGAGAGAGAGAGAGAGAGAGAGAGAGAGAGGGACAGAGAGAGACAGAGAGAGAGACAGAGACTGAGACAGAGAGACAGAGACAGAGAGAGACAGAGAGAGAGACAGAGAGAAGGACAGAGACAGAGACCTTTCCCACTGGTGCCAGTGTCAACGTACCCATCCTCGTTCCTGACCTTCATGTTGCACACATGCTCATCTCTGCTCAGACTCCCGTCTGCTTGACCTTGACCTCTGGCCTTGAAGTCGTTCAGCAGAAGTTCCCTGAAGGCGGTGATAGTCTGAGCTGAATTGAGCGACCGCAGGCAGTTTTGGGGAGAGTCAGTCAAGGTCACATTCATGGAGACCACT
>OY757547.1:5062927-5070427 GCA_963584105.1 Alviniconcha strummeri | reverse complement strand
ATGGATCGCATCCCCGTGAAGCAGTGTTCAGATGGTTCTTTCGCCCCCGTGTTCGGCCACTGCGACCCGTCTCTCAAGGATAGTATCGACAAGCCAGACCGCCATTTGGACCACACCAGGCGTCTGTTTGAGTGTTCGAACCAACGAACTGTACACTACACGCTGACCTGTGACGGCTACGACGATTGTGAAGATGGAAGTGACGAAACTGGGTGCATGTTGGCGAAGTACATTCTTTCCAGCGATCAGTTTCTCGAGTGCAAAGAAACGGCGGAACTGATTCTGGCGGAGCACAGGTGTGACGGGAAAGCGGACTGTCACGATGAGAGTGACGAGCAGCTCTGTGACACCTGCGGCCCTGGAGCGGTGTACATCTCCCAGCTGGGCTGCCTGCCCCAGGCCTACAGGCGCTTCGGGTTGCAGAAATACGACCGGCCGTCGCTTACAAGTTGTGATGATGCTGTCTGGTCCGTGGAGTACAACGACGAAGTTGTGCGCCGAATCCGGGCTAACGAACACTCCACGGGAACATTTCGAGTTCTCACTCTGGACGGGTCCGGAGCGGTCGATATCAGCTTCACTGCCGAACGAGCGTGTCCAGAAACCCACTTTACCTGTCCGAAAGGTTTATGCATTCCCAGCTTTCTCGTGGGCAATGGCCAACACGATTGCCCCTTTCCTTTCGAAGCTGACGAGAGGACTGATCTGCATATTTCTGAGAAGCCTTGTCCGGGATATTATCGATGTAGTCATTATCCCAGCATCTGCATTCATCCAGACTACGTGTGCGACGGCGTGTATCACTGCCCCAAAAAAGACGACGAGCGGTTCTGCAATCTGACCTGCCCACCTGGGTGCACGTGCGAGGCGTGGCATTACACGTGCAATCAGACGTTTGATCTCCAGCAGAACACGCTCATCAGATACCTGGACCTCAGCCATGTCAGCCAACCAGTGCAGGATCTGCAAGCGATGTGGAACCTCTGGTTCCTTAACTTGTCATCCTGCGAATTGAACGACTCGTCCTTGCCATGGTCCTTGCCGTTCGCTTTTCTGAGAGTGCTGGACCTCAGCTTCAACAAGCTTACCGGCATTCGCTCCGTTCGATTAGACGCCCTTTGGCTCACACACCTCAATCTGTCGGGCAACCCTCTCGTCACACAGCTGATTAGCAATTACACTGCGATCCTGGTGAACGAGCCTTCCTCTTTGCTGTCCCTGGCGCTAGCGGGAACACAGACGCAGCAGTTGGACCAGCAAATGTTTTCGCAGTATACGTCGCTTGTCTACTTGGACGTCAGCGAGAATAGCGTGGCGAGGTTTAAGAGAGGGGTGTTTGACGGGCTGCGGCGTCTGAAGAGACTGAAAGCTGACAACCAGAGGCTGTGCTGCGCCTACACCCGTCGGCATCCGCTGAACCAGCTGATGTGCGAGGCTCCGGTGGACGAGCTGTCGTCGTGTGAGGACCTGCTCCGCTCTGCCTTTCTCCGCGTCACGCTCTGGCTTCAGGCGCTGATGGCGGTGGTGGGCAACGTGGGCGTGTTCATCTTCAGGGTCTTCATCGAGTCTCGTCTCACCTCTTCCAGCTTCCGCGTGCTGGTAGCGAACCTGTGTGTGGCTGACCTTCTCATGGGCATCTACATGATTGTCATCGGAGCGGCGGACGCTCGCTACAGCGGCCAGTTCCTGTGGGAAAAGGACGCGTGGATGGACAGCCGGCAGTGCAAGGGCGCGGGCTTCCTGGCTCTGCTGTCCAGCGAGGTGTCGGCCTTCATCATCTGCCTCATCACCGTGGACCGCTTCCTGGTGCTGCGCTTTCCCTTCGAACCTCAAATCCACCTGACGTCCCGCTCAGCCTCCCTGGCTTGTGGAGCTGCCTGGACTCTCGGTGCTCTGCTGGCTCTGGTCCCGCTGCTGCCCGTCACCCGGCACTGGCAGTTCTACGGTCAGACCGGCATCTGCCTGCCGCTGCCCATCACACGCCAGCAGTTCCCCGGACAGACCTACTCCTTCGCCGTCTTCGTCGGCCTCAACTTTGTCCTCTTCGTGCTGATCGGAGCCGGCCAGGCGTGCATCTACCGGGCCATCCACAATACGCCCATGGCCGGCAGGTCGCAGCGTCACCAGCAGGATGCTGCCATCGCGCGCCGCCTCTTCCTCATCGTCTTCACCGACTTCTGCTGCTGGTTCCCGGTGGGTGTGATGGGGCTGCTGGCGGCGAGGGGCACGCCCATCCCTGGCGAGGTCAACGTGGTGACGGCCGTCTTCGTGCTGCCGCTCAACTCGGCGCTCAACCCCTTCCTGTACACGCTGAACGCCGCGCGGGAGCGGCGCGCGAAGCGGAAGGAAGCGCGGCGACTCCAGACGGTGATGAACAAGATGCAGGCGGAGCTGTCCACCTGGCCCTGTGACAAAGTGGCCCAGCTCGTGCGCTACGCCCAGTCGGTCATGAGAAGGTGTCCGGCGGGAACCACCGACAGCAGCGACGCGGACACTGTTCCTGTCTGACCAGCTGTTGACTAAACAGAGTATGCGGATTGCCCAGCGGTTGACTAAACATAGTATGCGATCTGACCGGCTGTTGACTAAACACAGCTGTTGACTAATCACAGTATGTGATCCGACCAGCTGTTGACTAAACAGAGCATGTGATCTGGCCAGCTGTTGACTAAACAGAGCATGTGCTCTGATTGGCTGTTGACTAAACAGAGTATATGAACTGGCCAGCTGTTGACTAAACAGAGCATGTGATCTGATAGGCTGTTGACTTAACAGTGTATGTGATCTGACCAGTTGTTGACTAAACAGAGTATGTGATCTGACCAGCTGTTGACTAACCAGAGTATGTGATCTGATCGCCGTGTCAGTCATTGTGATATCGCCGTACTGCTTAGTGTCCGATCGCTGTATCGTTCAGTAACACCACAAGGTGGCAGTAATTATGTGAATACCCGTCGTCTTATTTCGCGGTTACCGACTCAAACCCATTGTGTAGGCTCTATTTATTTTGTCCGTACGTGTTGCTGTCAAAAGTAGTATACACTGATACACGCAGCGTGCACGTGTTTTCCGTGTCGTCCGCGCAGAGAAGCGTAATAGACCTAAAATAGTCTCCGGTCTGCGTAGGGGCGCATGCGCAATACCGGTTGCAAGGTGAGCGGATCTAGATCAGTGAATCAGCGTTGGGCCTGTATCCTAAAATTTTGTGGACGAATATTAACCCCTTCGGTGCCATGATTTCACTTGAAAACGACTAATAAACTACAAAGTTTGAAAGCCTTAACTGTTGTTGTCTTCTTTTTCGCACTGGCATGTGAAAAGATTTTCACTGAAACACGTAGCATTGAAAATAGAGGTTACAGGACCGGAAAATACACTGTTTGCGAGCGCGTCAGTGCATCTTTCAGCCCGCAAATTTTACAGGCTGGGGCATTGAAAGGCTTAATTAAGGCTGAAAATCTTTCATTGTTAAAAACAAATATGCTGACCATTTGTGCTTGAACATGGCTATTTCCACTGCCGTCACTGTTTCTAACTGTTCTGCTTGTAAAATCACCAGTAAGGCCAGTTTTGCTTTGAAAGTCGACTGCGGCGAGAACGGTAAAGGGAGATAACCTCGCTTGATAACCTCAGTCTGAGAGAAAACTGACTCAGCGCAGTTACCTCTCTTCTCCCCGTCTGTCTGTCATGACGATGTTCCTGGCGAGAATTCGAAGTGAGATTTTGGTGCTTAACGTCCACGGAGGCGAGAAGGCCTATTAGGGACGGGGACGAGTGGGAAAAGGGGGACAGAAGAGTGAAACCTCGAAACAGACGCCAACCCGGAAGACCAAGGCTGCCGTGGACCGCCGCCAGAACAACAGAATGTTAAGGCAGGTCCGTCCGGCATTGCGCAGCGAGCGACACAGCACCACGCAGTTGCTGTCCCAACTGCTATGCGGAACAGAGTCACAAAGACAATGTCCATAGCTCCGCCGTTGGGAAACAACTGAAGCAAAAGAAGTCCAGCTCTCAAGCCCAGCCCCACCTCCCTGCTCTTGATCTCTTCTGGGCCAACTTGTGGGTCCAGCACCACCTCCCTCCTCTTGATGTCGCCTGGATCCGCAAGAGCGTCTGACTTCTTTGTGAGAGTCCAGCTCACCTCCCTCCTCTTGATGTCGCCTGGATCCGCAAGAGCGTCTGACTTCTTCGTGAGAGTCCAGCTCACCTCCCTCCTCTTGATGTCGCCTGGATCCGCAAGAGCGTCTGACTTCTTCGTGAGAGTCCAGCTCACCTCCCTCCTCTTGATGTCGCCTGGATCCGCAAGAGCGTCTGACTTCTTCGTGAGAGTCCAGCTCACCTCCCTCCTCTTGATGTCGCCTGGATCCGCAAGAGCGTCTGACTTCTTCGTGAGAGTCCAGCTCACCTCCCTCCTCTTGATGTCGCCTGGATCCGCAAGAGCGTCTGACTTCTTCGTGAGAGTCCAGCTCACCTCCCTCCTCTTGATCTCGCCTGGACCCGCAAAAGCGACTACATTCTTCGAGAGAGTCCAGCTCACCTCCCTCCTCTGGATCTCGCCTGGACCCGCAAAAGCGTCTACATTCTTCGAGAGAGTCCAGCTCACCTCCCTCCTCTTGATCTCGCCTGGACTCTGTGATGCATCCACATAAATTGTATGGTTTATTAGGGACGGAGGAAGTGGTGGTAGCTGGGGTTGGGATTGAGAACCCGGGCCCATCTCCCTGTTCACACAGCTCCTGAGCTCTGGCTGATGATGATGATGAAGTAGAACTTCATGTCCTCGGATGTCGGTTGACATATTAGGGACAAACTGTGACCAGTGCTGAAGCATGATTCAGTGTTGCTTTACGTCCACAGAAACCGTAAGGCTCATTAGGACGGAGAGCCCAGGACGGCCACCTCGACTTTCACACAGCTCCTGAACTCTGGGCTCTGGCTTGCGTTGTGATCCCCTTTAAATCCTTGTTCGAAGTACCTGCAATGTGATTATTCCCCTTCCCTCACTGTCACGTCACCTGACGTCTGATTGGACGAAGGATTTTGATCGGAAACGTCCCGTCGTGACAGTCATCCAATCTCCCGTCGTCGCTGTCCTCATTCCAGCAGTCTGATTCGCACGTGCAGCTTAGCTCTTGAGGGGCTATCGGTCTCACAACGTTCAGCTTCACAAGGCGGAGGCGAAGCCGTCACATCATTATTCGCTCGGCTGGATCGTCACGTGAGAAGAGACAAGCAGACCACACATGCCATCTTTGCTTTCTCCCGGAGGCGTCCCCCCCCCCCTCACCCCTACCCCCTTTCTGTCTCTTTCTCTCTCTGTTTCTTTGCTACAGCGAGTGGAGATTGGAATTGGAAGTTTAATCTAGCGTGCGTGTAACAATGTTCCACTTCGATCTCCGAGTTCCGACGTGGATCTGCTGCCCTGGCGTGTAGGGAAGGGTCGAGCAGTTAGATACGTCTTGGATGTTGACGTCACCTCAGGATGGTTGAGCAGTTAGTTACCTCCTCGGTGTTAACGTCACCACTGGATGGTCAAGCAATTAGTTATGTCTTGGATGTTAACGTCACCTCAGGATGGCTGAACAGTTAGTTCTTGGATGTTAACGTCACCTAACGATGGCTGAACATTTAGTTCTTGGATGTTAACGTCACCTCAGGATGGCTGAACGGTTAGTTCTTGGATGTTAACGTCACCTAACGATGGCTGAACATTTAGTTCTTGGATGTTAACGTCACCTCAGGATGGCTGAACGGTTAGTTCTTGGATGTTAACATCACCTCAGGATGGTTGAACAGTTTGTTCTTGGATGTTAACGTGACCACAGGACGTCCGAGCAGATAAACTGGCAGAAAAAGCAACCCTGTATTGCAAATGGCCTGCGTCTCTGAATATCTTAAGTGTTGAGGAGCTCGAGACGCAAGGTGCTGGTGCACAGTCTGGGACGTCACACCGTCGACCGCGCTAGAACAGAGAATTAAGCGAAGCGCAAGGCAACGCTGGATTACTGACCGCCCCGAAAAGAACCAAACGGGGCCGCTAAATGTCAGACTATACAAACGCGGGCCGGAGATGTAGCAAAGGCAACAGTTGGGAACGCCGTTGAGAGACCAGACACGGAGCAAACTTTAACGGACTGCAACAGTTGGGAAGAACATTGAGAGACCTGACACAGAGCAAACTTTAACGCACTGCAACAGTTGGGAACGACATTGAGAGACCGGGCACGGAGCAAACTTTAACGGATTGCAATATTTGGGAACGACCTTGAGAGACCGGACACGGAGCAATCTTTAACGGACTGCAATAGCTGGGAAGGACATTGAGAGACCGGACACGGAGCAAACTTTAACGACTTCAATAGTTGGGAACGCCGTTGAGAGACCGGACAGGAGCAAACTTTAACGGATTTCATGACTCGATCGTCCACCGTCTGAAGTGAACGGACCAAAGTGGCTGATAGCAACACTTCATCCAACTTGTCGGTGGCCGTGTGACGAGCCTCTTTCAGCCTCTCAACAACCGGTTTCCGTTCGTCACCCATTTCTCCCGTACTGTACTGATACTCATCATCTTTATTCGGGGGCCGGGGTGGGGTGGGGTGAGACTTGGAGAGAGAGAGGGAAGTGAGTGACAGCGAAACAGTTCACGCGTATGGTCGCGCACGGGTGTGTGTGTGTGTGTGTGTGTGTGTGTGTGTGTGTGTGTGTGTGTGTGTGTGTGTGTGTATGTGTGTGTGTGTGTGTGTGTGTGTGTGAGAGAGAGAGAGAGAGAGAGAGAGAGAGAGAGAGAGAGAGAGAGAGAGAGAGAGAGAGAGAAAAGAAAAGAAAAGAAGAAGAAGAAGAAGAAGAAGAAGAAGAAGAAGAAGAAGCTAAAACATACGCAAAACAGGAAGCCGAAAACAGAAGTATCATGGGAAGAGTTTTGGGCAATAAAATGTAGGTGACACAACCTGAAGTCAGAAGCTAGAAATTAAGAAAATAGAAATGATGAAAAGGAGTGGAGCAGCTTAGTTTAAACATCCAGGGCACGCGAAGCGGGCTCTCTCGGAGCTGGAAGACTATGAAATAATAAGCAAATAATAATAATAATAATGTACATTTATCATGCACTCATCAACGCCCTGAGCGCTCACATGATACATGTTAACCTAAATATGATATTCTATACACATGTAGAGCACCGTCCTACCAAAGCAATTTACATAAAATATCACACAGAAAACCAAACAAACACACGCTCTACACACACCCACACCTCCCCCCCAACCCCCCCAACCCCCACTCACAATGACTGTAGTAGAAACTGGGTACTGATATTAATTGGGATGAAAATACTGTGAGAAGAGGAAGTTTTCAGTTTGGCTTTAAAAGATGAAAGGGTTGAGCAATGTCTAAGGTCTTGTGGGAGTGAATTCCAAATGTGGGGTCCAAAGCAAGAGAAGGTGCGAAAGCCATGAGCCAAAGAAATGAACGTTTTCGTTGGCCTGTGATTCAGTTGCT
>OY757547.1:5046028-5062727 GCA_963584105.1 Alviniconcha strummeri | reverse complement strand
AAAACAACCACATAGACAACAACAACAACCGCAAACCACGAACACAACAAGGACAAGGCACAGAGAGCAGGGTGTCAACACGGACACACAACAACAACCACACAAAGACAACAACAACAACAACAACCGCAAAACACGAACACAACAACATCCACAACCACAACAACAACAATATCATCAGCAACAAGAAGAAGAAAGACACCCCACAGAGAGCAGGGGGTCAACACAGACACAGACTCTTCAAAACCGCCCCAGTCTCCAGGCCCGGCCACAGCAAGGCGAGAAGGCGCAAACGGCGACCGACAAAGAGTTAATCCTCTTAACAAACGCACGCCTCCCATTAACACCATCGCGACGTGCGGCGAAGAAGCCGGCGGCTAATCCTGCCCCCTGGCTGTGTCCGTACAGCCAGAGAGAAGCGCTGTGTCCGTACAGCCAGAGAAAAGCGCTGTGTCCGTACAGCCAGAGAGAAGCGCTGTGTCCGTTTCCCCGTCTGTCCCGTCGATCTGACAACGTCACCCTGTCGTCAGGCGGTACTAACGGACCGGCTTCACGCTGGCTGCAGTCTTTAAATACCCAACGACACTTGGGCCTCAACGCGGAAAAGAGCTGATGAGACTTGACCTGGTGGCAGGGCTGCTGGTGTCTGACAGGCTTAATTGTCGTTATTTTGTTATTTCTGCTAGGTTCTTAGAGTTGTTTCTGTGTAGCCTGACTACAGTCTCCAGCTTTTCCAGCTTTCTGTTGTGATAATATTAAGTGCTGTAAGTTGCTAGCGTTATTTTTGCAGAGAGTAAAGAGAGAGAGAGAGAAAAAAAGAAGCTGGTCTTGCTGACAGCTTCGTATGATATTCTTTTTTAAAAATGTGAGCCTATAAGTACGTTACAAATTGTCTATGACACTTATCACGCAGTGTACTGTAAGAACTGTTGTTGAGGAGATTATTAGTGCCACAGCATTTCTCGTTAATCCTTAAACGAAGAACGGGAAAAAGTTTACATCCATTTTTTTTAGGAAAGCATTATTTACGTTTCACCTGCCCACAAGATGGATTACCGATTATTTGGACAAGTTCTTGTCGGGATTTCAGGTAAGAATTCTGTAATAACTGATACAAAGTACACAAGTGACATAGATTTATTGAGTAAAACATTGCGTCATCACACACACACACACACACACACACACACACACACACACACACACACACACACACACACACACACACACACACACACACACACACACTACAACACAATACAACACAACACAACACAACACAACACACACACACACACACACACACACACACACACACACACACACACACACACACACACACACACACACACACACACACACACACACACACACACACACACACACACACACACACACACACACACACACACACACACACACACACACACACACACACACACACACACACACACACACACACACACACACACACACACACACACACACACACACACACACCTTCCTTAGCTGGAAGCTTTCATCCTCAAGTCTTTCTCTCACACACGCACCACACACTCCACGCACTCACTCGCATGCTCTCTCTCTCTCTCTCTCTCTCTCTCTCCCCCTCCCAGACACACCCGTCTGACCACTCTCGGCCTTGCACGCAGCGGACTGCTGGTCAGTTAGGCCTGTAGAGACTGGTCAGTTAGACCTGGAGAGACTGGTTTCGAACGTGAAATGCTTTAGATAAATATAGGGCCAGTGATGTACATTTTTTTTCGTCTGCAAGAAGCAACGACAATTTAAAAGCGTTTGGATGAACATAATACTTTGCTGGTATAAATGATTTTCTAAGGGTCGAGTATTTCGGGCAAGATAAGATAAAATGCATTTCTGATTCTCGTGTTCCTTTACAAAAGGGACAGTCTAGATTTACTGGCACTGTAGAATACCTGCACTGGTGAGCTCTCAGTGCTGACACCCCCAGTCTGATTCTGGTTAAAGCTTTTCTAATGACAGGATTTTTAACAGTCGTTAAATATGGTGTGAGCTCATGTAGCTGTTTAAAAGACGAATAAAACGCATATCGGTCGCTTGCCATAATGCTACTATTCCAGTCTTGTAAGAAGCAGTCAATGAGCCTCTGTTTAAACGCACGCAAGAAGTGAGAAACGTTTTCTACACCTTGATTCTCCCATACATGTCCAAAACCGTATTTGTAAAGTGTGAAGCAAACGTTGGAGACCCAATTGTTCTTATCTTTACAGTGTAAAATACAGAGCATTTTATACGCTTTAAATGGGATTCTGTCTTCTGTCATTCTTGTAACTTTGAGCCAATATTTAATACACTTGGTGTATGTTTGTATGTACAGAGGGTATCTACCTGCTTCTCCATAAACAAGAGCACTGGGAGTTTTGGCACTAATATTGAGCAATCGTTTTATCGCAAATAAATGAACTCTTTCAATGACAGTGTGGTCAGCGATCAGACCCCAAGCTTCTGCTCCATATGTCAACATTGGCTGTATCTGGCAGTCAAAAAGTTTAAAGAAAAGTTTTGGGCAGTTTTCTCCTAGTGTCCATAAAAGCTTAAGTATGCCAAAAACACCCTTTCTTGCCCTTTTAGCCATATCTGCAAGTGCATACGAAAAAGTGAGACCTGTTGAAAAAACCACACCCAGATATTTATACTGGTTTACTACTTCCAGTCTAATTCCATCATATAGCCATTTCTCCCTGGCAGCAACGTGCCCCCCATTCCTAAAGATAATTATTTTGGATTTGTCTCGATTAACTAAAAGATTAAGTTTATGTGCAGCATTTCTTAAAATGTTAAGCTGTTGCTGAAGACCGACTACTGTGTTTGATATCAATAACACGTCATCTGCAAACAGCATAATAAGAATCTGTATAAGGTAGGGTGACAGGGTTATTCCATGTTTTCCATGCTGCTCCACTTCGTTGGCTAGTTCATTAATTAGAAGGGAAAACAAAATTGGGCTGCAATTTTCGCCCTGCTTGAGACCGCGTGAGCATTCAAACGCTTCTGTTACACTACCGTTCACACGTACCCTTGCCTTTACTACTTCGTACATACTCATAACTGCCCTATACATTCTTCCTCTAATCCCATTCTTACGTAATATTTTCCAAAGGTATCGTCTATCGACAAGATCAAAGGCTTTTTTTAAATCTATAAACGCTACATAAAGTTTACCATGGTTAAGTAGCTGTTTTTGCACTAATGTAAGTAATGTAAAGATATGGTCGACTGTACTGTAGTTTCTTCTAAAACCAGCTTGCGCTTCGTTGATAATACTATTTTCTTCCACCCATTGCGTCAGACGTTTGTTCAAAATACAACTATAAATCTTACTGCTGGTATTTAACAGGGATATGCCCCTGTAGTTGTCCGGCGAGTTGATGTCACCTTTTTTATGAAGTGGGTGTATGATCGACTCGGACCAGTGCAGTGGATACGTCCCAGAGTCAAACAGTTTATTAAAATATTTGGTTAAAAATGCTACTACGCAGTGTGCATAGTACTTGTAGAATTCTCCATTTAATCCATCTGGGCCAGGTGCTTTGCCATTTTTTAAAGACTGAATGGCGTCCCTAACTTCTACCTCTGTTATATCACATTCCAATGAGTCCAATGAGTCGCAGTTTATTTCAGTATTAAGCGCTTCTAGCGAATCATCAGCTGTTACTTCATCTAAAATAATATCTTCAATCGCATCTGATCTTTCACTGTCAAAAACACCATCACTATCGCAGTCAAATACTTTGCTAAAATGGTTAAACCACTCTTCTTGAGTAATAGAGCTTTGTACTAAAACTTTTGCTGTAGCTGACTTGATAGTTTTCCAGAACGTCTTCGGGTCGTGCTTATTTTGCTCAAGGGATGTTAGTACATTTTTCTTGTGCTCTGATTTCTTATCTTTAATCAATGATTTGTATTTCTTACGTTCTTCTGTATATATAGTTCATAATTCGTTCGCTCCTGTTTTAGTGCTATTTTTGATAAATTTTCTCAGGGCTTGTCGCACCTTCGCCCGCTTCTCCCTATACTCGGAATCAAACCACAGATTGTTTTTTATTTTCCCCAAAGTTATTGTCTTCTTCGTGCATTCTCCTGCTCTATTAATACCGTCGTTAAATTTGTCTAGTGCAGCATCTATGTTTATGTTAATCAACTCTGTTGCTTGCTCAAAAATCAAGGTAACTTCTTCTGACAAAAGCATTTCGTAAGATGTTTGCGCATATGTATGATCCCAAATGTTTTTGAACTTTAAACGTACGGTTTTTTTCTGTCATCGGTCATTAGCGTTTTTGAAATTCTCATTTTCATTTCTACTGGCATGTGTTTAGATTCGATTCTTGGCATAACGTTTAGGTGTATACAAAACTGGACAAGTGATCTGGACACTACAAAGTAATCAATCACGCTTGATCCGTTATAAGCAATGTAGGTAAAATGTCCTTGTTTGTCGCCCGACAAAAGACCATTCAAAATGACTAATCCAAACTGTTCGCATACATTTAGTAGGTATCGACCAAAATCGTTTGTTATAACATCGTTTGACTTTCGTGTATATTGCTCCTCAACATCGCACTCATCCTTTTCAAGAGGGAATATACTGTCAGGCAGTGGGACATCCTTAGCGTTTTTATCGCCAGTTCTTGCATTAAAGTCTCCGAATAATATGACAGGAAGCTCTCCGTATTCTTCAAACACATCAATAATACAGTGTTCAAGCATCCAGACTCCATTGTCAATTTCTGTGCCAGCATAGTAAACACTCTGTGACGGGGGTAGATATAGACCAATTAGTATAGTATCTGCTGTCAGTCCCATAAAGCGTTTGCAGAGCTTAAGAACAATACAGTTATCCAGTTCAACGTGAATACGTGTTACAACGTTAGCGAACTGCTTTTTGATTAGCATAGCGACGCCACCTGACAAACGTGCTGTGGCAGAATCGGTTAATCTTACTCCCGGCGAAATAAAAACATCATACATAGGAAAAAGATGCGACGGAAAATCAGCTGAAAACGTTTCTGTAAAAAGGACAAAATCATAATTAGAGACAAGGTCTCTTACACAAGGCTCGTAAACAGTCGAAAGTCCTTCCACATTGTATGTTAGGAATGAAATGGGCCCCAAAGTCATCGTGTCGCACGTGCCACTGTCACTAGACTGTATGACACGGGCAGGGCCGAGTTCCTAGCTGTCATGTAGTCCATTTTTCGCTCGACCTGCACGCTTTTCGGACAAGTTGGTGTCGACGCGAAAAAAGCTGTCCGTGACGCGAGTTTGTTTGGTCTTGCTTCGAGTCTGGCGTGGGGTTTGCACGATAGTCTCGTCTTCGAACGACATGCTCTGCAGTTCAAAAGAATTATCATTCTGCGGCTTTTTCGGGGGGGAACAGGGGGGGCTGGCTCTCGATGTGATCTGCTGCTTCCCAGGGGTCGATCAATTGCTTGGCAAAGGTCTGGTCGCTGTCCCAGGCATCAACAGCTTCTGCAGAGGACGTCAGCTGGGCCGTGGTTCCTTCGGTAAGGGGGCCAGACATTGACGCCGCGGTGTTTTCCTGCCTGCCGGTGGGCTGTGGGGCATAATGGGGTGGTGATTCGGAGTTGGAGCTCCAGGGTGTTCGATCGTCGCCGCTGACATCGCGTGCTGTGGAGGGGGTCGCGCTGTCAGCGCTGACCATAGCGTGATCGACAGCTGCATCGTGAGGGTAGACCCCCTCTCCAGCAGAGGCATCGTCCGTGTCCTGGGTATCGAGTGGTTCCACATTGGGGTTTGTCAGGGCTTCGTCGTCACGGGTGAAGCGGTCTGGAGGCTGTGTACATTCACCACTAAGATCTCTTCTGTCGGGGAGGAGAGCGCCGGGACATGGGTGGGGTGGTGGTTGGACGTCGATGGAGCGGCTGGGGCTGGAAGGGGCGGTGGTACCGGGGCCATCTCTAGATGTCTGTGCAGTGGTCGTCCTGGTGTCGCGGTGGCTGCTGTCTTCAGGTCCGCGGCACTGCTTGGCGACAGGTCTCTTATCCACACAGGACTCCCTGTGGAGGGTGGCTATCTGTATTGGTCGTTGGCGAGTCTCTTGAGCCTCCTGAGCTCCCTGTGAATCGGGTCTGCTGTAGGCTCCGTCCCCTGTCGTCTGTCTGTGCAGCATCGGGAACTCTTCCATGTCGGAGAGTAAGGGAGTGGCTTGGTCTTGTAATGCTCCGTTCCTGCTGGGCACCGTTTGTTTCGTGCGCTGGGGGTATGGAGGGGCATCGTGTGAAGCGCGGTGGGGACGACTCCCAGTCTTGCTGGAAGAGCGGAGGCTGCGGCGGGGGGATCTCCTTTCTCTGTAGCAGAGTCGGCCGTTGTGAAAGTAGGCCTGCCTGCCAGCACTCTTCTCTTCACGCAGGATGTTGTTCTGTCGGTCTGTGAGGTCAGTCGCCACACGGATGTTGAGTGTGTCCGACATCGCCTTTCTTCCATCCCTCTCCTGCAGCACCGACATCTTGTCACTCCACCTGTGGAGTCGGGCGATCAGAGGCCGTGGGCGGTTGATGTCACCGCTCTTGGGGCCTGTGCGGTGTGCTCTTTCCACATCGTCCCTGGTCCACACTTTCTGCGAGTAGAATCTGTTCAAGAGTTGAACAACTTTCCTCACACAGTCCTCACTGGTTTCGTCAGATTCCTCGTACACATTAAAAAATCTGACGTTATTGCGCCTAGAGAAGAACTCTAGTTTGTCCACCTTGTCGTCTGTACTCTGGCATAAGTCATGGAAGTGGTCCTTCCAGTCGTAGAGATTACCAACTTGGTTCTGCAGAATCTCACACCTTGCAGAGAGATAACGAACGTCCTCCTTAAGCTGGTCGTTCTCGCACTGAAGGGACTGGCACCGGGTGTCCAGGTTGGAGAGGGGGTTGGAGAGCGTCGTCTGCTGACGTTCCATCTGCTGCAGGCGCTTCGTGGTGTCATCTGACAGCTGTATGATGTATGCTTCCATTCGTGTGAGTGCACCGCTGGGTCCTGAAGCGCTGGCAGTGGTGTTAGCGCTGTGGTAGCGTGTCTGGTTGGCAGACCGCTCGCCGGCACTGCATGCCGCTTGCCGAGTGATGGTGTCCGTGGTGGTGCCGTGTCGGGTCGGGGGTTGGCGCCACGGGTAGTCCAGCCTTTCTCCAGGCCCTGGGCCGGGGTTTGATTCAACGTCTCCGCAGGTCAGCAGATATCCAGCAAGAAACACCACAGCCGTGTAGGTGACAAGAGATGTGAGTGGCCCAATGGTAAGCCGTACAGCTATCCCCACAAAACTGTGGCGTTGTGCGCTCCTCTTTGCGTTGAGGAATCTGACGGCAACAGCCCACATTTGAAAAAAGGAACGAAGTGAAGCAGATAGATTTACCTGGCAAAAGCTGTCCTCTTTGGCACACTGTCTCGATGAGCGAACAGTTTGTTTGCCACTGTTTGTAAACAACACCAGTAACACAGCACAGAAGAACAACGTGAGAGCGAAACTCAGTGGCCAGCATAACTTGATCACGCTAGCACGTGAAAGTCTTGCCTTCTCTGCTCTTTTAGACATGTAATTTTGTTCTTGAAGTCAAATTTGGTATCGGCATGATCAGACGAGCGTGATGCGTACACTTGCTAAAAATCCAGGCACAGGCTTGTCACTAATGGGCGTAATTACCAAAACTTGACAGAGCGATGTCAAGAAGCGTCCGGTCTGCTCGGTTAGTACACCTCACCTCAGAGAGAGAGAGAGAGAGAGAGAGAGAGAGAGAGAGAGAGAGAGAGAGAGAGAGAGAGATCTTTGGTATACACTCCTCAAAGCTGTCAATGGTTAATTTTACATCTGTTCAGAGAGAGAGAGAGAGAGAGAAAGAGAGAGAGAGAGAGAGAGAGAGAGAGAGAGAGAGAGAGAGAGAGAGAGAGAGAGAGAGAGAGAGATAATTATCATAGTAAGCTATGACTATGAACAATCAATTTAACAATAGAAGTTGAATAGAATAGAACAACAGAATAACATCAGTATTATGAGAGAAAACAAATATCTTACATTGTTACAAGCATTAATGCCACACCCCTTTCTAATCTCTGAAATAAAACTGTGGTATTAGGACATGCAAGTTTGGTTTTTCTCGCATTATGGGACGTTTATTCAGATAATATTCATCCGTCTATCAATGCAGACATTCACTCACTCGTTCACACTAATTTTTCATGTCTCTCATATCAGTTTCATCTTCATCATGGAACACGTCCACCAGACATTCACTCACTCGTTCACACTAATTATTCATGTCTCTCATATGAGTTTCATCTTCATACATGGAACACGTCCACCAGACATTCACTCACTCGGTCACACTAATTTTTCATGTCTCTCATATCAGTTTCAACGTCATACATGGAACAAGTCCACCAGACATTCACCCACTCGGTCACACTAATTTTTCATGTCTCTCATATCAGTTTCATCGTCATACATGGAACACGTCCACCAGACATTCACTCACTCGTTCACACTAATTTTTCATGTCTCTCATATCAGTTTCATCTTCATACATGGAACACGTCCACCAGACATTCACTCACTCGTTCACACTAATTTTTCATGTGTCTCATATCAGTTTCATCTTCATACATGGAACACGCCCACCAGACATTCACTCACTCGTTCACACTAATTTTTCATGTCTCTCATATGAGTTTCATCTTCATACATGCAACACGTCCACCAGACATTCACTCACTCGTTCACACTAATTTTTCATGTCTCTCATATGAGTTTCATCTTCATACATGCAACACGTCCACCAGACATTCACTCACTCCTTCACACTAATTTTCCTGTCTCTCATATGAGTTTCATCTTCATACATGCAACACGTCCACCAGACATTCACTCACTCGTTCACATTAATTTTTCCTGTCTCTCATATCAGTTTCATCTTCATACATGCAGCACGTCCACCAGAAATTCACTCACTCGTTCACACTAATTTTTCATGTCTCTCATATCAGTTTCATCGTTATACATGGAACACGTCCACCAGACATTCACTCACTCGTTCACACTAATGTTTCATGTGTCTCATATCAGTTTCATCTTCATACATGGAACACGTCCACCAGACATTCACTCACTCGTTCACACTAATTTTTCATGTGTCTCATATCAGTTTCATCTTCATACATGGAACACGTCCACCAGACATTCACTCACTCGTTCACACTAATTTTTCATGTGTCTCATATCAGTTTCATCGTCATACATGGAACACACCCACCAGACATTCACTCACTCGTTCACACTAATTTTTCATGTCTCTCATATCAGTTTCATCTTCATACATGCAACACGTCCACCAGAAATTCACTCACACTAATTTTTCATGTCTCTCATATCAGTTTCATCTTCATACATGGAACATGCTCCAGGTTTATGATATATTAGCATACCGTCTTAATTTTGAATTGACTAATAGTAATTGTGTGCAGTATTGCCCATGACAATTTACTTGTGTGCATACATATGAGTGTGTGCCGTTTGTGTGCCGTGTGTGTGTGTGCCGTGTGTGTGTGTGTGTGTGTGTGTGTGTGTGTGTGTGTGTGTGTGTGTGTGTGTGTGTGTGTGTGTGTGTGTGTGTGTGTATGAAATTTATATACATACTTTTGTGGTTGATTTTAGTGTTTTGATGTTTTCTTAAAGTAAAAGTCCAAGGTTTTTAAGTATGCAAAATGACCATCGAAATAATTGACAAATGAGTCACTAGTTTCAGATTTAATGACATAAAATAAAAAAAAGTTTTGTTTTATTGCGTTTTTAATCGATTTTATTTTCTGTAGGCTTCCCCGGCAGTGACGTCAGTCTGGGGAGTCAGTGCGGTTGCCATCTTAGATTCTTCAGTAAACTGTGTATGCGTGTGGTCGACAAAAAAGTTAACTATGCCGGCCTACTGTGTTGCCGCGAACTGTAACAATTCGCAGACGACCCCAGGTATAACAATGCACGAGCTCCCGCGCAATCGACCTGCAGTGAGGCGAAAGTGGAATAAGTTTATGCAATTCAAACGAGCTGACTTTCTTGCTGCGCCGCATCACGCCCATTTGTGTAGCGAGCACTTCATTGAGTACGATTTCGCAAACCCCTTGGAATACCGTATGGGGTTTTGCTTTGAAGCTGACACGATGTTCCAGTACTCTTTCAAAATCCTGCCTGACAGGCTCAAACTGATACGGCTGTATCCTTGTGGGTCTCTCGGGCAAAGTATCAGTTTCATCTTCGGAGCTCGAGTTGACCATTTTGCAGCGACTCCCCAGAGTGACGTAGTGGGCATATGATCACGTGATTTGGGCGTCATGGCGACGCTTTCAGTATGACAGAAACTGCCTTTTTTCGTGCATTTATAACCCTCAGATCACAGTTTCACCTACATCATCGTTCTCAGCGAGCTTTAACGGAAATCGTGTCAAAAATCACCCCTAACCTTGGACTTGTCCTTTAAGGAATGATTGTTTTATTGTAATATTTATTGAATGTTTTAAGTTATTGGTGAGCCAGAAGAATAATGTGTGTGTGCGTGTATGTGTGTGTGTGTGTGTGTGTGTGTGTGTGTGTGTGTGTGTGTGTGTGTGTGTGTGTGTGTGTGTGTGTGTATGTTGCTTCATACATGCTGCCTATAATTTATATGTTGCGGTCGATTGAGCGTTTCGATTTTAGTGTTTTGTTGTCAGTTTAGGGAATTTTGTTTTATTGTTATTGGTGAGCCAGAATAATAATGTGTGTGTGTGTGTGTGTGTGTGTGTCGGGGGGGGGGGGGGGAGGGGGTGCGTGCATGCGTGCGTGTGTGTGTGTGTGTGTGTGTGTGTGTGTGTGTGTGTGTGTGTGTGTGTGTGTGTGTGTGTGTGTGTGTGTGTGTGTGTGTGTGTGCATCGTTATTGTTAAGTATTTTCCTTGTATTTGAACGGTTTTTAGCTCCGTGTTTCACTGAGTTGTTGATGTTTTATTGTTAAATGTATTGAATGTTTTATGTAAATGACGAGCCAGAAGGCAAATTTCTCTACACAGAGACAATAAAGTTGTATTGTATTGTGTTGTATGTAATATGGTCAGGCTGCTTGTTCTGAAGGCATCACCAAAACTGCAGTTCAAAACTCTTTGCTGTTGTTGTCAACGTCAATTGTGATCTTTCACACCAGCATTATGCTCCAGTAAGGCCTGACTGATCCATGTAGATATTTGGATTCCCTGGTGCTAATATTAAATGCACAGTTAGGTCACAAAATATATTTTTTAAACTCGGACAAAAATCTGTGACAAAAAATGTCTTGAGAATTAAAGCATGAATTTCGCGCAGATGCAGTGCTCATGTAAGAAGAATTAAAAAATAGCCCTAAAAAATACCTTTAATATCTAAACACATCTGTCTGTCGTCTGCAACGGCGGCTACTGTAATTAGGTCACACTAGATGGGCATGATTTTGTACACATTTTGCACTGTGTTTCGTGAGGGAAACAACTTTTTCAAAGCTTCTAAATGGCAGATAATGTAAACTGTCAGTTAGTTGTGCACAGTATTGAAAACAATTATTTCATTAGCGGAGATGCCCCTTTCCAGTCAAAAAACTCTGACTAGTCGCATACGCACAGGGATGTGCACAGCAAGATGCCTTGAAACATTTGCATCTTTCTCTGCACACTTGTTTGCAAGTACAGCGAATCCGTTCACAGCAAGATTCCTGAGCGTGGGGAGGTAGTCCACAAAAGTCGCCACGCCTTCTCTATTTTGGTCTCCACACAACAAATGCTCCTCGGCAGAAGGAACTGAGCGAGCTGAAAGTTTGACATCTCCCAGTTCACATGGTCCAAAGCAAAACGCCAGGGCATACGTTTAGTCTATAAAATGTAATAAAAAGATGACAATCTCAACTTAGATTATCTCTCATAGATCTAATATTTACAAACTGCCAGTAGGATCATAAGTGCAATAGGCCTAGATCTAGATTGGGGGTCACGCACACTGAGCTAGAGGTCAATGGACTGGTGATAATGCCGACCAAAACAGCTGATCTGAGATGCAAACTATCGGTAACTGGCATACAAGACATGCATGAAAACAAGAATTAAAATAGCCTGTGATTTTGTAGCATAGAACTCAGTCTCGTGCAGACGGACGCCACAAAGCTGTCCGACAGGTTCATGCCAAGACAGGCGCTTTGCTTTAATTTGTACCCCGGTACAAAAATCCTAAGCTTTGTTTTTGTAAGAATAAAGTACATTTAGAAACGCTTGTATTTCAAATTCTTCAAAATAAATGTTCTTTTCATTGTCTGTGCTCAGATCACACACACACAAAAAGTGAAAATATGCGCACGTTGATTGCTTTAGTCAACACGTATCTTACATTCTTAATACGTACTACAGATGTTGTTAATGGCATCCACAGCATCAAAGGTGCAAAAGTAAGAAAGTTCTACAAATATACATAAGCAAAAAAAAAAAAAGAAAAAAAAAAAGAAGAAGATATTTAATACATTTTGGCAATATATGTTCATAAATAACCTTAGCATTGCCATAATATATTAACTTTTTTTTCTTCTTATGTATATTTGTTTATTTTGGCGTTCAGAAAAGGCAAATACCAGAAAGAAGACAAATATGCAAGTATTATGACGAATACAGTCACAATTCCACTAATTAATGCTTTGCCAATCTTTGATCGATTAATGTGACCCTCATGAACGGCCTTGAAGATGCTTAAATGGCTGAAATAAATCAGCATGGTTAAAATTGTCTGTGTGCAGGAGCACAATACTTCACTCCAAAGTGGTTTCAAACCTCTCAGGTCTCTAACTATATTGATGCACTCGTAGTCTAATCTCCTGTGTACATTTGTAACTCAGCAACCATGTATTCTTTTAGTGTTAAAATTACATTTCCTTTTCCAGAATCCGATTGCACATGGTTCAGCAGCTTTTATTTAAACTATTTTTTCCCCAAAACATTTCTAGCGGTGTAGATTTTCTCGTGGTGAAAAAGAAAAGAAAAGGAATCTGTGTTTTGCCGATATTTAAAGCTTTAATATCAGAATTGTGTAGAATGGTACGGACAGCCGTATGGACATCTTTATTCTGCAGTATTCTGTTTGGAGCCAAACCTGCTGACTATGACGTCAATACAATTTTCGTATTATGTCTTGGCCCTGAAGAGACTGCTGACAATGATGTCAATACCACTTTAATATAACGTCTTGGCCCTGAAGAGACTGATGACTATGATGTCAATACCACTCATATAACGTCTTGGCCCTGAAGAGACTGATGACTATGATGTCAATACCACTCATAAAACGCCTTGGCCGCGAAGACACTGCTGACAATGATGTTAATACCATTTTCATATAATGTCTTGGCCTGAAGAGACTGCTGACAATGATGTCAATACCACTTTAATATAACGTCTTGGCCCTGAAAAGACTGCTGACAATGATGTCAATACCATTTCATATAATGTCTTGGCCTGAAGAGACTGCTGACAATGATGTCAATACCATTTTCATATAATGTCTTGGCCTGAAGAGACTGCTGACAATGATGTCAATACCATTTTCATATATCGTGCCCCTGAAGCTTTGTGTGTCATGGGCGACTGCTGACTATGATGTTAATGCCATTTTCATATAACGTCTTGGGCGTGAAAAGAGTGCTGGCGATGATGTTAATACCACGTTCATATTATATCTTAGTCGTGAAGCTTTCTGTGTGATGGGCGACTGATGACAATGATGTTAATACCATTTCAACAAACAATACTGATATCATTTTGAGGTCTTGATTGTGCAGCTTTTTTGTGTGTTAGTAATGGACGATTGTTTATCATGACACGTACATTGGTATTCGTAATACCGTGTTGTGGGTTTGGGCTGTGAAGCAGTTTGTGTCTGCGATACACAATTACTGACCATGACAGTAAGCTCATTTTCAGGTCCTCGCTTTGAAGTTTTTGTGCTAGTGAAGTACGATTGATTATGATCATAGAAAACCCGTTTTCAGGTCTGGCCATGACGCCTTTTTTCTGACAATAGCAGTATGGTCTGTTTCAGGTCATGGCGTTGCTGCTGTGTGTACGACTGATGAAGTTAACATGTTGTTAGCGTGCATCACACCCTACAACTCTCAGTTCTTAGATGCCTTTGGAAACAGTTCCAGTGTCTGTGACCGCTCCCTCATCTCCTCTGATCTGTGCCAGTAAGTCAGTGTGCGCGTTCGCATGCTAGTTGGTCTGTCTGTCTGTCTGTCTGTCTGTACATTGTGTGTGTGTGTGTGTGTGTGTGTGTGTGTGTGTGTGTGTGTGTGTGTGTGTGTGTGTGTGTGTGTGTGTGTGTGTGTGTGTGTGTGTGTGTGTATGTGTGTGTGTTTGTGCCTCTGTGTGTGTGTGTATGTGTGTGTGTGTGTGTGTGTTTGTGTGTGTATGTGTGTGTGTGTGTGTGTGTGTGTGTGTGTCTGAGTGTGTGTGTGTGTGTGTGCGTGTGTGTGTGTGTGTGTGTGTGTGTGTGTGTGTGTGTGTGTGTGTGTGTGTGTGTTTCACAAGTTGTATCATATGATTCATTGCTATTCCTGCCTGCAGTGTCTATGCGTTACTGCTGTTTCTTCAGGTCATTTTCCCAGATAGTGACCTGCACCAACAGCAAACCTGTATCAGACGCCACCTGCCGTCCTAGCGCTGTTGCTCAGATCGACCAAAACCTGGGTGAGTACATTGATCACACACACACACACACACACACACACACACACACACACACACACACACACACACACACACACCCATAGACAAACACACACGCACACAAACAAACAGAAACACACACACACACACACACACAAACAAACACACACACAACAACAAAAACAAACAAACAAACAGACACACACACACACACACACACACACACACACACACACACACACACACACCTGCGACAGATGGACAAACCTTCACAAACACACTCACACACCGTCACAAACACAGACAGACATGAACAGGTGGGCAGACCGTCGCTGTTACACATGCTTAGAGATCTATACAGACACTGACAAGCACAGGCATCTGCACAGAGGTACAGCCACTGACGTGCACATGCACGGACAGAGATACAAACTCTGACAAGCACAGGCACATGCACACTCAGCCAGGTATACACGCTAATGCACAGACACACACTCTGGCACAGACAGACCCACACGCACTGACAGGGAGACAGACACACTCACAGACAGACCTACACGCACTGAAAGAGAGACAGACACACTCAGGCACAGACAGAACTACACGCAGTGACAGACACACTCAGGCACAGACAGACCTACACGCACTGACAGAGAGAAAGACACACTCAGGCACAGATAGACTTACACGGACTGACAGAGAGACATACACACTCACGCACAGACAGACCTACACGCACTGACAGTGAGACTGACCGCCACATACCTTCATTAGGTGCCATCGTCTTAAGGAGTTGGAGGTGGGATGCAGACCACTGCGGAGCGATTATAACGCTACTTTAGTACCCTCCCTCTCCGTTGTGCGCAGAAATCCCGTGCATGATTGAAGACTTTGTCGCTGTCTGCACTGATGCCCCCTGCATTAACCAAGGTGAGCTACATGACTGATGGTGGTAAATCATCACACAGGTGAGTTACATGACTTATGTTAGTAAATCACCACACAGGCGAATTACACGACTTGTGATAGTATCTCACCACACAGATGAGCTACGTGACTGATGACAGTATGTCACCACACAGGTGAGTTACCTGCCTGATGATGGTAACTTATCACACAGGTGAGTTACATGACTGGAGATAGTATCTAACCACACAGGTGAAGTACATAACTGATGGTAGTATCTCACCAAACAGATGAGTTAAATGACTGGTCACTGATCACACAGGTGAGTTACATGAACTGTGTTAAGTCCGTGACAGATACCATGACTGTCATTAATTTCCTAGAAAGCTGCTATTTTCGGCATACTTACTGTGAAACAAGAGGTAATTTGTGATGGGTCAGGGTTACATTTTTTCTCTCCTCTACCGGGTACCACCGCTGATCCACTATCAGCGATTTGTGGTCGTGGGTAGTGGGAGGGTGGGTGTCCTTGGAGGTATTAAGCTGATTTTCTGTAACTGACTTACTGTGGGTACCAGCAACCGGATTTTATGCCTGGTCATGGCAGTTGCAGGTATGATTACGTGTTACTGTCTCCTCTTATCAAATTGATGACTGCTGTTCTTGTCTGGAACAACCGTCCTCCTCATATCGGACAGTACATTTCTCTCTCATCGTTCAAAAATTCTCTTAAAACATTTCTCTTTACTTTCGCCGACGTACTTTGAGCTGCTGTAACCCTCTCACCTGCACAGTAAAAACATTTATTTTATTTTTTCTCCACTAAGAGACGGGGTGGAGTACATATTTTGAGTTTTTGCGAGAGCATAGATTCCATCTTGTCCTGAACTTGACCTAACTCAAATGCGTGTTATGTTCATGATAGTAAAGTGACGTCTGAAATTAGTGTGGTCACCGCTCTTTCTCTTACCAGGCTCCAGTTATCTGGAACCAACTCTCTGTTTCTGTCCGCCATTCTAGCTCTGTCAGCTCTTTTAAATCTTTCTTGAAAACCTTTCTCTT
>OY757547.1:5018528-5041028 GCA_963584105.1 Alviniconcha strummeri | reverse complement strand
TGTAGAATTCTCCATTTAATCCATCTGGGCCAGGTGCTTTGCCATTTTTTAAAGACTGAATGGCGTCCCTAACTTCTACCTCTGTTATATCACATTCCAATGAGTCCAATGAGTCGCAGTTTATTTCAGTATTAAGCGCTTCTAGCGAATCATCAGCTGTTACTTCATCTAAAATAATATCTTCAATCGCATCTGATCTTTCACTGTCAAAAACACCATCACTATCGCAGTCAAATACTTTGCTAAAATGGTTAAACCACTCTTCTTGAGTAATAGAGCTTTGTACTAAAACTTTTGCTGTAGCTGACTTGATAGTTTTCCAGAACGTCTTCGGGTCGTGCTTATTTTGCTCAAGGGATGTTAGTACATTTTTCTTGTGCTCTGATTTCTTATCTTTAATCAATGATTTGTATTTCTTACGTTCTTCTGTATATATAGTTCGTAATTCGTTCGCTCCTGTTTTAGTGCTATTTTTGATAAATTTTCTCAGGGCTTGTCGCACCTTCGCCCGCTTCTCCCTACACTCGGAATCAAACCACAGATTGTTTTTTATTTTCCCCAAAGTTATTGTCTTCTTCATGCATTCTCCTGCTCTGTTAATACCGTCGTTAAATTTGTCTAGTGCAGCATCTATGTTTATGTTAATCAACTCTGTTGCTTGCTCAAAAATCAAGGTAACTTCTTCTGACAAAAGCATTTCGTAAGATGTTTGGGCATATGTATGATCCCAAATGTTTTTTTGAACTTTAAACGTGCGTTTTTTTCTGTCATCGGTCATTAGCGTTTTTGAAATTCTCATTTTCATTTCTACTGGCATGTGTTTAGATTCGATTCCTGGCATAACGTTTAGGTGTATACAAAACTGGACAAGTGATCTGGACACTACAAAGTAATCAATCACGCTTGATCCGTTATAAGCAATGTAGGTAAAATGTCCTTGTTTGTCGCCCGACAAAAGACCATTCAAAATGACTAATCCAAACTGTTCGCATACATTTAGTAGGTATCGACCAAAATCGTTTGTTATAACATCGTTTGACTTTCGTGTATATTGCTCCTCAACATCGCTCTCATCCTTTTCAAGAGGGAATATACTGTTAGGCAGTGGGACATCCTTAGCGTTTTTATCGCCAGTTCTTGCATTAAAGTCTCCGAATAATATGACAGGAAGCTCTCCGTATTCTTCAAACACATCAATAATACAGTGTTCAAGCATCCAGACTCCATTGTCAATTTCTGTGCCAGCATAGTAAACACTCTGTGACGGGGGTAGATATAGACCAATTAGTATAGTATCTGCTGTCAGTCCCATAAAGCGTTTGCAGAGCTTAAGAACAATACAGTTATCCAGTTCAACGTGAATACGTGTTACAACGTTAGCGAACTGCTTTTTGATTAGCATAGCGACGCCACCTGACAAACGTTCTGTGGCAGAATCGGTTAATCTTACTCCCGGCGAAATAAAAACATCATACATAGGAAAAAGATGCGACGGAAAATCAGCTGAAAACGTTTCTGTAAAAAGGACAAAATCATAATTAGAGACAAGGTCTCTTACACAAGGCTCGTAAACAGTCGAAAGTCCTTCCACATTGTATGTTAGGAATGAAATGGGCCCCAAAGTCATCGTGTCGCACGTGCCCCTGTCACTAGACTGTATGACACGGGCAGGGCCGAGTTCCTAGCTGTCATGTAGTCCATTTTTCGCTCGACCTGCACGCTTTTCGGACAAGTTGGTGTCGACGCGAAAAAAGCTGTCCGTGACGCGAGTTTGTTTGGTCTTGCTTCGAGTCTGGCGTGGGGTTTGCACGACAGTCTCGTCTTCGAACGACATGCTCTGCAGTTCAAAAGAATTATCATTCTGCGGCTTTTCCGGGGGGGAACAAGGGGGCTGGCTCTCGATGTGATCTGCTGCTTCCCAGGGGTCGATCAATTGCTTGGCAAAGGTCTGGTCGTTGTCCCAGGCATCAACAGCTTCTGCAGAGGACGTCAGCTGGGCCGTGGTTCCTTCGGTAAGGGGGCCAGACATTGACGCCGCGGTGTTTTCCTGCCTGCCGGTGGGCTGTGGGGCATAATGGGGTGGTGATTCGGAGTGGGAGCTCCAGGGTGTTCGCTCGTCGCCGCTGACATCGCGTGCTGTGGAGGGGGTTGCGCTGTCAGCGCTGACCATAGCGTGATCGACAGCTGCATCGTGAGGGTAGACCCCCTCTCCAGCAGAGGCATCGTCCGTGTCCTGGGTATCGAGTGGTTCCACATTGGGGTTTGTCAGGGCTTCGTCGTCACGGGTGAAGCGGTCTGGAGGCTGTGCACATTCACCACTAAGATCTCTTCTGTCGGGGAGGAGAGCGCCGGGACATGGGTGGGGTGGTGGTTGGACGTCGATGGAGCGGCTGGGGCTGGAAGGGGCGGTGGTACCGGGGCCATCTCTAGATGTCTGTGCAGTGGTCGTCCTGGTGTCGCGGTGGCTGCTGTCTTCAGGTCCGCGGCACTGCTTGGCGACAGGTCTCTTATCCACACAGGACTCCCTGTGGAGGGTGGCTATCTGTATTGGTCGTTGGTGAGTCTCTTGAGCCTCCTGAGCTCCCTGTGAATCGGGTCTACTGTAGGCTCCGTCCCCTGTCGTCTGTCTGTGCAGCATCGGGAACTCTTCCATGTCGGAGAGTAAGGGAGTGGCTTGGTCTTGTAATGCTCCGTTCCTGCTGGGCACCGGTTGTTTCGTGCGCTGGGGGTATGGAGGGGCATCGTGTGAAGCGCGGTGGGGACGACTCCCAGTCTTGCTGGAAGAGCGGAGGCTGCGGCGGGGGGATCTCCTTTCTCTGTAGCAGAGTCGGCCGTTGTAAAAGTAGGCCTGCCTGCCAGCACTCTTCTCTTCTCGCAGGATGTTGTTCTGTCGGTCTGTGAGGTCAGTCGCCACACGGATGTTGAGTGTGTCCGACATCGCCTTTCTTCCATCCCTCTCCTGCAGCACCGATATCTTGTCACTCCACCTGTGGAGTCGGGCGATCAGAGGCCGTGGGCGGTTGATGTCACCGCTCTTGGGGCCTGTGCGGTGTGCTCTTTCCACATCGTCCCTGGTCCACACTTTCTGCGAGTAGAATCTGTTCAAGAGTTGAACAACTTTCCTCACACAGTCCTCACTGGTTTCGTCAGATTCCTCGTACACATTAAAAAATCTGACGTTATTGCGCCTAGAGAAGAACTCTAGTTTGTCCACCTTGTCGTCTGTACTCTGGCATAAGTCATGGAAGTGGTCCTTCCAGTCGTAGAGATTACCAGCTTGGTTCTGCAGAATCTCACACCTTGCAGAGAGATAACGAACGTCCTCCTTAAGCTGGTCGTTCTCGCACTGAAGGGACTGGCACCGGGTGTCCAGGTTGGAGAGGGTGTTGGAGAGCGTCGTCTGCTGACGTTCTATCTGCTGCAGGCGCTTCGTGGTGTCATCTGACAGCTGTAGGATGTATGCTTCCATTCGTGTGAGTGCACCGCTGGGTCCTGAAGCGCTGGCAGTGGTGTTAGCGCTGTGGTAGCGTGTCTGGTTGGCAGACCGCTCGCCGGCACTGCATGCCGCTTGCCGAGTGATGGCGTCCGTGGTGGTGCCGTGTCGGGTCGGGGGTTGGCGCCACGGGTAGTCCAGCCTTTCTCCAGGCCCTGGTCAGCAGATATCCAGCAAGAAACACCACAGCCGTGTAGGTGACAAGAGATGTGAGTGGCCCAATGGTAAGCCGTACAGCTATCCCCACAAAACTGTGGCGTTGTGCGCTCCTCTTTGCGTTGAGGAATCTGACGGCAACAGCCCACATTTGAAAAAAGGAACGAAGTGAAGCAGATAGATGTACCTGGCAAAAGCTGTCCTCTTCGGCACACTGTCTCGATGAGCGAACAGTTTGTTTGCCACTGTTTGTAAACAACACCAGTAACACAGCACAGAACAACAACGTGAGAGCGAAACTCAGTGGCCAGCATAAGTTGATCACGATAGCACGTGCAAGTCTTGCCTTCTCTGCTCTTTTAGACATGTAATTTTGAAAAGTCCAATAAAATACTCCACAAGATGTTCTTGAAGTCAAATTTGGTATCGGCATGATCAGACGAGCGTGATGCGTACACTTGCTAAAAATCCAGGCACAGGCTTGTCACTAATGGGCGTAATTACCAAAACTTGACAGAGCGATGTCAAGAAGCGTCCAGTCTGCTCGGTTAGTACACCTCACCTCAGAGAGAGAGAGAGAGAGAGAGAGAGAGAGAGAGAGAGAGAGAGAGAGAGAGAGAGAGATCTTTGGTATACACTCCTCAAAGCTGTCAATGGTTAATTTTACATCTGTTCAGAGAGAGAGAGAGAGAGAGAAGAGAGAGAGAGAGAGAGAGAGAGAGAGAGAGAGAGAGAGAGAGAGAGAGAGAGAGAGAGAGAGAGAGATAATTATCATAGTAAGCTATGACTATGAACAATCAATTTAACAATAGAAGTTGAATAGAATAGAACAACAGAATAACATCAGTATTATGAGAGAAAACAAATATCTTACATTGTTACAAGCATTAATGCCACACCCCTTTCTAATCTCTGAAATAAAACTGTGGTATTAGGACATGCAAGTTTGGTTTTTCTCGCATTATGGGACGTTTATTCAGATAATATTCATCCGTCTATCAATGCAGACATTCACTCACTCGTTCACACTAATTTTTCATGTCTCTCATATCAGTTTCATCTTCATCATGGAACACGTCCACCAGACATTCACTCACTCGTTCACACTAATTATTCATGTCTCTCATATGAGTTTCATCTTCATACATGGAACACGTCCACCAGACATTCACTCACTCGGTCACACTAATTTTTCATGTCTCTCATATCAGTTTCAACGTCATACATGGAACACGTCCACCAGACATTCACCCACTCGGTCACACTAATTTTTCATGTCTCTCATATCAGTTTCATCGTCATACATGGAACACGTCCACCAGACATTCACTCACTCGTTCACACTAATTTTTCATGTCTCTCATATCAGTTTCATCTTCATACATGCAACACGTCCACCAGACATTCACTCACTCGTTCACACTAATTTTTCATGTGTCTCATATCAGTTTCATCTTCATACATGGAACACGCCCACCAGACATTCACTCACTCGTTCACACTAATTTTTCATGTCTCTCATATGAGTTTCATCTTCATACATGCAACACGTCCACCAGACATTCACTCACTCGTTCACACTAATTTTTCATGTCTCTCATATGAGTTTCATCTTCATACATGCAACACGTCCACCAGACATTCACTCACTCCTTCACACTAATTTTCCTGTCTCTCATATGAGTTTCATCTTCATACATGCAACACGTCCACCAGACATTCACTCACTCGTTCACATTAATTTTTCCTGTCTCTCATATCAGTTTCATCTTCATACATGCAGCACGTCCACCAGAAATTCACTCACTCGTTCACACTAATTTTTCATGTCTCTCATATCAGTTTCATCGTTATACATGGAACACGTCCACCAGACATTCACTCACTCGTTCACACTAATGTTTCATGTGTCTCATATCAGTTTCATCTTCATACATGGAACACGTCCACCAGACATTCACTCACTCGTTCACACTAATTTTTCATGTGTCTCATATCAGTTTCATCTTCATACATGGAACACGTCCACCAGACATTCACTCACTCGTTCACACTAATTTTTCATGTGTCTCATATCAGTTTCATCTTCATACATGGAACACGTCCACCAGACATTCACTCACTCGTTCACACTAATTTTTCATGTCTCTCATATCAGTTTCATCGTCATACATGGAACACGTCCACCAGACATTCACTCACTCGTTCACACTAATGTTTCATGTCTCTCATATCAGTTTCATCGTCATACATGGAACACGTCCACCAGACATTCACTCACTCGTTCACACTAATTTTTCATGTGTCTCATATCAGTTTCATCTTCATACATGGAACACGCCCACCAGACATTCACTCACTCGTTCACACTAATTTTTCATGTGTTTCATATCAGTTTCATCTTCATACATGGAACACGTCCACCAGACATTCACTCACTCGTTCACACTAATTATTCATGTCTCTCATATCAGTTTCATCGTCATACATGGAACACGTCCACCACACATTCACTCACTCGTTCACACTAATTATTCATGTCTCTCATATCAGTTTCATCGTCATACATGGATCACGTCCACCAGACATTCACTCACTCGTTCACACTAATGTTTCATGTGTCTCATATCAGTTTCATCTTCATACATGGATCACGTCCACCAGACATTCACTCACTCGTTCACACTAATGTTTCATGTGTCTCATATCAGTTTCATCTTCATACATGGAACACGTCCACCAGACATTCACTCACTCGTTCACACTAATGTTTCATGTCTCTCATATCAGTTTCATCGTCATACATGGAACACGTCCACCAGACATTCACTCACTCGTTCACACTAATGTTTCATGTCTCTCATATCAGTTTCATCTTCATACATGCAACACGTCCACCAGACATTCACTCACTCGTTCACACTAATTTTTCATGTGTCTCATATCAGTTTCATCTTCATACATGGAACACGCCCACCAGACATTCACTCACTCGTTCACACTAATTTTTCATGTGTTTCATATCAGTTTCATCTTCATACATGGAACACGTCCACCAGACATTCACTCACTCGTTCACACTAATTATTCATGTCTCTCATATCAGTTTCATCGTCATACATGGAACACGTCCACCACACATTCACTCACTCGTTCACACTAATTTTTCATGTCTCTCATATCAGTTTCATCGTCATACATGGATCACGTCCACCAGACATTCACTCACTCGTTCACACTAATTTTTCATGTGTCTCATATCAGTTTCATCTTCATACATGGAACACGCCCACCAGACATTCACTCACTCGTTCACACTAATTTTTCATGTGTCTCATATCAGTTTCATTCTTCATACATGGAACACGCCCACCAGATATTCACTCACTCGTTCACACTAATTTTTCATGTCTCTCATATGAGTTTCATCTTCATACATGCAACACGTCCACCAGACATTCACTCACTCCTTCACACTAATTTTTCATGTCTCTCATATCAGTTTCATCTTCATACATGCAACACGTCCACCAGACATTCACTCACTCCTTCACACTAATTTTCCTGTCTCTCATATCAGTTTCATCTTCATACATGCAACACGTCCACCAGACATTCACTCACTCGTTCACACTATTTTTTCATGTCTCTCATATCAGTTTGATCGTCATACATGGAACACGTCCACCAGACATTCACTCACTCGTTCACACTAATTTTTCATGTCTCTCATATCAGTTTCATCGTCATACATGGAACACGTCCACCAGACATTCACTCACTCGTTCACACTAATTTTTCATGTCTCTCATATCAGTTTCATCTTCATACATGGAACACGCCCACCAGACATTCACTCACTCGTTCATACTAATTTTTCATGTCTCTCATATCAGTTTCATCTTCATACATGGAACACGCCCACCAGACATTCACTCACTCGTTCACACTCATTTTTCATGTCTCTCATATCAGTTTCATCTTCATACATGCAACACGTCCACCAGAAATTCACTCACTCGTTCACACTCATTTTTCATGTCTCTCATATCAGTTTCATCTTCATACACGGAAAACGTCCACCAGACTTTCACCCAGTCGGTCACACTAATTTTTCATGTCTCTCATATCAGTTTCATCTTCATACACGGAAAACGTCCACCAGACATTCACCCACTCGTTCACACTAATTTTTCATGTCTTTCATATCAGTTTCATCTTCATACATGGAACACGTCCACCAGACATTCACTCACTCGTTCACACTAATTTTTCATGTCTCTCATATCAGTTTCATCTTCATACATGGAACACGTCCACCAGACATTCACTCACTCGTTCACACTAATTTTTCATGTGTCTCATATCAGTTTCATCTTCATACATGGAACACGTCCACCAGACATTCACTCACTCGTTCACGCTAATTATTCATGTCTCTCATATCAGTTTCATCGTCATACATGGAACACGTCCACCACACATTCACTCGCTCGTTCACACTAATTTTTCATGTCTCTCATATCAGTTTCATCGTCATACATGGAACACACCCACCAGACATTCACTCACTCGTTCACACTAATTTTTCATGTCTCTCATATCAGTTTCATCTTCATACATGCAACACGTCCACCAGAAATTCACTCACACTAATTTTTCATGTCTCTCATATCAGTTTCATCTTCATACATGGAACATGCTCCAGGTTTATGATATATTAGCATACCGTCTTAATTTTGAATTGACTAATAGTAATTGTGTGCAGTATTGCCCATGACAATTTACTTGTGTGCATACATATGAGTGTGTGCCGTTTGTGTGCCGTGTGTGTGTGTGCCGTGTGTGTGTGTGTGTGTGTGTGTGTGTGTGTGTGTGTGTGTGTGTGTGTGTGTGTGTGTGTGTGTGTGTGTATGAAATTTATATACATACTTTTGTGGTTGATTTTAGTGTTTTGATGTTTTTTTAAAGTAAAAGTCCAAGGTTTTTAAGTATGCAAAATGACCATCGAAATAATTGACAAATGAGTCACTAGTTTCAGATTTAATGACATAAAATAAAAAAAAGTTTTGTTTTATTGCGTTTTTAATCGATTTTATTTTCTGTAGGCTTCCCCGGCAGTGACGTCAGTCTGGGGAGTCAGTGCGGTTGCCATCTTAGATTCTTCAGTAAACTGTGTATGCGTGTGGTCGACAAAAAAGTTAACTATGCCGGCCTACTGTGTTGCCGCGAACTGTAACAATTCGCAGACGACCCCAGGTATAACAATGCACGAGCTCCCGCGCAATCGACCTGCAGTGAGGCGAAAGTGGAATAAGTTTATGCAATTCAAACGAGCTGACTTTCTTGCTGCGCCGCATCACGCCCATTTGTGTAGCGAGCACTTCATTGAGTACGATTTCGCAAACCCCTTGGAATACCGTATGGGGTTTTGCTTTGAAGCTGACACGATGTTCCAGTACTCTTTCAAAATCCTGCCTGACAGGCTCAAACTGATACGGCTGTATCCTTGTGGGTCTCTCGGGCAAAGTATCAGTTTCATCTTCGGAGCTCGAGTTGACCATTTTGCAGCGACTCCCCAGAGTGACGTAGTGGGCATATGATCACGTGATTTGGGCGTCATGGCGACGCTTTCAGTATGACAGAAACTGCCTTTTTTCGTGCATTTATAACCCTCAGATCACAGTTTCACCTACATCATCGTTCTCAGCGAGCTTTAACGGAAATCGTGTCAAAAATCACCCCTAACCTTGGACTTGTCCTTTAAGGAATGATTGTTTTATTGTAATATTTATTGAATGTTTTAAGTTATTGGTGAGCCAGAAGAATAATGTGTGTGTGCGTGTATGTGTGTGTGTGTGTGTGTGTGTGTGTGTGTGTGTGTGTGTGTGTGTGTGTGTGTGTGTGTGTGTGTGTGTGTATGTTGCTTCATACATGCTGCCTATAATTTATATGTTGCGGTCGATTGAGCGTTTCGATTTTAGTGTTTTGTTGTCAGTTTAGGGAATTTTGTTTTATTGTTATTGGTGAGCCAGAATAATAATGTGTGTGTGTGTGTGTGTGTGTGTGTCGGGGGGGGGGGGGGGAGGGGGTGCGTGCATGCGTGCGTGTGTGTGTGTGTGTGTGTGTGTGTGTGTGTGTGTGTGTGTGTGTGTGTGTGTGTGTGTGTGTGTGTGTGTGCATCGTTATTGTTAAGTATTTTCCTTGTATTTGAACGGTTTTTAGCTCCGTGTTTCACTGAGTTGTTGATGTTTTATTGTTAAATGTATTGAATGTTTTATGTAAATGACGAGCCAGAAGGCAAATTTCTCTACACAGAGACAATAAAGTTGTATTGTATTGTGTTGTATGTAATATGGTCAGGCTGCTTGTTCTGAAGGCATCACCAAAACTGCAGTTCAAAACTCTTTGCTGTTGTTGTCAACGTCAATTGTGATCTTTCACACCAGCATTATGCTCCAGTAAGGCCTGACTGATCCATGTAGATATTTGGATTCCCTGGTGCTAATATTAAATGCACAGTTAGGTCACAAAATATATTTTTTAAACTCGGACAAAAATCTGTGACAAAAAATGTCTTGAGAATTAAAGCATGAATTTCGCGCAGATGCAGTGCTCATGTAAGAAGAATTAAAAAATAGCCCTAAAAAATACCTTTAATATCTAAACACATCTGTCTGTCGTCTGCAACGGCGGCTACTGTAATTAGGTCACACTAGATGGGCATGATTTTGTACACATTTTGCACTGTGTTTCGTGAGGGAAACAACTTTTTCAAAGCTTCTAAATGGCAGATAATGTAAACTGTCAGTTAGTTGTGCACAGTATTGAAAACAATTATTTCATTAGCGGAGATGCCCCTTTCCAGTCAAAAAACTCTGACTAGTCGCATACGCACAGGGATGTGCACAGCAAGATGCCTTGAAACATTTGCATCTTTCTCTGCACACTTGTTTGCAAGTACAGCGAATCCGTTCACAGCAAGATTCCTGAGCGTGGGGAGGTAGTCCACAAAAGTCGCCACGCCTTCTCTATTTTGGTCTCCACACAACAAATGCTCCTCGGCAGAAGGAACTGAGCGAGCTGAAAGTTTGACATCTCCCAGTTCACATGGTCCAAAGCAAAACGCCAGGGCATACGTTTAGTCTATAAAATGTAATAAAAAGATGACAATCCCAACTTAGATTATCTCTCATAGATCTAATATTTACAAACTGCCAGTAGGATCATAAGTGCAATAGGCCTAGATCTAGATTGGGGGTCACGCACACTGAGCTAGAGGTCAATGGACTGGTGATAATGCCGACCAAAACAGCTGATCTGAGATGCAAACTATCGGTAACTGGCATACAAGACATGCATGAAAACAAGAATTAAAATAGCCTGTGATTTTGTAGCATAGAACTCAGTCTCGTGCAGACGGACGCCACAAAGCTGTCCGACAGGTTCATGCCAAGACAGGCGCTTTGCTTTAATTTGTACCCCGGTACAAAAATCCTAAGCTTTGTTTTTGTAAGAATAAAGTACATTTAGAAACGCTTGTATTTCAAATTCTTCAAAATAAATGTTCTTTTCATTGTCTGTGCTCAGATCACACACACACAAAAAGTGAAAATATGCGCACGTTGATTGCTTTAGTCAACACGTATCTTACATTCTTAATACGTACTACAGATGTTGTTAATGGCATCCACAGCATCAAAGGTGCAAAAGTAAGAAAGTTCTACAAATATACATAAGCAAAAAAAAAAAAGAAAAAAAAAAAGAAGAAGATATTTAATACATTTTGGCAATATATGTTCATAAATAACCTTAGCATTGCCATAATATATTAACTTTTTTTTCTTCTTATGTATATTTGTTTATTTTGGCGTTCAGAAAAGGCAAATACCAGAAAGAAGACAAATATGCAAGTATTATGACGAATACAGTCACAATTCCACTAATTAATGCTTTGCCAATCTTTGATCGATTAATGTGACCCTCATGAACGGCCTTGAAGATGCTTAAATGGCTGAAATAAATCAGCATGGTTAAAATTGTCTGTGTGCAGGAGCACAATACTTCACTCCAAAGTGGTTTCAAACCTCTCAGGTCTCTAACTATATTGATGCACTCGTAGTCTAATCTCCTGTGTACATTTGTAACTCAGCAACCATGTATTCTTTTAGTGTTAAAATTACATTTCCTTTTCCAGAATCCGATTGCACATGGTTCAGCAGCTTTTATTTAAACTATTTTTTCCCCAAAACATTTCTAGCGGTGTAGATTTTCTCGTGGTGAAAAAGAAAAGAAAAGGAATCTGTGTTTTGCCGATATTTAAAGCTTTAATATCAGAATTGTGTAGAATGGTACGGACAGCCGTATGGACATCTTTATTCTGCAGTATTCTGTTTGGAGCCAAACCTGCTGACTATGACGTCAATACAATTTTCGTATTATGTCTTGGCCCTGAAGAGACTGCTGACAATGATGTCAATACCACTTTAATATAACGTCTTGGCCCTGAAGAGACTGATGACTATGATGTCAATACCACTCATATAACGTCTTGGCCCTGAAGAGACTGATGACTATGATGTCAATACCACTCATAAAACGCCTTGGCCGCGAAGACACTGCTGACAATGATGTTAATACCATTTTCATATAATGTCTTGGCCTGAAGAGACTGCTGACAATGATGTCAATACCACTTTAATATAACGTCTTGGCCCTGAAAAGACTGCTGACAATGATGTCAATACCATTTCATATAATGTCTTGGCCTGAAGAGACTGCTGACAATGATGTCAATACCATTTTCATATAATGTCTTGGCCTGAAGAGACTGCTGACAATGATGTCAATACCATTTTCATATATCGTGCCCCTGAAGCTTTGTGTGTCATGGGCGACTGCTGACTATGATGTTAATGCCATTTTCATATAACGTCTTGGGCGTGAAAAGAGTGCTGGCGATGATGTTAATACCACGTTCATATTATATCTTAGTCGTGAAGCTTTCTGTGTGATGGGCGACTGATGACAATGATGTTAATACCATTTCAACAAACAATACTGATATCATTTTGAGGTCTTGATTGTGCAGCTTTTTTGTGTGTTAGTAATGGACGATTGTTTATCATGACACGTACATTGGTATTCGTAATACCGTGTTGTGGGTTTGGGCTGTGAAGCAGTTTGTGTCTGCGATACACAATTACTGACCATGACAGTAAGCTCATTTTCAGGTCCTCGCTTTGAAGTTTTTGTGCTAGTGAAGTACGATTGATTATGATCATAGAAAACCCGTTTTCAGGTCTGGCCATGACGCCTTTTTTCTGACAATAGCAGTATGGTCTGTTTCAGGTCATGGCGTTGCTGCTGTGTGTACGACTGATGAAGTTAACATGTTGTTAGCGTGCATCACACCCTACAACTCTCAGTTCTTAGATGCCTTTGGAAACAGTTCCAGTGTCTGTGACCGCTCCCTCATCTCCTCTGATCTGTGCCAGTAAGTCAGTGTGCGCGTTCGCATGCTAGTTGGTCTGTCTGTCTGTCTGTCTGTCTGTACATTTGTGTGTGTGTGTGTGTGTGTGTGTGTGTGTTTGTGTGTGTGTGTTTGTGTGTGTGTGTGTGTGTGTGTGTGTGTGTGTGTGTGTATGTGTGTGTGTTTGTGCCTCTGTGTGTGTGTGTATGTGTGTGTGTGTGTGTGTGTTTGTGTGTGTATGTGTGTGTGTGTGTGTGTGTGTGTGTCTGAGTGTGTGTGTGTGTGTGTGCGTGTGTGTGTGTGTGTGTGTGTGTGTGTGTGTGTGTGTGTGTGTGTGTGTGTGTGTGTGTGTGTGTGTGTGTGTGTGTGTGTGTTTCACAAGTTGTATCATATGATTCATTGCTATTCCTGCCTGCAGTGTCTATGCGTTACTGCTGTTTCTTCAGGTCATTTTCCCAGATAGTGACCTGCACCAACAGCAAACCTGTATCAGACGCCACCTGCCGTCCTAGCGCTGTTGCTCAGATCGACCAAAACCTGGGTGAGTACATTGATCACACACACACACACACACACACACACACACACACACACACACACACACACACACACACACACACACACCTGCGACAGATGGACAAACCTTCACAAACACACTCACACACCGTCACAAACACAGACAGACATGAACAGGTGGGCAGACCGTCGCTGTTACACATGCTTAGAGATCTATACAGACACTGACAAGCACAGGCATCTGCACAGAGGTACAGCCACTGACGTGCACATGCACGGACAGAGATACAAACTCTGACAAGCACAGGCACATGCACACTCAGCCAGGTATACACGCTAATGCACAGACACACACTCTGGCACAGACAGACCCACACGCACTGACAGGGAGACAGACACACTCACAGACAGACCTACACGCACTGAAAGAGAGACAGACACACTCAGGCACAGACAGAACTACACGCAGTGACAGACACACTCAGGCACAGACAGACCTACACGCACTGACAGAGAGAAAGACACACTCAGGCACAGATAGACTTACACGGACTGACAGAGAGACATACACACTCACGCACAGACAGACCTACACGCACTGACAGTGAGACTGACCGCCACATACCTTCATTAGGTGCCATCGTCTTAAGGAGTTGGAGGTGGGATGCAGACCACTGCGGAGCGATTATAACGCTACTTTAGTACCCTCCCTCTCCGTTGTGCGCAGAAATCCCGTGCATGATTGAAGACTTTGTCGCTGTCTGCACTGATGCCCCCTGCATTAACCAAGGTGAGCTACATGACTGATGGTGGTAAATCATCACACAGGTGAGTTACATGACTTATGTTAGTAAATCACCACACAGGCGAATTACACGACTTGTGATAGTATCTCACCACACAGATGAGCTACGTGACTGATGACAGTATGTCACCACACAGGTGAGTTACCTGCCTGATGATGGTAACTTATCACACAGGTGAGTTACATGACTGGAGATAGTATCTAACCACACAGGTGAAGTACATAACTGATGGTAGTATCTCACCAAACAGATGAGTTAAATGACTGGTCACTGATCACACAGGTGAGTTACATGAACTGTGTTAAGTCCGTGACAGATACCATGACTGTCATTAATTTCCTAGAAAGCTGCTATTTTCGGCATACTTACTGTGAAACAAGAGGTAATTTGTGATGGGTCAGGGTTACATTTTTTCTCTCCTCTACCGGGTACCACCGCTGATCCACTATCAGCGATTTGTGGTCGTGGGTAGTGGGAGGGTGGGTGTCCTTGGAGGTATTAAGCTGATTTTCTGTAACTGACTTACTGTGGGTACCAGCAACCGGATTTTATGCCTGGTCATGGCAGTTGCAGGTATGATTACGTGTTACTGTCTCCTCTTATCAAATTGATGACTGCTGTTCTTGTCTGGAACAACCGTCCTCCTCATATCGGACAGTACATTTCTCTCTCATCGTTCAAAAATTCTCTTAAAACATTTCTCTTTACTTTCGCCGACGTACTTTGAGCTGCTGTAACCCTCTCACCTGCACAGTAAAAACATTTATTTTATTTTTTCTCCACTAAGAGACGGGGTGGAGTACATATTTTGAGTTTTTGCGAGAGCATAGATTCCATCTTGTCCTGAACTTGACCTAACTCAAATGCGTGTTATGTTCATGATAGTAAAGTGACGTCTGAAATTAGTGTGGTCACCGCTCTTTCTCTTACCAGGCTCCAGTTATCTGGAACCAACTCTCTGTTTCTGTCCGCCATTCTAGCTCTGTCAGCTCTTTTAAATCTTTCTTGAAAACCTTTCTCTTTTTAAAAACCTTTTCTTCAGTCTCATTGCCCTGATTGCACTGATATGCGACGTGTGTGTGTGTGTGTGTGTGTGTGTGTGTGTGTGTGTGTGTGTGTGTGTGTGTGCGTGCGTGCGTGCGTGCGTGTGTGTGTGTATGTGCGTGTGCGTGCGTGTGCGAGTGTGTGTGTGTGTGTGTGTGTGTGTGTGTGTGTGTGTGTGTATGTGTGTGTGTGTGTGTGTGTGTGTGTGTGTGTGTGTGTGTGTGTGTGTGTGTGTGTGCATTCATGTTGTACGCGATGAATTTTGACAATATGTATTTGTAAAGAACGTGTAAGCGCTTCCGGCCTGTGCGGGTTAGGCCCTCTAAGTATTCATTATTATTATGTATGGGATAAACCCTTTGGTTCATTACTGAATTATAAAAAGTGCAAGTGTTACTTTGTGTTGGATTCCTTCACACTGGTGACTAAATTTCAATGACTGGGCTGACAGAGGATCAAAACGAGGCAGCCATCAACAATATGCAGTCAACAGTATCAGATGTTTCCTTGTCTTCCAAGGAGATGTCCAACATTATTGAAAATAATGTGTGGAAACGATCAGGAATTAGTCACTCCATCTCCTTCAGTCCAGTTTCTGACAATGTTACAAGGTCTGCGTCGAAGTCAAGATCTTTTGTATACACTCCTGAAAGCTGTCAATGGTTAATTTTACATCTGTTCAGAGAGAGAGAGAGAGAGAGAGAGAGAGAGAGAGAGAGAGAGAGAGAGAGAGAGAGAGAGAGAGAGATAAGATAAGATAATACTTTATTACACAGGGATAAAGATTTAAGCACGTATCGGCTTTTTTTCAAATCTGTCCCTGATGACAAACACAGCAACACTCAATACATCAAACAAAATTCACTTAAATACGCTAGAGAAAAAACGACTTAAAAACAAAACAAACTAATTTCTGTCTAAAACATCACATCATACGAACAGAGCAATAATAAAGCAAAGACCAATACAAACTATTTTTTTAGGAGAGAGAGAGAGAGAGAATGACAAAAAACATATTAACGAATAAAAGAAAGCGACAGAATAATGACTTCTATCTTCGTATAAGACAAGATCACATCTAACAGGATTGGAAGCTAAGCGATGATGCATTATACACACCTAACCAAAATCAAAGCACATCACATACACCCACAATCATATATGCAAACATTAAATTTGAGGGGAAAAAAAAATGACCAGGAGGAAAACAAAGGTAAATATTTCATGAAAATACCACACACACACACACACACACACACACACACACACACACACACACACACACACACACACACACACACACACACACACAATCTAAAACTTTACAAGAGCAAGGGAGGGAAAACAATAACAGCATTCTATACATTTCGTGTCAAGCTGTCTGACGCGCTAGAAGAAAAAGAAGAAAGAAAAAAAAAGAAAGAAAAAGAAAGAAGAAGAAGTATAACGAAGTATTCAAGGTGGCTTAGCAAGTGCCTGAAATGCTTTCCTTTTGAACGTTTTTAATTCCATGGGGTATCTGAGATGATGAGCTAAACTATTCCACGCTAAGGAGCCTGAAAAGGAGAAACTCGTTTTAAAGATATCAATCCTTGTTCTGGGCAAAAGCTGTTTATTCCCATGAACATGAAGACGTTCAGATGGAATCATGAGATCTTTCAGATACTGCGGGGCTTTGCCGTGAACAACCTTTTGCATTAGAACACATTTGTTGAGCAATAGTTGTTTGTCTAAAGGGAGTAGTTTGAGAGCACAGCACTTTTGTTTGTAGTCTAAATTAGGAATTGGCATCAAGAATTTTACGGCACGTTTGTGGAGAGAATACAGCTGCTTCATGTGCACACCGGCACATCCATCCCATGCATTTGAAACATAGTTCATATGTGACATAATGTGTGCGAAGAAGAATGCTAATTTGGATTTTTGGCTGACAATTTGGCTCAGTTTCGAAAGAAGAAAAATATTTCTAGAAACGGTTTTCACATGTTGTTAATATGTACTTGCCACTTTAGCTGTTCGTCTACAGTCACTCCAAGTAGGCGATGTTTTGAAACTTGCTCTATTGGCGTGGTCTCGAACTTTAGATTCAAAGGGAGCTGTTTTTTCTGGTGTTTTTGTCTCGTCGCCATCAACATGCATTTTGTTTTCGTCGGATTTAGTGCCATCCGATTTCTACAACACCATCCAGAGACATCATACAGACTTTGTTGTAAATCCCTACGTATATTATCTATGTTGTCATTAGCTGTATTAAGGGTACCATCATCAGCAAATAAATCACACTGGACTGACGCACGTGTAAGACACAGAGGCAAGTCATTAATACAGATGCAAAACAGAAGTGGGCCTAGGATCGACCCTTGAGGCACTCCACTTGTTATAGACGTTTCTTGGGAGTATGTGCCATTTACAAGCACGCATTGTATACGATCCTGTAAATAAGATCTTAAGAAAGCTATACTTGCAATGCTTAAGTTGTACGTGGATATTTTTTTCAGTAAAATATCGTGATGAACCAGGTCAAAAGCCTTGCGAAAATCGAGAAATACAGCGCCTGACATTTGACGGTTGTTGAAAGCTGAGAGCCAAATATCAGTTAAACGGGTAACTGCCGTTTGACAAGAATGTCCACATCGGAAGCCAGACTGAAAGGAATGGAAAAGCTGGTGTGTTTCTAAAAAGTTTGTCAAATGTTTATGAATGTGTCTCTCTAGTGGCTTTGTGAGAACAGACAGGATCGAGATAGGGCGGTAATCGTTCAGATCGGTGGAGATAGTTTTTGTTTTAGGGAGTGGAATTACTTTAGCTCTCTTGAATGCAGTTGGAAAAACATTCTTTTGTATGCATAAGTTATAAATGTATGTAAGTGTCTCAGCTATGTAAGGAAGGGCAATTTTTAGAAGTTTAACACTAATACCATCACAACCTGTAGATTTCTTATTATCCAGCTTTAAGATAGATATTCCTACTTCGAATACAGATATAGGAGGAATTGAAAATGTGGTATTTTGAGAGATTCGATCTCTGCAAAAGTTTAGTAACCTATTAGGACAATTATACTGAGACCCATCGGTTTGATCATCTGGTAAAAACTTCGAGACTACAGATACGAAGTGGGCGTTAAAGACATCTGGTGTGAGTTCCGATGGAAGATTATTGTTTGCAGGGCTGTGGCCTTTAGTGAGTGTGTTGATAGCTCTCCACATGGATGATATATCTGCTTTATTTCCGGCAAGGTCATTAAAATATTTTTTCTTGGCTTCCCTCACAAGGTAATTTACACGGTTCCGTTGTTGCTTATATTCTACAAATTTCTTTTGCTTCCTACACTTGTCCCTCAGTAACATGGCTTGCTTTATATCAGTGTTCAGCCATGGTGGAAGGGTTTGCTGTTTCACCCGCTTTTTTTTTAGGGGGGCATGCTTATTAATAACATCAAGAAATAAGTCAATCCAGTGTGACAGTGCCACATTGGGGTCGCTAAAATTGTACACATTTTTAAAGGGGATTACGTGCAAATCCATCAAAAAAGCTCTTTCATCAAACTGTTTGAAACATCGGTAAACAATTGAAGAGTGGACATTCAGAACAGGCTTCACAGTTTTGACAGACAAGGTACAGCACACTGGAAAATGATCGCTGATTCCTGTGGCAGGCACTAGAATATTTGACACAATGCTAGTATCACTTGTGTAAATATGATCAATTAGTGTTGAAGAATGGGGGAGTGATTCTCGTAGGTGACGTAATCATTTGATTTAGGCCAAATAAGGATATTGTGGAATCCCATGCTGGGTTACTTTTTTGCATGTCAATATTAAAATCACCCAACAGGACAACATTCAAATTACAGCCCTGCACCCTGTCCATCATTGTAACAAATTGATCATACCAGTCAAACGTTGAAGCTGGGTTTCTATAAATATAACCAACTAAGATACTGGACTTGCGCGTTTGTATTTCTAACCACACGCTTTCTACTGCTTCAGACTCTAAGTCAGGACGGCGACGGACAATTTTGCTGACTGAAGAATGTATGTAAACAACTAAACCTGTGTGCTGAGATCTGGCAGCATCCTTTCGGATTAGTGAATAGTGAGGAAGAGACAGACCTTCACTTGGAATGTGGCTTTTCAGCCTAGTCTCACTGAGACCAAACAGGTGGAAGAGTTGATGGGATTCAAAGAAGACATTAAGATCATGAATTTTTTTCTGAATGTGGTACACATTAAGGTGACCGACTCGGAGACAGTCGCTGGACATGCTAAACCCTAACTAACAATCCGTTCCTAGAACTGAAAAATGCAGAAATTCAAATCTCTGCGTGATTAAATGTTCCTTTAAATGTTACATATATATATCCCAGAGGACAATGGCGCATACAACTGAAAACAACAAGAACAACAACAAAACGAACTGGTAGTACAAATTTCGGAAAACAAAGCAGAGGGAATCCACACGAAACACGATTAACAATCCAAAGGGAGCCAGCACAGCCGCTCGCGTTCTTGGACAGATGCAGACACAAACTATTCAGCTAATGAAATATCCCAACGTTTCCACCGGTTAACTATTCAAAGGGAGCAGACACAGCCGCTCGGGTTCTTGAACAGTTTCTAACACGAAGTATAAATTAGGTAGTGGAATATACTAACGTGCCCACCAGTTAATGCAAACGGAGCAAGCACTACTGTTCATGATCCTGAATAGATGCAAAACACAAAGTATTCAGCAAACGAAAAACACCAACGTGTCCACCAGGATCCTGGACGTATACTATAAACTATAATTGTCTCAAGGCCATGAGTATACAAGTCTGTCAGTGTCACAGACCGGGGCAGTGCAACACACAATAGCGCCGTGATGATTGACGCAGTAATACGGAGTCAGTCAGTCTCTGGTACTGGTTACAGAGTAAGAGTAACGCACTCATATCAGGAACTATAAGTTGTTCGCGTGCACGATCGAGCGCACGCGCGCACACTCACGCACGCATTCACGCCACAAGCACACACCAGTCAGGTGTGTACAGAAATAAACTACCGTTAAAACACACTGCTGGACACACACTGCAAGCTTGCGTTACACAAGTGTCTCCGCTGCACCCCCCCAGTAACTGGTGCGATGGGGGTGCAGGACGATGCTGGCTTGCTGTGTGTTGAAGGAAGGGTGGGCTGTGGGCCCGTATGTACACTGACGTCCACGTGGCGGGAGAGCTCCATAGCTGGACTGCGGCGGTGGCGCGGCCCACCTGCGGAGAGTGTGTCGATGTGCTCCGTACCAGCCACTGAAGGGTGGCGGAGCGGTGCCGACATCACGGTGTTGGGGTGTTCCTCTGCTGTAGCGGTGAGGCTGATGGTGTAGTGGGGCGTCACCAAGCCGTCGTTGTGGGATGGAGCTTTCCGTGTCCGCAGGCCGTTGTTGTAGCAGTGGAGGTGGTGGGAAAGGACCGCGAGTGGTTGAAACAGCTGGCCCATTTCTGTACTGCTGGCTCCTCCCACCGCCCTCTCTGAGGTGCTGGCTTGGCGGGCAGTCAAAACGTGGCTGAAACGAAGGGGTCTCCAAATGGGGGGCGGGGATAGCTCAGTGGTTAGAGCACCGGACTCGTGATTGAAAGGTCGCGGGTTCGAATCCCTTCTGGAACGGCGGGAGAATTTTCTGTGCTGACTCTTATTTCGGTATCCGTTCCACCCCCTATGTTACCGCAGTAGCACGTAAAAAAATCCCGGTCATTCTGCCAAAAAGTGCAGGTGGCAGGTTACAGCTAAACACGCATACACCTTACGTATGTGGATTTTATTGAACCGTGCTTCGGCATTGGTCACAACTTGTCCCTAATATGTCAAATGACATCTGAGGACATTAAGCATCAACTCATCATCATCAGGGGTCTCCAGCAACGGCACTCGGCTACTAGCAGAGGGTGACGGATGGGAAGGGCGTTCTTGGGGTCGAAGGGGAGGTCGGGGTTGGCCCACATACATGTACTTGACATTGCACGCAAGTCGCACGGTGCCTTTGGGGCTTGGGTGCAGAGCGTCACGGTAGAGCGCTTTCCGGGGGGCGCCGCTGTTCGTGGTGAAGGTGTCGGTGTGGTCAGCGAGCATAACTTGCTCACTGTGACACGCCTTCACCAAGGCAGCGTTTGAAGCGGCCACCGTCTTCCTCAGGGGGTGCTCTCCTTGTGGCGGGATTAGAGAGGAGAGCTGGACGACGGCAGTGAGCAGTTTGAGCAGTGCCCTCCACATGCTCTCCGTGACGGTGTTCACCCAGCACGTGTTCACCCCGACGTGGACGACCAGCAGCTGGACGTCTCTGCATTTTGGAACATTTTGCAGCCAGTGTAGAAGGTCGTCCACGGTGAGGCCGGAGATGCTAATCTTTTGCTGTGCTTTGTGAGGGTACATCAGCTCTGGTCTGATTTGTCCGAACACAGAGTCCCCAATCAGCACGTGTGTTTTGCCAGGAGAGACTCTGCACTCCGCCATCCGTTCCCTTGGCGTCCTGGCGTCACGGTCGGTGTGACGAGGTGACGGCCTGGTACTTGTGGAGCGGATGGGGGGACTGTCCCTAGTTGTCCTGGCGTCACGATCCGTGTGATTTGGTGGTGGCGCGGTGATAGCGGAGGGGACGGGAGGCGTTGAGTCGTGATTGTCGATGGCTGAGTCATGGCTGGGATCTGTGTTGTATGTAGTGGCCGCGTCGAGAGATGAGCTGGGGCAGTTATCTAGTGTTAGCTGGTCGTCTTCTCCCCCACTTAACACTGAGAACATGTTAGAGGTTTCTACGTTCGCTGAAGTGTTGTTGTTGTTGACAGGAAATTCGGGTGCGGATGGTTCTTGTATTTCTGCTGCGGCAGGTGTTTGTTGCTTGGCTAGGCCGGTCTTAATAACACTGATGTACTTCCTAAGATCACCGATTTGAGATTTCATGTCTTTGTTCTGTTTCGTGACCTCCGTCAGCTTTTGGGTCAGTGACGTCACTGTGTCAGTCAGTTGGTCAAACTTCACCTT
>OY757547.1:4978528-5013528 GCA_963584105.1 Alviniconcha strummeri | reverse complement strand
GGAAGGTGACGTTTCGTGACACGCTGCCAGAGAACAAGCCTTTGACACTGGCTAGTATGCATGAGATGAGCCGAAAAGGTGCATACAGCGGAGACGCGAACAGAAAACGATCAAGACAGACACGACGGGAAGATTCCTCAGACTTATCACTGCCTACAAATCAGAACGCAAGGTGAGCTGTTCATGATCGTGAAGCGGGAACTGAGAGAGGTCACAACGTTCAGTCCATTCATATCAAAGACATGCGTCCCTCCTGCTTTTGAAGAACAAACGGCTGCTTTTGAAGAACAAACGGCAGTCTGTGTTCATGGTCAAAGGCCAGTTTGTTTCAAGTCCTCACACATGGATTCTGCATCTGGAGAACTCGGCGACAGTACCACACTTGATGTTGACGGACAGGCACTTGTTTTTGCGGCTCTGAAGCCTCAGCATGCAGCAGAGTTTGGAGATTTGGCCGACACTTTTGTCACCTATCTCCTGCAAGCCGCACGTGCTTTCAAGCGCATCGACATCGTGTTTCACAGACATCATGAGAACTCGGTAAGTATGGAACCAGACAGAGAAGAACAAAAGTTCCCAGTCGATCAGTCCCAACATCCCACATGGGAAATGTGTGTGTGTGTGTGTGTGTGTGTGTGTGTGTGTGTGTGTGTGTGTGTGTGTGTGTGTGTGTGTGTGTGTGTGAGTGCGTGCGTGCGTGCGTGTGCGTGCGTGCGTGCGTGCGTGAGTGTGTTTGTGCGTAAGTGTGTTTTTGTGTAAGTGTATGCATGTGTGTGTATGAGGGGAGTCATTGTCCAGCTGGGGGATTCAAATCCACAAGCGTGCAATCACAGATCGAATGTCTTCACCATCTAGTCACAACGCCCCCCCCCTCCCCCACTCCACACCCCTCCCCCACCCTAACCGTTGCTTATTCACACAGGGGGAAACAAATCATGGAAACACAAAAGCATTCGAGCAAGGAAAACTGGAATCCAAAAGCAGTCTACGCTTTTGATCTATGAAAATCTGCTGCCTTCAGATTGTATTACAGCGCATGTTTTCCAGTCGATATCACATTGGGCACACCTCAAATCCGACATTTGACGCAGCCAAGCGAAATGTTGACACGTGACGTTGGCTCTACTTGTTAAAGAAGCAGAATCGATGCATTGCTAGATAAAAATGCAAGAGAGCAAGAGTGAAAGTCATTCGTACCTACGAACGAGACGTAAGTAAATGTATAGGATTTGATTTTACCCTCAGAGTGTAATCTCTAATGCTTTTTTCTTTCTTTTTTCGGGTTGATTATTCTACGGTAGTTTACTGGTCAGAAAGTGATGGTAAAGAAACAAGTAATAACACCATATATTAGTTATGTGTTTTGGTGACAAGTGATTGGTTAATCGCAGTAAACTGCGACCTTGTTGACATGTGATTTACTGAAGCGTAAGGTCGAGTTCAGTTCACAACACATAATTATGACAGACCAGGGGCGTAACGATCCAATGATCACTGTATGGCCAGCAAACGCGTGGCTTGTTTCAGAATTAGTAAAAGCAGCCGAGGAAGACATAACAGGGACAACTTCAAGAAGTATAAAAAGTTCATTTTGATTAGGTATGAAACGACGTCGCTACACTGAAACACGAAGAGAATTAGAGCAGACAGAGTCCGGCTGTTAGGACATTTTAAAGAGAAACCACAAGAACGCACTCACAAAAACTCGTACACAAATGTCGGCGTCAAAAACACGTGCTGTTTTCAAGAGGTCACAACGTTCAGTCCATTCGTATCAAAGTCATGCTTTTATATATATATATCTGTGTGTGTGTCTGCGTGTTATTTAAATGTCTTCTTAGATTTTTTGTTTATATTTATTTGTTTTCACTAAGAAGACATTTAAGTAACACGCAGACACAACTCCCACTGACAACACGACGTAGGCCTACTGCTCATTCGCGTGCGCCGTCTCGTCTGCTCCAATTGTCACGTGGCAAGCTCAGGCTTTGCCCGTTCGACCGTTCGACCTGAGCCGCCTGTTCAATTTCGCATTCCACTCAACGGAGATAAGCTCAATACTACCGTCAAAACTGAGTAGATGGAAGCGTAAGTCATTTGGAGATTACTGAACATTAGCATAGACTTTGTTACAAGACTACTATTCCGGATGTTTTCGCTGTTTGGTTGTATAAATTTCTCGCCATTTGTTAGTAGGCCACAGAATAATGATCTGAAATACTTTTTCCTTCGCTTTCTGTAAATCCTGTTAGCTAAGTGTGTTCTTTGTCTCTTGTTTTTCTGTAAAAACAACGACAATAATAACAACAACAAAAAAGAACAAACAAACAAAAAACAACCGTGCACTCGACGGTAAATGCTCTAAAATTGGGACTAATTCCTTGTCGTTCACTTTCATCTACACAGCGTATAAAGGCTGTCACTGAAGACTGAAGGTTTTGTTGTCACCTAAGGCTGAATTCATACCAGGACAATTTACTGTACGTACGTGTACTAAACAGACGACAGAATGGGTTTTCTTGTGGTTTACCTCTAACTAAGTGTAAGTTTTGTCTTAGCCAGATGGAGACGACTCTCTGGCAACGACAAAACTTACACGAGTGTTTCTTATTTCGCGGTAATCGACTCAAACCCACCGTTTAAGGTCTATTTAACTGGGCCCGTATGTATGGTGAGCAGATAGAATTAAAGGCGGATCGCCCCATATCTCGATTTGCTAAGGAGTCCATACGTCCGGCTCTCCTTCCGCAAGAACAGGCCGTTAAAAGGCTCAAAAATAGCGTTTTTATTTTTAGATCCAGAAAGTCTCTTGTTTGACCAACAATGCAACGCGCGTGACGTCGAAAATTCAAAACCGATTGGACACGGCATGACACCTGCCATGTCAGTTTCAGTGAGTCAGTGTTCATGATCGAGTCGCAGACATTGTTCAATTCTGACATCCTCAATGGAAAAAATCTACGAGAAGCGTGAAGTTTGTTAAACTGAAAGCAAAAAACGATAAGCCTAGTTTGCTTCAACGGGTGAGCCTCTGGGCATGATTAGTCTGCTTACGTTTAACAAACTGTTTTTCATCGAAATGTAAGCAGCGTTGCCGGTGTGTAGCAGAAGTGTCAGTGACTGAATGACCCTTTCCTACTCCAGACTTTCCTATTCCTCTCTTCGTTGTCAGTGATGTGTCTTGATGCGTGAATCCTGGGTTGCGTCGGTCCGCAGAGTTGTTAGCCTTGATGTAACCCTATGTGGTTGTGTGGGCTCAGGGTATCAACTAACTAACTACCTAACCAACCAACCAACCAACCAACCAACCAACCAACCAACCAACCAACCAACCAACCAACGAACTCACTAACGAACGAACGAACGAACTAACTAACTAACTAACCAACCAACCAACCAACCAACCAACCAACCAACCAACCAACCAACCAACCAACCAACTAACCAACTAACCAACTAACTAACTAACTAACTAACTAACTAACTGTAGAGTTGTTCGCTTTCTGTTTTCTCCTCCATGGTAGCCCCTTTCTGTAACGGAAGCACCGAGCCGCTATTTTTATACGGCGTTTAGGCTGCTTAAAAGGGCACTATCATCCAGAGGAGGGTACAATTTCTCTTTGAATCATTTTCCACCAACATGTTGACACACACCAGTACAAATTTAGCGGGTGTGTCAGATAACATTGTATGTTAATAATATATCAGTATTAGTACTTTTGGTTGTTAACTTTTGAAACAGATATTATTTAATGAAAAACAAAATAAATGTATCTGAAAATATCTTCATACTTTTAGCCCTTTTAACTTGCAAACTATCTCACTAGAAACTCTAAATTTTGCAAATAATACTTATGGATATAACGTCTGTAGTATGTTCTATGCTTTAAGTCTTAGGAATGAAACCTTTTGGTAAATACTGTGCAGCAAAACATAAATCTTTACTCATAAAATGTGGGTTTTGATATCACTGCAACATCTGCTTATATGAAGATAGGTGCTTTCTTGTTGAAAACATTAAGGCCACTGATGCTGCCTTCTTGTGTTCAAAATTTGAAGTAAATTGGTCGAAAAACAAAAGCTGTAGTGCTGCCCATTAGTGACATAATTCTCCAAAGTGTCTACCCTGGTAGCCATAGTCATAACTTGACCAATTTCGATATCTTTGACTTCGCATTTCCCAATAATTACTAGTCTGAGGAAATCCAGTCACCTGGGCCTTATAGAGGACTGTCTGCTTTATTTAAAAAACCTAATCACTACAAATAACTCCAAAAAACGTATTTTTTAAAATTCCAATTTCTAAAGATAGAAAAAAGAATTCTATGACTTTAAACACGTTTAGCCACACCCCATGAGGCACCTTTGTCCTAGACCTTAAACTAGCCAGAGGATTATATCACAGTATATACACTATGTGAAGCACCTTTGTCCTAGACCTTAAACGCGTTTAAACCAGCCAGATGACTATACAACAGTATACACACCCCACGAGGCACCTTCGTCCTAGACCTTAAGCGCGTTTAAACCAGCCAGATGACTATACAACAGTATACACACCCCACGAGGCACCTTCGTCCTAGACCTTAAACGCGTTTAAACCAGCCAGATGACTATACAAAAGTATACACACCCCACGAGGCACCTTCGTCTAGACCTTAAACGCGTTTAAACCAGCCAGATGATTATACCACAGTATGTACACCCCACGAGGCACCTTTGTCCTAGCATCGCTGACACGGATATGATGTTCTGTTTCCAAATAGATACATATTAACAGACACACCTAAATACTTGCAAGTCTTTATATTTTTTCAGCTATCTTCCCCCTGGACGACAGGGCGTAAAACAACAACAACAACAAAACAACAACAAACACACACACACAAAACCACCACTGCCCCCCCCCATCCCCCCCGGCCCCCCCTCCTTCGCCTGAATGCCAAGTAAAAGTTAAACTCTTGAAGAACAGGTCTTTGTTGTGTTTGTATGACGTCCTTCCAGCGCCAATGAAATACCGTGTGTGTTGATTCTAAACTTTAGAAGGAATAATCCGCACAGTTAGAACACAGGCAGCCCATTGTAGCACTCTGCCTACTGCTGATGAAACTATAATGCAGTGACAGAGTCTGCAGTGACCACAGTGTCTTCCAGGTTGTTCAATCAGCAACAGTTCTAACGAAGAATGCGCTCTTGTACCATGTGTGTGTGTGTGTGTGTGTGTGTGTGTGTGTGTGTGTGTGTGTGTGTGTTTGTGCGTGTGCGTGCGTTTGTGCGTGATTGGTTGTGTGCGCGCGTGTGTTTGTGCGTGTGAGTGCGTGCGTGCGTGACTGGTTGTGTGTGTGTGTGTGTGATTAAAAATGAGCATATCTTTATGCAAGCACTCTGGTCTTTTACAAGATGGAAGGCCATAAATAATCCATTATTACTATTACCACCTTGTCCTGAAGTCCGTAAATATTTCCTTCGTGTTTGCTACAGATGGTACCTGTCAAAGTCCTGACGATAACGGTGGCCCTCGTGGTCGCCCTGGCTACGGCCGAACACCGTCCGACAAATGTGCCCCCTGCCTTGATCATCGACCCCTTTGCTTCCGCCTGTCGCCTCCTAAACGGGTCTGTGGTGGAGGGGCTGGAGTCTGGGGGCTCGGTGACAATAGGGTGCGAGATATGCGACTGCTATCTAGACATGGCCGAGTGCCATCCCATTCCCTGCACACCTCCTCCGTGTGCGGACTCACAACTGGATGGATGCTGCCACGTCTGTCCGAACGGTACAGTAAGGGTTCCAGACTACGACTGTGGGACCGATGCATAAACACCCTCACACACACGCACGCACGCACGCACGCACGCACGCACGCACACACACACACACACACACACACACACACACACACACACACACACACACACACACACACACACACACACACACACACATATTGGCATACATGCGTATATTGAGAGCAAATAAGTGGCTATATCCGCTGATATGTAGCCTCTGGATTACAGAATGTTGAATACCTAGACACGGCTGTACCATTAGGTAGACACGAATTTAGCAGAGAACGTCCCCCTGACTTTCGAGAAGCGGCGTTGGCTGTCTAGGCAAACTTGCAAACACGTGGATGCTGCCTCATTTTTGTCGGACCTGAATTACGTCAATAGGCAGAACTGTCTCTCCTGGAGAACCGTTAAACCCTCCGTTCCCGTTTGTCTGTTTCTGTCTTTTTCTATTTGCCTCTGTCTTCGTCTCTCTCCACCCTCTCTTTGCCCTTGTGTGTCTCACTGCCTGCAACCTCTCTGTGTCCCTCTGCCTGCAAAATCTCTGTGTCTCTCTGCTCTCCATCTCTCTGTAACCTCTCTCGGTGTCTCTCTGTGTGCCTGCAACCTCTCTTGTTCTCTGTGTGTGCCTGCGACCTCTCTGCGTCTCTCTCTGCCTGCAACCTCTATCTGTGTCTCTCTCTGCCTGCAGCCTCTCTGTGTGTCTCTCTGCCTGCAACCTCTCTGTGTATGTGTCTCTCTGCCTGCAACTTCTCTGTGTGTCTCTCTGCCTGCAACCTCTCTGCGTCTCTCTCTGCCTGCAACCTCTCTGCGTCTCTCTGCCTGCAAACTTTCTGTGTCTCTCTGTGCCTGCAACCTCTCTGTGCCTGCTACCTCTCTGTGTCTATCTGGCTGCAACATATCTCTGTGTCTCTCTCTGCCTGCAACTTATCTCTGTGTCTCTCTGCCTGCAGCCTGTCTGTGTCTCTGTCTGCCTGCAACATCTCTGTGTGTCTCTCAATGCATACAACCTCCATCTGTGTCTTTCTCTGCCTGCAGCCTCTCTCTGTGTCTCACTCTGCTTGCAGCCTCTCTGTGTCTCTCTCTGCCTGCAACCTCTATCTGTGTCTCCCTCTGCCTGCAGCCTCTCTGTGTCTCTCTCTGCTTGCAACCTCTCTATGTGTCTCTCTGCGTGCATCTTCTCTCTGTGTCTATCTCTGCCTGCAACCTCTCTGTGTCTCTCTCTGCCTGCAACCTCTCTGTGTCTCTCTCTGCATGCAACCTCTGTGTCTCTCTGCATGCAACCTCTCTGTGTGTCTCTCTCTGCCTGCAACTTCTCTCTGTGTCTCTCTCAGCCTGCAACCTCTCTCTGCGTCTCTCTCTGCCTGCTATCTCTGTATGTGTCTCTCTGCCGGCAACCTCTCTGTGTCTCTCTGTGTGCCTGAAACCTCTCTGTGTGTCTCTCTCTGCCTGCAACCTCTCTCTGTGTCTCTCTCTGCTTGCAACTTCTCTCTGTGTCTCTGTGTGCATCTCTACCAGTCTGTCCGTCTTTATTTCTGTGTCTCTACTTCTCTTTGTCCCTTTCTCTCTGTTGTTGTCTCTGTTTGTCTCTGTCTCTCCCGTCCTTGTATCCCTCCATTCCCTCTCTGTGTCTCTTGTCTGCATGTCTGTTTCTCTCCCCACGTATCCTTTCATTCCCTCTCTCTCTGCTTTTGACTCCACCCCTTTCTCTGTCTTCTGTTTGTCGCAGTCTTTCCGCCTCTGTTTCTTTTTTCTTTTTTTTCTCTCTCAGTTTGGCCGCCATTGTCTCTGTCTCTCCACCTACCCTGTTTTCTCTGTTTATTTCCTTCTCTCTGTCTTTGTGTGTCTGTCTGTGACTCTCTCACTCCATAGAATAGACTATGATACCACAGTCAGGCGCTCGAGAAATTATTTCATCATCATTATCATGGTCGTTGTCCTCAGATTGTTTTGGCTTGGTTTTGTTTGCTGTTGGTTGCGTTAGCTGTAGACCTGCGAGCCAGCTTTTTTACATGTGGTTTTCGTGACTGGCGTTTTGACCTGACGTGGAGCAGCTGTGAACGTGCGATGAAGGGGACATAAAAACACACGCACGCACGCACGCACGCACGCACGCACGCACGCACGCACGCACGCACGCACGCACGCACGCACGCACGCACGCACGCACACACACACACACACACACACACACACACACACACACCAGGGCTCCCATTAGCGAGTATTTTAAGGAGATCCCGGGGACTCCCTGCTACAATTTGTAGAGGGTCTCTGGGCATTTTAAAGGGTCAAGTCTAATATGAAACGGCAGCTGTGCAGAAGTATTCTGCTTTGCATATGATGCCTTGTGTCCTTGCTACAACTCAGTTATGGGTTCAGTTCTGTCAGATAATGCCACTATTAGTTGTACACTTTCAGGTATGCTGGCTCATTATAGCAGTAATAGGTTTATTCAAAGGTCTACTCTCGTAGATCTCTATGTCAGTAGTACTCTGGTGGTTGGCAGCCCTTCCAACTCTGTAGATGCGCTTTAGTAGCATCCATTGGTCAGTATGAAAATGATTTTTTAAGTAGCAGGGCAAGAAAGCAAAATGCGTGGCATTTTCAAACACAAGACCATTATAAAATATCTGAAAGTGAAATAAGTTGGAGTAACGCTCTGAATCCGTGAAACAGATCAAAACCAAACAGAGAATGAAGGGAGAAAGCTCTCATCTTTGCAAGCTGCAAATGGAGAACAAGGTACTACAAATAGCTAAGGCTGATTCTGTAATTAATGTTGTGTGTTATCTTAACATCACTCAAAGTGTGAGTTGCCTCCCTTAATGACTAAGGTGCCACTTTGAACAATTTACTGTAGAAACTTTGTTGATCTTTTTCTGACAGCTGAAAATTCACAACAAATTATTGTCATGTTGGAAGCCTTCACACTGACATCATGTACACGGATCTCTAATTAATCCTCAGTTTCTTTGCATGACTGTTTTATGTTAAACTTTTCAGAAGCAGAAGACCAAAATGTCTCACAATGTAGGGCATATAAAGCACTGACATGCACTGTTTGATATCCTGGTGTTAGGTGTGTGCTGATTTGTGTCTGAGCACTGATGTTGAAATAATCTGTGTAGTCATATGTACCAGTACCTCGAGAAGTTTGGGATAATGATTGCGTTCTTGTCAGTAAAAAAGACAGTGTAAGGTAGCTGTTGGTTTTGAGACAGAAGGTGTGGTACCAATAGTTCACATGACCCATTTCTGTCATTTGGGAACAGGAGGTCTGGCACTTTCTTGGTGCGTCCCGTGGGACCCTCTAGGCGTACGTTTAGTGCGTCCTTTTCAGTTCTAGTGCGTAAGCCCTGGGAGCCCTGCACACACACACACACACACACACACAAAGAAAAACACAAAACACCCACACACTTAGTAAGTGGATTTTAACATCCCGTCAACCAAACAGGTTCATCTAAGGGGAACCCCCTCCCCTCAAAAAACAACAACAAAACAAATCAAAACAAAACTCCACCACCACCACCAACAACAGCAGCAGCAACAACAACAACCAAGAATCAACTAAGTAAGTAAAGAACACGTTCTACCCACCAGGAAAAAACTGCAGGTCGCCGACAGGCACGATCATCAAGGACGGCGAGATGGTGCCCGTGGGCGACATGGTCTGTCTCTGTTCCGTGGTGGGCTACACAACCGACTGGCGAGTGGCGGGACCCGAAGATGCTCCTGATGCCTTCTGCGTACCTGCGAACCTCACTACCTGCCTCGCTCCGGATGGGAACGTCATGCAGCCCGGGGACATGTGGACATCGCCTGACGGCTGTCATAACTGTCAGTGTCACTTTGGGGAGAAGTATGCCACCTGCATGTTGCCGAGCTGCACGCCGCCGAACTGTGTGAACCCAAAGCGCGTTCGTGGTGAATGCTGTGAATCCTGCCCTAAAGGTAAGGGCTATACACGTCTGAAGGGTAAGGTGAGACCTGCCTTGGAGGTAAGGGATATACACGTCTGAAGGGTAAGGTGAGACCTGGCCTAACAGTGAGAAGATATACACGTCTGAAGGGTAAGGTGAGACCTGCCTTAGAGGTAAGGGGATACACACGTCTGAAGGGTAAGGTGAGACCTGCCCTAACAAAGACAACAACAAAACAACAACAAAAATCCAACGAAAAACAACAACAACGACAACAACAAACAACCTTGCAGTCCCATTTGTAGTACATGCATGTTGCTTGCAGTCCCATTTGTATTGCATGCATGTTGCTTGCATTTCCACTTGTAGTAGAAGAATGGAAGAAACAAGAACTACAACATCTCCACTGTACACAGGGGAATAGACACAGGAGAATAGACACAGGGACGAGAAGAAGACGACAGGTGGAAAAAGATGACATGTAAACAGGCAGAAGACGTGTTGGGTTGCGGGATCGGGGGAGGGGGGGGGGGGGGTGCCGGACGGGGGGGAAGATAACAGATCAAAAGGCAAAAGATGACAGACAAACAGACAAAACAAGCAAGCAAACAAACAAGCAAGCAATCCCCCTCAAAAAAACAAATAAAAAAAAAATAAAAAAAGGAGAAGAAGAAAGAAGTGGAGCCACAACATGATTTTGCCCATTTTATAAGATTTTTGTTTGAGTGAGTTTCTTTGAATCTGCTCTCACCCCCCCAAAAAACAATAACAATAACAAAATACAACAACAACAACATACAACAACAAAACAACAAAAATAAAATATTAACAACAAATAAAAAATAAAGGGAAGAATTTTGTTGTTGCTCTGTGGCTACAGGTGAGAACTGCCGGCTGCCCTCAGGAATGGTCATCAGCAATGGGAAGAGAAAGAAGTTTGAGACAGAGATCTGTTTCTGTCGCCCCAATGAAAATGGGCCTGGTCTAGAGGCGGTCTGCACTCCGAGGAAATCCACCAAAGCGGCCGCAAAGAAGTTGAAAAAGTTGCAGAAGATTAGGGCGGAGTCTTCAGGCGACTTGACCCCAGTGCAGCTTGCCAAACTGTTGCGGCGTATTGACAGCCTTCAGCGGGTTTTGAAGAACTGAGTCACCGCGCTACGATCGACGGACGCTGTTACCGCCCTTGGTTTATCAACCGAGTTACCGTTCCTGTACTGCACTGATTATAATGAAGTAACCGTATACAGGATCAGCACCGTCTGACGTATCTTCTATTTCTTTCTTTTTAAAGTGGAGTGGGGGGGGGGGGGGAGTGGGGGTATAAGACTGTTAGCAAACATTGAATGGGATTTATGAGTTAAGATTAAAATAAAAGAATAAAAGAAGTGTGGGAGTGGGTGGGGAGAGGGATCACCATTGCACACAACATTATACGCATTGCAGACTATGTTTGACACTACGTGTACCTGAACCATTCTGCTGTTGTTAGGGACAATCACTTTGCATTTGCACTTCGCACATTCACTTTGCATTTCTCACGGAATGAAGTACTTCAAAAACGGACAAGCGAACAAAAGCTCGGAAACAGAAACTCAAATAAAAATGTTATAAAATGGGAAAAATGATGTTGTGGCTCCACTTCTGTTTGAATGTCTCGTGTTTGCCTGTCTTCCTTTTGTCTGTTCATCTGCCATCTTTTACCTTTTCATGTCCTCTTTCTCTGCCCCCCCCCCCCCTCCCCCATGTCTTCTGTATGTTTACGTGCCATCCTTTTCCCCCACCTGTCATTTTGTTTTCGTCCCTGTGTCTATTCCCTTGTGTACAGTGGAGTTGTTTTAGTTTTTGTTCCCACCATTCTACTACAAGTGGAAATACAAGAAACATGCATGTTCTACAAATGGGACTGCAAGCCACATGCATGCACTACAAATGGAACTGCAAGCAACACGCATGCACTACAAATGGAACTGCAAGCAACACGCATGCTCTACAAATGGAACTGCAAGCAACATGAATGCTCTACAAAATGAGACTGTAAGCAGCAAGCATGCCCTACAAATGGGATTGCAAGCAACATACATGCTCCACAAATGGGACTGCAAGCAACATACAAGCACTACAAATGGGACTGCAAGCAACACGCAAGCGCTACAAATGGGACTGCAAGCAGTTGTTTGCAGTCCCATTTGTAGTGCATGCATGTTGCTTCCAGTCCCATTTGTGGTGCATGCTCATACACACAACATAAACATACATTGTGTTCATACACACACGGCACACATACACATACACTGCTCATACATATATCTACTGCTCATACATATAGTACATACATACACATACACTGCTCATGCACACACAGCATACACACACATACACTGCTCACACACAGCACATACACGCACTGCTCATACACACACCACATACATACACATATACTACTCATACACATACCACATACACACACCTACACTGCTCACACACACTGCTCATACACACAGCACATACATAAACATTCACTGCTCACACACACAGGACATGTATACACACACTGCTCATACAGACAGCACATATATACACATACACTGCTCATACACACAGCACATGTATATACACACACTGCTCATACACACAGCACATACATACACATACACTGCTCACACACACAGCACATGTATATACACACACTGCTCATACAGACAGCACATACACACACATACACTGCTCATACACACAGCATATACATACACTGCTCATACACACAGCACATACGTACACATACACTGCTCACACACACAGCACATACACACTGCTGATACACACCACATACATGCACATACACTGCTCACACTTGTGTGTCTGTGTGTTGTTAGTGTTATTGTAAAGCGCCCTGTGCTCCCACCTCGTACGGTTGATGGGCGCTCTAGAAATCCTCTTTATTATTATTATACACACACACACACACACACACACACACACACACACACACACACACACACACACACACACACACACACACACACACACACACAACACGCACACACACACACACACGCACACACACACACACACACACACACACACACACACACACACACACACACACACACACACACACTGCTCACACACAGCACATACAGCTCATACACACAGCACATACATACACTGCTCATACACACAGCACATACATATACATACACTACTCATACACATAGCACATACATTGCTCATACACACATCACATACATACACTACTCATACACACAACAATCTTACACATACACTGCTCGCACACACACAGAACGTGTATACACACACACACACACACACACACACACACACACACACACACACACACACACACACACACACACACACACACTGTCACGATTTTTGCCCACCATCCCTTTAAAGTGAAAAGATGGAACAATCGACCCGTTCCTAGAACAGGCTAGGACGGAAGAGAATACACAAGAAGGGGTTAAAATATACTAAGAAAAAATGACACGCACGAAACGACTTAAAGACCGCTACTTTTACTAGCAAGGTATACCGGGAAATACTACGTCCAGCGCTGCCTGCGGACAACAGTCAACTCGGCCTGCACGCAACACCGCACTACGCTTACGCGGAGCGTCCAAATAAAAGTGCCTGAACTGTCGAAACATAATTCCGTTACTCAACGAATACAGTTATTTTGCATAAACGAAAGTTAACTGAGACGGACTAATTATTCCACACAAACAACATTAATTAAGTCACTCACCTCAACAGGTTTTTGTTACCGGCCACTACGCCGCAGTGTGACAAGATGCACACAAAGACAATACCGGCCACAACGCCGCAGTGTGACAAGATGCACACAAAGACAATATCGGCCACAACACCGCAGTGTGACAAGATGCACACAAAGACAATACCGGCCACAACGCCGCAGTGTGACAAGATGCACACAAAGACAATATCGGCCACAACGCCGCCGTATGCGAAGCTTGCATCCACTAAGCACGCTTATGAAAGCGTCATACCCCGTCTCTATATACTCTTTCCTTAAACCTGTGAAGGATTTAAATCAAATCAAAGAGAGAGACGGTCCCACACCTCAACTCGGTGCCTGGATAGGTCGGGCCAGATACGACCTGTCGCTATGAAAGTAAGCAATGGACTGACACCTGGTACTGTCTGCCGATTCGTGACGTCACCTTCTGAACTCCGGTGAATCCGCCCGTTCTGCACGTCAGCAGTGCGACGTCCGAGTAACACTGTTCACCCGGGGTGGACATTAAGCCCGTGACCGCTCACGTAGTCATTTATTTTAAAACAGCATTTACACGCTTCCACAAAAGAAAAGCAACAACACCTATATCATTTTAACCATTATACAAATTACATACATGAAATTCATTACATTAATTCTAACTTGTCTCACGCACACACACACACACACACACACACACACACACACACACACACACACACACACACACACACACACACACACACACACACACACAGAGTCACCTCTTTTTCTTTTTCTGGCTTTATATTATGATGTTAATTGTATAGCGCTTTGTATATCCAAAGGATAGGTGCTCTAGAAATCTCCAATTATCATACCTTGAATAGCGTCACCAAGTGTGCCGGTAGGGTGCCGGAAAGCGAGGCTTGGTGTGTACATGTTTCCGGCCTCCCTTTCGGTCGATTTATGAGCGTAAAGCCGAAATGGAAGACCTGGGCCAATCAAAACATCAATGATAATAATGTTCAGCCAATGCAAGCCGCAGGCGGATGAAGAGCAAAGTGGCGACGTCTACCTGGGTACAGACACAGGCGTAGGAAGCTTAACAATTTACAAATCGCCTGCAACAATGTCCAAACTATCTCAGACAAACAGAACATTGAATCAGAAGCGAAGCAAGAAAGCAAACGAAATCGACAACAACAACAAAAATCAACAAAAACTAAATAAACGAACACACACACACACACACACACACACACACACACACACACACACACACACACACACACACACACACACTCACACGCACGCACGCACACACACACACACCCACGCACGCACCCACGCACGCACGCACGCACACACGCACGCACACAAACACACACACACACACACACACACACACACACACACACACAAACAAACAACAACAACAAACAAACAAACCAGCACCACCACAACAACAAGGAAATAAAATACAACAAGCAAACAAACAAACACCAGAGGCAAGCTTTACCAAATGTTTGCTTAATTAAAAACAACAACTTACTTTCGTCCTCCCGTTTACAGAAACTCAAATAAAGATGTTATATATAAAATAACAATATATATATGACAATCCAATTAAGGCAAACGAACAAACAGAAGATGACAGATGAACAGACAGAAAAATACAGATGAACAGACACAAAATAACAGATGTGAACAGACAGAACAAGACAGATGAATAGACAGAGCTGACAGATGAAAGGACGGAAGATGACAGATAAACAGACAGAAGATGATAGTGAACAGACAGAACACGACAGATAAACAGACGGAAGATGACAGGTGAACAAACAGAAGATGGTAGGTGCAGAAACAGAAGTCGACATACGAAGAAAGAAAACACAAACGGTCAGACACGAGTCAGAACACGATTTAACCCATTTTGAAAGATGTTTATTTTATTTCCTTCTTTAAGAAGAAGAAGTAAATGGAACAGACGTCAGCCCGTGTTGATGGCTGTATGCTGTTACGTCACTAAAATCGGTGTAGTAAAGGAACGGTAACTCGACAAAACAAAAGGGCGTAAATGCTTTAATTCAGCTGGCGCTGAAGTTGATTGATGCGTCGATTCATCCTGCGAATCCTCTTTTCGGACATCTGCTCCTTCTTTTTCTGCAGCTTCGCCTTCAGCCTCTTCAGCAGCTTCTCCAGAACTGTTGTGGGGGTGCAAACTGCCACCGGTTCAGAATGCTTGCGGCGACATTTGCAGACTGCGCCATCTTTCTTCAGGATCTTCCCCATGGTGATTATCTCCCCAGAATCTAGCTTGCAGGTCTTAACTGTGGGTACAGAGAAAAACAACACCAACAAATTGTTACTGGTTTGTTTGCAATCTTCTTTTTTAGGATGGGGGCCATGTTTTACAGGTTGTGCGTTTAATTTTCCCGAATTTGAGTGACGTCCAATCTCACAAAAGATTGAAAAGAACGCAAAACACAAACAAGCGAAGGACAAAACACAACAAGCGAATTTTAGGGGCAATCCCCTTTATAAGGCTGAAAAACGACAATTAAACAACAGTTAAACTGTGAAAAAGAATGAAAACAACAACTAAGACGCTTTTGGTTGAGTTCTGTTAGAACTAAGACGCTTTTGGTTGAGTTCTGTTGTTTTCATATCCAGTCCGAATTAGAGTTTTTATTTTTATTTTTTTATTAAGTCGTTTCAGTGTGAAACCGTTACCGTCCCCACTGGGGCCGAGGCACCACATGCGTCTGGATCTTTACCGTTAGACGCGTTTCATACGCGCCTATATATACCATCAGACAGGTGTGACATATGCCTAACACCTTGCTGTTATACAGGTATTACAGGCACCCAAATAACTACAGTTTGACAAGTGTCACAGGCACCTAAATGTTTACAGTGTGACACTTGTTATAGGCACCAAATTGTTCGCACTGCCACAGGTGTCATAGGCACCTCAATGTTTGTACTGCGATACGTGTCACAGGCACCTACATGTTTACAGTTAGACAGGTGTCATACGCAACTAAAATGTTTACAGTTAGACATAATTTATGTAACAGGCACCTAACCGTTAGCACAGATATCGCCTGACCGACGGGGCAGGGATCACTTTACAGTTAGCACAGATATCACCTTACCGATGGGGCACGCACCACCTTACCTTTAGCACAGATATTACCTGACCAACGGGGCAGGTATCACTTTACAGTTAGCACAGATATCACCTTACCGATGGGCACGCACCACCTTACCTTTAGCACATATATTATCGGACCGATGGAGCAGGTACCACTTTACAGTTAGCACAGATATCACCTTACCGATGGGGCAGGCATCATCTTACCTTTAGCACAGATATCACCTGACCGACAGCTTTACCGTTAGACAGGTATTGCGTGCGTAAATCGTAAATTGCGTCAGGTATGACATAACCTTAATTTTACCATTTGGACAGGTATCACATGCACAGTAATTTACCGTTAAGTCCGTTCTTAACTGGGCGAATATTTGTTCGCCGAACATACTTCGGACAGTTCGATGAACTATGATTCGTTTCTTAACTGAAGTTTTAGTTCGCTGAACATGGTTTCAGACAGTTCGACGAAATTTACTTTGTTCTCAACTGGCTTGTAATGAGATGCAAGCTTCGGCGCGATCTTGCGGCAGACACGCATCAGACAGCATGATCAAAAATGTAGGCTAAAGTCAAGTCAGGTCAAGTCAATATATTTTAATCATCCCTCACAGGGTAATTCAACTAACTACTATCTCATTCTGGGTCCCCGAGACAAGGCTGCGCCTCCCACAAGTCAACAAATAAAAAATAAAATCCCTCCAAAACGAGTGAAGAACCTAGCGACACCGTCATCCATTTTAATTTTAATTTCTCCCTCCTCCACAGAAGAGCTCTGCTCTCAGCCAATCAGAGACAATGTTCGTCGAATAGGGCGAACGTTCCTATAACATGTTGAGCGAAGCTTTTTGGACCCCGAATATAGCTTCGTCGCAGTTCGACGAATACTCCCAACTAGGTTCGCGAAGACAGTTCGCCCAATTAAAAACCAAGTAGGTTCGCCGAATACTCCCAATTAGGTTCGCTAACAAACATTCGCCCAATTAAGAACGGGCTTTAGAGAGATCCCACATACGTACACTTTAGCATTGACTTTGTATTATATTCATCTTACCTTAAATAAGGAGACGTATCACTCACACAAACACTTTTGTGTTAAGATGTGTGCCTCGTATTTAAGCGTAGGACAGGTATCACACGCTCTTTTTCTTACCAGCAGGACAACTATTAACCGGGCCTATAACCATGCAGTTTGTGCAGTATGATGTGACCTAAACTTTGTAGACTAATAATAACAACATGTCACAGATTAGGGTGCACTGTAACGCTAATGTTATGGAGGTCACAAGCGCCTAACCCTTAGGAGAGCTAATGTAAGGACAGTAGGTCAGAACTGAAAACCCACCTCTTCTCTTCCGCATACTGATTTGTTGTTTTCTTTCTTCTCATTCTACCAACCCGTCACCAATAGTGCTGTATTTGTAGGATGTGTGTGTGTGTGTGTGTGTGTGTGTGTGTGTGTGTGTGTGTGTGTGTGCGCGCGCGCGCGCGCGCGTGCTTGTGTACATTTGTGTGTATCTGTGCGTTTCGTTTACGATAGTATCACCTCACCGTTAGGTCAGGTATCACTTTACCCTTAGGACAGTTTCAGCTCACGGTCAGGTTAGGTGTCACTTTAACGTTAGGACAGTATAACCTCATCGTTAGGTCAGGTATCACTTTACCTTTATGACAGTATCACCTCAAGGTCGGGTCAGGTATCACTTGACCGTTAGGACAGTAACACCTCAACGTTGGGTCAGGTATCACTACCATTATGACAGTATCACCTTACAGTTAGGTCAGGTATCACTTTACCGTTAAGTTAGATGTCACTTTACCTTTATGACAGTATCACCTCAAGTTTGGGTCAGGTATCACCTTACCGTTAGGACAGTATCCCCTCAACGTTGGGTCAGGTATCACATAATCGCTATGACAGTATCAACTCAACGTTAGTTTAGGTATGACTTTAGCTTCACCGTTACGTCAGGTATCACTTTAGCGTTAGGACAGTGTCACCTCACCGTTACGTCAGGTATCAGATTACCGTTAGGTCAGGTATCACATTACCGTTAGGTCAGGTATCACATTACCGTTAGGACAGTATTACCTCGCTTATAGGTCAGGTATCACATTATCGTTAGGGCAGTATCACCTCGCCTATAGGTCAGGTATCACATTACTGTTAGAGCAGTATCACCTCGCCTATACGTCAGGTATCACATAACCGTTAGGGCAGTATCACCTCGCCTATAGGTCAGGTATTGCATTACCGTTAGGGCAGGTATCGCATTACTGTTAGGGCATGTATCACATTATCGTTAGGACACCGTTACATCAGGTATCACAGTACCGTCAGGACAGTATCACCTTGCCTATAGGTCAGGTATCACATTACCATTAGAGCAGGTAACACATTACCGTTAGGACACCGTTACATCAGGTATCACATTACCGTCAGTACAGTATCACCTCGCCTATAGTTCATGTATCACAAATAAGGTTAGGGCAATATTACCTCGCCTATAGGTCACATTATCGTTAGGGCAGTATTACCTTACCTATAGGTCAGGCATATATCTATAGGTCATTACCGTTAGGGCAGGTATCACATTACCCTTCGGGCAGGTATCATCTAGCCTATAGATCAGGTATCACATTACCGTTGGGGCAGTATTACCTCGCCTATTGGTCAGGTATCACATTACCGTTAGGACACCGTTACGTCAGGTATGACATTACCGTCAGGACAGTTCATCTCGCCTATAGGTCAGGTATCACATTACTGTTAGGGCAGTATCACCTCGCCTATAGGTCAGGTATCACATTACCGTTAGTGCAGTATTACCTCGCCTATAGGTCAGGTATCACATTACCGTTAGGACAGTATCACTTCGACTATACGTCAGGTAACACATTAGGCCAGGTATCACATTACCATTAGGGTAGGTATCACTTCGCCTACAGATCAGGTATCACATTACCGTTAGGGAAGGTATTACATTACTGTTAGGGCAGGTATCACTTCGCCTATAAATCAGTTATCACATTACCGTTAGGGCAGTGTTACCTCGCCTATAGGTCCGGTACCACATTACTGTTAGGGCAGGTATCACATTAGCGTTAGGACAGTGTCACCTCACCGTTACGTCAGGTATCATTTTACCGTTAGGACAGTGTCACCTCACCGTTACGTCAGGTATCAGATTACCGTTAGGTCAGGTATCACATTACCGTTATGGCAGGTATCACATTACCGTTAGGGCAGTATCACCACGCCTATAGGTCAGGTATCATATTACCGTTAGGGCAGATATCACCTCGCCTATAGGTCAGGTATCACATTACCGTTAGAGCAGTATTACTTCGCCTATTGGTCAGGTATCACATTACCGTTAGAGCAGTATTACCTCGCCTATAGGTCAGGTATCACATTACCGTTAAGGCAGAATCACCTCTCCTATAGGTCAGGTATCACATTACCGTTAGGGTAGGTATCACATTACCGTTAGGGCAGGTATCACTTCGCCTATAGATCAGGTATCACATTACCGTTAGGGCAGTATCACCTCGCCTATAGGTGAAGTATCACATTACCGTTAGGGCAGGTAGGACAGCAGCCATCAGAAGAGGGCAGTGGGTCCGCACAGGGCGGAGGAGGGCAGGTCCCCGGAAAGCATTGCGGCGTGCTGTTGGGTTCGTGACAGAAGCACATCATGCAGCCGTTGGGCGATAGCCGTTCCTCCCCGAGCTGCATAGTGCTCCCGTCCTCCATCACACAGCCTTGTGGCTCTGTGATCAAGGGCGAGCAATCCGCCGGGGGACCGTCGCTAGGGTTCGCCTCCCACCACATCCAGTTGTCGCCGACGGAGCAGCTGCAGATCATGCCGTCCTCTTTCAGCGTCTCGCCGTCTTTGATGATCTTGCCTGACGGCGTCCTGCAGTTTTCTCCTGTTGATTGGTGGTGGTGATGATAATGGTATTTTACGTTTGCGTCGCACATCAATATCGTGGTCGTTTTAACAGAGCGAGGAATATGCAGACACAGAGACTTGGAGAAAATGAAAAAGTGATGGAAGAGAAACGACGGAGGTGGGGATGCCACAGGGAGAGAGAGAGAGAGAGAGAGAGAGAGAGAGAGAGAGAGAGAGAGAGAGAGAGAGAGAGAGAGAGAGAGAGAGAGAGAGAGAGAGAGAGAGAGAGAGATCATAAATTTGTTTATAGACGATTGTTTTCCACCGATTACAATATTGTATTTCCCATCAGTGTATAAACTGCACGTTAGGCACCGGCCTTGGTGTGGTAAGAACAAACAAAAACGTTGGACACTGCGAGCTACAATTCACGATATTAGACTAAGAGGTTAATTTGAAAACATCTTGTCTCTGGACACACATATAAGATATCCATTAAAGTACATACATCTATTTACCTTTCACATGTTTATAATATAGATATCAAATACAGTGACGTCATTGTTTCATCCGTGGTGTTCTTTCTGTGTGTGTGTGTGTGTGTGTGTGTGTGTGTGTGTGTGTGTGCGTGCACGCGTGCGTGTGTGTGCGCGTGCGTGCGTGCTTGTGCATGCGTACGTGCGTGCTTGTGCATGCGTGCGTGCATGTATGTGTGTGTATGTGTGTGTACATGTACATGGGAGTGTGTGTGTGTGTGAGTGTGTGTGTGTGTGTGTGTGTGTGCGTGTATGTGTGTGTGCGTGCGTGCACGCGTGCGTGTGTGTGCGCGTGCGTGCGTGCTTGTGCATGCGTACGTGCGTGCTTGTGCATGCGTGCGTGCATGTATGTGTGTGTATGTGTGTGTACATGTACATGGGAGTACCTGTTTGTGCGTATAGGCTATAATTATGTGCATGATCATGCGCGCACCTATCCATACCCATAGCCTCGAACCCTTACCGTTAGGACAAGTGGAGCAGCACTCCCCCTTCTGCGGGTCCACACAGCGCGGAGCGGCGCAGTCAGCCTGCATGCACGTGACATGTCCATACCTGTCGCATTCACAGTACTCACAGCCAATTTGCTTCGTTCCACCCGGAAACAAACCGACCACCACCGTGCCATCATCACGACGGCACCCAACGGGTAAAGCTGGGGGTATATTTACGGGACGGGTGCTTGGAGGTATGGCCGTAGCCAAGGCAACCAACAAGGCGATCAGCGTCGTCACAACTAGGGCAAACGACATCTTGGAGCTGGCGTATTAGTGAACCCACTTCTGTATTCTTTTGGCTTGAGCTACAAAAAAAAGCAAAAAAAAAAGCAATAATAATGTATACTTAGAGTGCCTGACCCGCGCAGGCCCGAAGCGCTTATACATTCTTTGATTGCAGATATTTGCAAAATTCAACGTATACAACACGAACGCACGAACGCACACACACACACACAGACACACACAGACACACACAGACACACACACACACACACACACACACACACACACACACACACACTCACACACACACACACACACACACACACACAGACACACACAGACACACACAGACACACACACACACACACACACACACTCACACACACACACACACACACACACACACACACACACACACACACACACACACACACACACACACACTCACACAGGGCAATGGGACTGAAGAAAAGGCGTTTAAGAAGAGAAAGGTTTTCAAGGAAGATTTTAGAAAACTGACAGAGATAGAATGACGGACAGAAACTGGGAGCTGGTTCCAGATAACTGGAGCCTGGTAAGAATATTATATTTAGGTTAATATGTATCATGTGAGCGCTCAGGGCGTTGATAAGCGCATGATAAATGTACATTATTATTATTATTAATGATAAATGTACATTATTATTATAAAGAGAAATAGCATTGACCACTGGACTTTGTTCGGAAGGATGGTATTCTCGTTCAAGCGTTGCTAAATGTACAGCAACAACAAAACCTAAAAGATGCAAGTGGTAAAAAGAACGCTTATTTTAACTGGACAATGAAAATGTGCTCGAAATTTCAACCAAAGTACCTTTTTCAAGCAACAAAGATAGTGGTAGACTTAACGAACGATGATAAGAATGAAATCTGGTCCACTCGTAAATAAACCTCTCTACCAATACAACCACAAGCTAAGTAAACCAAATTTCATTTTATTTATCCTTTGTTAGTATATTATCTGTTTGTTGCTTGAAGCGACGCTTTTTACTGAAACACATCAATTTTTTTAGTGTCTACATAAAATAAGGACTCTCATTAACCTGTGTGTGTGTGTGTGTGTGTGTGTGTGTGTGTGTGTGTGTGTGTGTGTGTGTGTGTGTGTGTGTGTGTGTGTGTGTGTGTGTGTGTGTGTGTGTTTCTTGTTTCAGAACACTAGCAAACAACTAAGTTTAAGATATTTTGGATCCGACCCACTTGCACACACAGACCGAGGGTGCAAGGTGAGAGAAGGATTCATGGAAAGACATAAACTGTAGCCAGACGGTTTTGAATTGCCGCAGGACTTTCCACCCGTAACGCCATTTAACTTTTTTTTTTTTGAGAATTAGAAGAATCAGTGGTGATTTTTGTTACTCTTGATCGGTTTGGTTTCTGCTTCCGGTTCGAAATAAACCACGACACTACTCAAACATGTATAACTGATAGAGAAACTGATAGAGACGAGGGTAGACTGACAAATACACACCACACACACTGACACACACTGCTAGTAGATGGTGTGAAGAGAACTGTTTGCTTCTAAATTTCAGCAAGGCCAAGGAACTGGTTCAGGACTTCCGGAGGAATGCCTCATCACCCGTCCCTCTTCAGATCAAAGGGCAGCGGGCAGAAATTGTCCACCGTAAGCACATGGGAACCATTCTCAACGAGAGGTTATTGACCGGATCAAGACCTCGACAATACGGCTCAAGAAAGGGAATCAACGTCTGTATTTCCCCAAGAGGCTCAAGTCGTTCACGTGAAGCTCGGTCTTGTTGGGACCTTCTATCAAGCAAGAGCTGACTAAATTATCAAGTTCAACAGATTCTGCTTCTTCAACAGCCTGAGGATCGTCGACGCCGACAAACTGCATCGAGTTGTGAAGACTGCAAGCAGGCTGACTGGCTCAGAGGTTGTTGGTGGTGATCGACACATACTATGAGCGGAGAGGGAATAATTTTTCTTAACGTCCACAGAGGCGAGGTGGCCTTATTAGGGACGGGGACAAGGAGGGAAGGGGAAAGAGTGAAGACTCGAGACAGGCGCCAACCCGGAAGACCAAGGCTGTCGTGGACCGCCGCCCGAACAACAAAATGTTAAGGCAGTGTCCGCTCGGCATTGCGCAGCAACTAGTGTACTATGCAGTTGCTGTCCCAACTGCTATGCGGAACAGAGTCACAAAGACAGTGTCCGTAGGTCCGCTGTTGGGAAACAACCGAAGCAAAAGAAGTCCAGCTTTCAAGCCCAGCTCCACCTCCCTGCTCTTGATCTTTTCTGGGCTAACTTCAGGGCCCAGCACCACCTCCCTCCTCTTGATCTCGCCTGGACACTGTCTACGAGCGGAAGTTGATGATGAGTTGATGCTTAATGTCCTCAGATGTCATTTGACATATTAGGGACAAGTTGTGACCAATGCCGAAGCACGGTTCAATAAAAGCCACATACGTAAGGTGTATGCGTGTTTAGCTGTAACCTGCCACCTGCACTTTTGGCAGTATGACCGGGATCTTTTACGTGCTACTGTGGTAACACGGGGGTGGAACGGATACCGAAGTAAGAGTCAGCACAGAAAGTCGACCCTGGAGAAGAAAATTCTCCCGCCGTTCCAGCAGGGATTCGAACCCGCGACCTTTCAATCACGAGTCCGGCGCTCTAACCACTGAGCTATCCCCGCCCCCACGAGCGGAAGTAAGTAAACATGGTGCTTAACGTCCACAGAAACCATAGGCTTATTAGGGACGGGAAGGCGGAAGGCTTTTGATCGCTTTTATATAGCGCTGTTCTCCATTCTCGAGCAGACTCACTGCGCTCGCATGTGATTCTATATGAGTGACTAGCTTTTTACAGCGCGTTAAAAAACAAACAAACCCTTTTTATTAACTATCCATCGGAGTGGTGTACTTACAGCTCTGGAATGGCTGGTGTTACATGAAACTGCTGCCGTCTGGGCGCGTTCTGTGTACACCATACAACCATGCACCATGTCGCTCCATGCAAAGCCGCAGACGTAAGGTAGATGTGTGTTTAGCTGTAACCTGCCACCTGCGCTTTTGTCAAAATAACCGGGATCTTTTACGTGCTACTGCTGTAACTCGGGGGTGGAACGGATACCGCAATAAGAGCACAGAAAGTAGACCCTATAGAAATTATTTTTAACCTGCCGTTCCTACAGGGCTACGAACAAACCTATATATATCTATATCCATATATTTATATACAGAGGATACGATACGGATACGGATGATTTATTCATTTAGGCCATTGCCCCTCATGAAGGGGTGTGGGTGGATGACCTACCACCTCACAGTAATACTATAATGTGCCTATAAGCAAGAAAACCAAGAAACTAACGACAATGTACTTGACTCCGTACTGACAATGACAATGTGATTGAAGTATGAACTTAAAATGCTTCGCAGCTTAAAGGCTTTGTATAAACACACTCACAAATTTCTCACAATATTTTCATTGGTGGATGCCAGCAGCAGGCTTAATCGAAAAAGACTTGGACATTTGTAGAATTTCGACGGGATAAACTGCACTCTTAAAGCACTTAGCACAGGGCAACACAGAACAAAATGTAATTCAGTTTCTTGTGCTACTCTGCATAATGGACAAATCAGGTCATTATTAGTGTGTCTTTTGTATCGGTAATAATGTACAAAAATGTCTGAAATACCAAATCGAAATCTTGTCATGAATTTCAAGTGCCTATCAATATTCATCTTCAGATATGTTTTCGTATCGTGAATGGTGCAGAATGTCCTATAAATATTAAATCTATCGCTAGTCTCAACATGGGAATGCCATTCTTGCCATCGACAAACAACCAATCTTTCACGAAAAACATGTAAAAACTGGTTCATTTCTTCTACACGAAAACAAAAGCAAATCCATATTGATACAACTAGGGGCGGGGATAGCTCAGTGGTTAGAGCGCCGGACTCGTGATTGAAAGGTCGCGGGTTCGAATCCCTGCTGGAACGGCGGGAGAATTTTCTTCTCCAGGCTCTTATTTCGATATCCGTTCCACCCCCGTGTTACCACAGTAGCACGTAAAAGATCCCGGTCATTCTGCCAAAAGTGCAGGTGGCAGGTTACAGCTAAACACGCATACACCTTACGTATGTGGCTTTGCATGAAGTGACATGGTGCATGGTTGTATGGTGTACACAGGACTTGCGCCGAGACGGCTGCAGTTTCATGTGGCACCAGCCATGCCAGCGCAGTAAGTACACCACTTCGGTGGATATTCAAAAAAAAAAAGAAAAAAAGAAAAAAAAAGAGGTAAATTTTAGTCACTCATGCAGAACCGCATACAAGCGCAATGAGTCTTCTCAAGAGAGCGGAGAACAGCGCTATATAAGCGATCATCAATCATCAATCAAAAAACTTATAACGAACATTTGAGGCCCAGTTTCTTTTACCTCGTTCATCTAATACATGTAACATCCTATAAGCTTTGCTTGGCAATCTGCACGTCTCCATTCTTGTTAATTTTAACCAGTAACGTACGCATCTTACTGCAGAGTTCACAAATAATGGATACATATTTGTTTCACCATAGACAAGGTCATTTGGCGTTCGCATCTCAATTCCTAAAAACCTTTTCAGCGCAAATAAGTGGACTTTTTCGCAATGAACCGCTGCTGATTCAAGACCCCATAGCTCAGCACCATAGAGAGCGATGGGTTGCACCTGAGAATCAAATAATTTCAGAAATAATTCATAACTGTTATTATTCAACATTTGCAACTTCTGCATAATACATAATACTGCATTCTTAGCTTTACTTGTAAGATCATAACATGACGCAGTAAAACTCAGTTTCGTGGAGAAGAGAACACCTAAATATTTATTGACATTCACAACTGGCAATACAACACTATCATACGTCCATCTTTCCCTTGCACCCAGGTAACCACCCTTTCTAAAAATAACTGTTACTTTTACTCATATTTACTTTTAACTGAAGGGAGGAGGATGCTCTTTGCAAACTGTTGCACTGTATCTGTAAACCAATAACCGTTTCTGACAACAGAACAACATCATCAGCCAATAGCAAAATAAACAATTCAAGATAATCATTGATAAACGATGCACCGTGTCTATCATTCTGAATAATTTCTAAAGCCAACTCGTTTATAAAGAGAGAAAATAAAACTGGGATGCAAACATCCCTCTGTTTCACCCCAAACGTACAATTAATGTAATCAGTCATCTTAGATCCACATCTAACTCTAACTTTAACACTGTTGTACATGCTTTTAATGCAACAATACAATTTTCCATTGATTCCATTTTTCAAGAGAATAGGCCAAAGCAGTTTTCTGTTTATAGAATCGAAAGCTTTCTCAAAGTCTGTAAAAGCAACATACAATTTGCGGTTCAAAGAAAACTGTTTCTGTACAAAGGCTAATAATGTAACCATATGATCAATTGTTGAATAGTTTTTCTTAAACCCAGCCTGATGCTCACCAGTGATATTGTTTACTTCAACCCACTCTTGCAATCTAAGGTTAATAATTGTCCTGTAAAGTTTGCAGCTTGCATTGCCTAACGAGATTCCTCTGTAATTAATCGGATTATTAACATCGCCTTTCTTAAAAAGAAGGAATACAATAGATACAGGCCATTTAGTTGGAAAAATTCCTTTCTCAAACAAAGCATTAAAAAATTTCACGAAAAAGTAAATTACATAAGTTCCGAGTTTTTCAATATTTCTCCTATTATTCCATCTGGTCCAGCTGCTCTTTTTATTCTTCAACTTTTTGAATGCAAGCAAGACATCTTCCTTGGAAACTGGGCGATTGAGAGAACTTTTGTTGTCTTGAACAGCATTTTCATCATCAAAGTCAAAATCTACTTCTTTTTCGAGTAACGCGTTATATCTTTATGTGGGCGAACATATCAAACCGAAACAGCCATGTGGGGAGACATGTTTTATTCAGCAACCATCACCTTTGTTCCTCCAGTAACATTAGTCTTGCATGGGTTACTTCCCTTGCATCCTTTATATAACATACATGTGTTGTTTCACAATATATGACATCCCCTTTCTTTTGAACAAATTCCTTTGATCCAAATTTACCAAATAAACCATACACTTATCAAAACAATAAACTTGCAACTGTTTCTTTTACCATGAAAAACATTAAGGCTTTTCACTATGATCCATTCACACAACAATAATTATTCTTTGTTCTTTCACACAAAAATTATTTTGTTTCTTACATCTGTTAAAATTCTGTGGGCTTAAAATTATTGCTGAACATTTCAATAAACTGAATAATTTGAAACTTGTTGATTTCAGTATTCATAACTTTAAATGTTCATATACTATGGGAAAACACTTCTAAACAATTAAAATATAAAATCACATCATATAGCTATCCTTATAAGAGTTCTCGTTTCAGTGTTTGTGAAAATAAAAATCATATCACTTTCAAACACAAACTAATTTAAATCAGAACTAAACTTCTTATGCATCTGCAATGCCTTTGTACCATAAACAGTTTTCAGTGTTCACTTTTCTTTAGAGACCCACATTACTATTCATAAACATTCTATCATGTAATGTTTCGCAAATGTATGAAAATTCAGTTCTTTGAAACTTATCTGTCTCTGTAGTGTAAAACACAATCACTTTGATCAAATACGCAATTATTAATTTACAGGAAAATAATACTGATCAAACAGCACTTCACTGTCCTAATTCAGTTCTTCATCACAATCACTAGACAACTGGTCACATGCGTCATCATCACGAAACCTAGCTGGAATTTTGACAACTCTGCCTGATCTGGTTTTCACCACATTTTCTTTTCTGACCATTTGGCTGTTGTCATCTGATTGTGGTGGATTCTGACCACTTGTTGATTAGCCACACATTCTGTTTCACTCTGTGATGGAACAGTCACTGGCAAATCACAGTCTCTTGAGGCAACCACTGCGGGCCTCAGCATCTTCCAGTTTCTTCTGTACTGTTTACGCTCATCTCTGACTACATAGGATCTGGGAGTCGAGTGAGAAGTCACTACTTCAGCTCTCTTCCAGGTGTCCCTGAACTTCATCATGACTGGATCACCGGCTCGAAATGTCGACAGGTTTCCGCTCGCCTTCTTGTCGAAGTAGAATTTCTGCTTCTGCTGACGAGAGACCATTTCAGCGTGACGCTCCTTTGAATTGCCATGTCCTGGTTGTAGGAGTTTGGATGTTGTCGGTAACGTTGTCTTCAGCCGTCTGCCCAGGAACAGTTGAGCAGGAGAGAATCCAGTGTCTAGAGGACTGTTTCTATAGTCAAGTAGTGCTTTGTAAGGATCTTTCGCCTTCACCAGTAAACGTTTGACAGTTTGTACAGTTCTCTCTTCTTGCCCGTTTGCTTGCGGGTGGTAAGGACTGGATGTTGTGTGTTTGATGTCGTAGTCCTTCATGAACCTTCGAGTGTTCTGCACACAATGCGCAGGCTGCAACAGTCTCTTCTGTGCGTGCAGACATTCCTGGCCAGAACAAGACTTGCCTTGCTCTATTCTTGCACTTGACGATGCCCAGGTGTGTCTCGTGGATCTTCTCCAACATCTCCGATTGAAGTGTTTTGGGTACTATGATCTTATCTCCCTTGTACAGCAAATCGTCCAGACAGGTGAGTTCATCTCTGTAAGACCAGTACTGTCTGACAGCTGGAGATACATCTTCTCTGTTGTCGGGCCATCCTTTGAGAATCACACTGCTCAGGGCTTTCAGTTCCAAGTCTTTTGCCGTTTCTCGTTGGAACTGTGCGTACTTTTCTGGTGAGATGGGTAAATACGACTTGCGGTTGATCGCATTTATCTCTGTCTCTGAGACCAGTTGCTCTTTTGTCTCTTGGAGGTATGACCGACTCAGAGTGTCAGCGACGTACAAGTACTTTCCTGGCTTGTAGTTCACTTGCAGGTCATACTTCTGTAGTTGCAGCAGAAAGCGTTGGAGTCTCGCTGGCGCTTGATGTAGTGGTTTGTTGAAGATTGACTGCAGGGGTCTGTGGTCTGTTTCTACCTCTACAGTTCGACCATACACAAACTGATGGAACTTTTCGCACCTAAACACGACTGCCAGTGTCTCTTTTTCAATTTGTGCGTAGTTCTGTTGCGTTTTGGTCAGTGCACGTGAGGCGTATGCTATTGGTTGGCCTTCCTGCATAATGACACAACCAAGACCTGTAGATGACGAGTCTACTGAGAGTGTGAGAGGTAATGTAGGGGCGTAGAACCTGAGTACTGGAGCTTCTGTTGCCAGTTACTTCAACTTGTTGAAACCGTTCTCTTCGGTCTCAGTCCACTTCCACTCAACATCCTTCTCTGTCAGTTTTCTGAGAGGAGCACTGATGTCTGCAATGTTGGGCATGAATTTCTTTAGATATTGGATGAATCCGAGAAATGTCATCAGTTCTCTCTGGCTCTGCGGTCGCTTCACGTCTTGAACTGCTCTGATCTTCTCTGAATCTGCTTTCAGACCTTTCCAAGACAATACATGTCCGACATAGGAAATCTGATTCTGTCGAAATTTGCACTTGCCTTTGTTGAACTTCAGACCACATGCCTTTGCCTTGTCCATGACCAGCTTCAGGCGCATGTCGTGTTCTGCTTGGTCTTTTCCCCACACCACTATATCATCCATGATGGCTTCACTTCCATCAATGTCTTCGACCATCTGAAACATCACTCGCTGAAATATTTCTCTTGCCGAGACAATGCCAAATGGAACACGAAGGAAGCGATAACGTCCGAATGGAGTGTTGAACGTGCACAGCTTGGAGCTTTCTTCGTCAAGTTTCAGCTACCAGTAACCTGAAGTGGCATCAAGTTTTAAAAACACCTTTGCTCCCGGCATGTTCTGTACGACTTCTTCAATCGTCTTCATGGGGAAATGTTCTCGCTTGATCGCTTTGTTCAAGTCTCTTGGGTCCAAGCAGATTCTCAGTTTCTTGGGTGTTTCTACAATGACCATGCTGTTCACCCAGTCTGTTGGCTCTTCTTGCTTCTTGATCACGCCACCATTCTCCATCCTCTGGAGTTCTTCCTTGACACAATCATGGAGTGCTACTGGTACCTTTCTCGGAGCATGTACCACAGGTGGAACACTTGGGTCGAGCTTGATTTTGTATTCTCCAGGAAGACAACCTAATACCTTGAATGAGTCTGCGTACTCTTCTGTGATATCAACACCAACTGAACAAAGTCTCTCAATGAGTCCTAGTCCCTGGCACGCCTCAACACCTAGGATTGCTGTGCTGTCCATTTTTGTCACGAAAAATTGGACACTGTGTTCTACATTCTTGCAAACACATGTGAGATTTGTTGTCCCTAGTGTCTTGATGTGATGTCCAGAATATGATGTTAGTCTTGCTCTTGACTTCGTCATCTTCTTGTCACCGACTCGACTGAGTGTTTTGAATACTCTGTGCGAAATGATATTGCGCTTAGCACCTGTGTCTATCTGAAAGTTCACTTTGACCCCTTGAACCTCTATTTGTTTTGTATCAGCCTGTGTTCACAGCACTAATGTCTTTCTGATTTATTGTCCCAACAAAGTAGTCTGTGTCTGAGCTATGAGAATCATCAACTGTGTTCACTCTTTGTTTGTGTGAGCGATTGGTCACTTTCTTCTTTGTCCTACACATCTTCTCGAAGTGATTCTTTGCGTTACACTTCCGGCAGTCTTTACCCATTGCTGGACAGGGAGCATCACCATGTTGCCTACCACATCTACCACATGTATGTGTAGCTGCATTGGACTTTGAGTCTTTGTGTCTCCAATTCTTCTTCTTCACTGCATATACACCTTGTTCAGTTTCATCTGTCATTTCTTTGAGTTGCTGAACTGAAACGTCGTCCACTCTAGCTACCTCTATGGGTCTTTCTAGAGTTAAATCTGAACCAATGTCAATGAGCTTCTCACGCACTTTGGCGGATTTTGTGCCAAACACGATTCTGTCTCGCACAATGTCATCTTCTGCTTGTCCATACTCACAGTCTTTCACCAGCAGTTTTAATGCGGTTACGAACTGCGGGACAGTCTCACCTGGTTCTTGAATCTTGCTGTGCAGTTTGTATCTTGCAAAAATTGGGTTTGACTTGGGTTGTACGTAGGCCTGGAACCTATCATAGTATTCTTGCAGAACTTTCTGTTGTGCATCAGTCATTTCCCATGTGGAGAATATTATTCTTCCTTTCTCGCCTACCCACAGCATCAAATAACAGCATCGCTCTTCTTCGTTCTTCGCCCTCAATGGACCTTTGAACAGGAACTCTACATGCTGTCTAAAGGCTTTCCATTCTTCCACCAGATCAGCACTATCCCAATTAAATTTAGGATTACTTGACACAGTATCCATTTTACTGTTCATCTGTGTACTTATCTGGCTTCATATGGGTTCTGTTCATCAGGATGCTTCTGGATTGAAACACATCCCACTTCTGACACCATGTTATATCTTTATGTGGGCGAACATATCAAACCGAAACAGCCATGTGGGGAGACATGTTTTATTCAGCAACCATCACCCTTGTTCCTTCAGTAACATTAGTCTTGCATGGGTTACTTCCCTTGCATCCTCTATATAACATACACGTGTTGCTTCACAATATATGACATAACGCTCTAAGATGCTGAAACCAACTATCCAAAGAAATATTACTATAGATTGACTTCCTTTTGGGTGATATCTTATGTACAGATTCCCAAAAGTCTTTCTGATTTTTCACTGATGAGATCAATTTGTCCAAAAGAACATCATAAAAATCTTTTTTTCTTTTTCTTCAACACATTTTTGTATTCTCTTCTTGCGAGACAAAAAGCACTGCGGTCATCAGCAAGCAGTGAACGACGATATTTGTTCAAAAGCCTTCGGACATTTCTTCTTCCCACTTTACACTCCCAGTCAAACCATTCGTCTAGCTTCCTCCCATTTATTTTTTATTTTTTATTTATCGTTATCTGCTTCTTCATGCATTCAGCCTTTTCTTTGATGCAGTTATTAAATACACCCAAAGCTTTGTCTATGTCAAGGTCAGTCAAGCTAATAGCTTCGTCAAGCATCGCACAATTTTCATCTGTACACATTAGACTAGTAAACGTTTGTGCACTGAGGTTATCCCAGACAAACCTTTCAATTATTTGCTCATGCTGAGAAACTTCATCACTGCACACATTTTCCTTTGGAAATATAACACGGAATGTAAGTGGCATGTGATCCGATTCAATACGTCCAGTGACACAAAGTTCGCACGTGGAATGGATAAGTGCATACAAGTCATTTGATAAAATAAAATAATCATTAACGCTACTACCAGTCTCTGAGATGTACGTATAGCAACCCTGAGGGTCACCTTTACATACAGCATTCAGAATACAAAGGTCAAAAGTGGTGCACAGATTTAACAAAAGCTTTCCGTAGTTGTTTACAACACTGTCTTGAGACTGTCTGTTCTGATTTACTGGCTGGCTCTCCTGCAACGATTCAAATACATTATCGTTCACTGAATTAATCTGAGAATTGCTGGCTGTTCTACTGTTCAAATCGCCAGCCACGAACGTCATTCAAAATAAGCATACAGTCTGTCAAGCACTCCTCTAGTAATCCAATACCATTGTCTACATCAAAATACGGATAAAACGGAGAGCCCTCAGGTGGGACATACGCACACACATACAAAATATCTTTCATAACACCAAACAGCTCCTTATCGATTAGAAACACCATAATGTTTGAGTATTCAACATCCAGTTTACGTACGTAAGGAGCATATTCATTTCGTATGAGGCATACTATGCCATCGGAATGACGTCCCTGTTTCGATAACTTAACGGCTGATTTAACAAACACAATATAATCAACAAACAAGATTCCATGAATGTTTCAACAAAGCAAACAAAATCAAAATGACTAACAAAGGAGATAAATTCGTTATCCTTCAGCTTCGCTAACAATCCATTCACATTCCACTGCAAGAACGAGAAGGGTTTATTTACGCTTGCACCCGGCTGCTTACTTTCAACCAGCAAAGCACGACTAGTTTCCGACTCCTCATGATAGTCCGTGTTTACATAGGCCTCAGCGTCACGCACGCTTGCATTGTCATCGCTGACATCGCTCACGTCAGTCCGAGCTTCACTCTCTTTTCTACGAATGTCCTGTACAAAACCAACGACCGGCGTCCCTGTTTTTTTCTTCCCCCCAACGTCACCACAAACAAAGTCAACATAACTCGAAGGAGATATTGACCCCCACGTTCAGAGCGGCCACAGTCCTATCTCATTTCTTTCCGGTTATCCCCGTCATCCAAAGCAAATTTCTTCCCGTCTATAATGAGATGATCGAACACCATTATGCATTTTTTGTTCTCACTGGGTGCTTTCTTTAGATGTGGAACTAACCTGCGCCTCACCTCGCTAACACGAGAAGAGAAGTCCTCCCCGATGAAGACGTTAGTACCCTGCTCTTTATACAGAGAGATAAGATAAGATAATACTTTATTACACAGGGATAAAGATTTAAGCACGTGTCGGCTTTTTTTCAAATCTGTCCCTGATGACAAACACAGCAACACTCAATACATCAAACAAAAATTCACTTAAATACGCTAGAGAAAAAACGACTTCAAAACAAACTGATTTCTGTCTAAAACATCACATCATACGAACAGAGCAATAATAAAGCAAAGACCAATACAAACTATTTTTTTAGGAGAGAGAGAGAGAGAGAGAGAGAGAGAGAGAGAGAGAGAGAGAGAGAGAGAGAGAGAGAGAGAGAGAGAGAGAGAGAGAGAGAGAGAGAATGACAAAAAACATATTAACTAATAAAAGAAAGCGACAGAATAATGACTTCTATCTTCGTATAAGACAAGATCACATCTAACAGGATTGGAAGCTAAGCGATGATGCATTATACACACCTAACCAAAATCAAAGCACATCACATACACCCACAATCATATATGCAAACATTAAAAGTGAGGGGGAAAAAAGAAGAAAAAATGACCAGGAGGAAAACAAAGGTAAATATTTCATGAAAATACCACACACGCACACACACACGCACACACACACACACACACACACACAGAGAGAGAGAGAGAGAGAGAGAGAGAGAGAGAGAGAGAGAGAGAGAGAGAGAGAGAGAGAGAGAGAGAGAGAGAGAGAGAGAGAGTATAAGAACGTGCAAACATGTTTTGTATTGGAAA
>OY757547.1:4893528-4976028 GCA_963584105.1 Alviniconcha strummeri | reverse complement strand
GGGGGGGGGGGGGGGAATGGGACGCCCAGACTGGCTTGTTTTTAACCGTTTCACTGTTGTTTAAGTGTCGTTTTATGGCCTGAAGAAGGGGATTTCCCTGAAAATTTGCATCGTGTTGTCTATGTCATAATGAATAAGCGTTCGTTTGGATGTTTTATGTTTGGATCTTATTTTAGAACGTCGTTCTTGTTTCAGATTTTTGTAAGGTTCAGTAGAGTTTACTCTGAGATCAGCCGACTGTATTCAGTGCGGCTTTGTACGCTGGCTATTGGATGAATGGCTAGACTTGGTTATTTATTCCGTTGGCAGACTGGTACACTGGCTAGTGGATGCATGGCTAGACTTAGTTGATTATTTGTTCGGCAGATTGGTGCACTGGCTGTTGGATAAATGGCTTGATTTGGTTGGTTATTTGGTTGGCAGATTGATACAAATACGAAATAACTTTATTATGCATAAAAAATGCATAAATTGAAAATTTGCCTTTTGGGTCACTAAAATTCCACACAAAAAGGGACAGTTTGTCTAATTCAACATAACAATGGTAAGAGTATAGAACTAAAACAAAACGGAGTAAAACATCGCTTCTGGAATATTGGATGAATGGCTAGACTTAGCATATTGGTATGCTGGTTATTGGATAAATGGCTTGACTTGGCATATTGCTGGCTGTTGGATGAATGTCTTGACTTTGCATATTGGTATGCTGGCTGTTGGATGAATGGCTTGACTTGGTTAGTTGGCAGACTGGTACCTTGGCGATTGGATAAGTGGCTTGACTTAGTGGTTATTTGATTGGCAGATTGGTATGCTGGCTGTTGGATGAATGGCTTGACTTTGCATATTGGTATGCTGGCTATTGGATGAATGGCTTGACTTGGTTGGTTGGCAGATTGGTACACTGGCTATTGGATGAATAGCTTGACTTGGTTGGTTACTTGGCTGGCAGACTGGTATGCTGGCAATTGGATGAACGGCTTGACTTGGGTGGTTATTTGGTTGGCGGGTTGGTACGTTAGATATTGAATCACTGGTTTGACCTGGTTGGTTACTTGGTTGGCAGATATGTATGTTGACTACTGGATGAACGGCTTGACTTGGTTGGCTATTTGGTTGGCAGACTGGTACGCTGGATACTAAATGAGTGGCTTGACTTGGTTGGTTATTCGGTTGGCAGAATGGTACTCTGGCTATTGGATGACTAATAATAATAGCAGTAAAAAGAATGTTATTCTTTTGCGTGCTTTATCTCCATACTGGAACACATAGCCCATTACAAAGCAGAGAACTAAGAATCAAAACATCAAAAGTAGCTTGGCAGACCGATTTTCTGTTTCAGTGAGTACCCATCAGGCAGGCAGAAGGCGTTAAAAGGTCTATCAATATGTGTACGTGTATACCAGTGAGCTCAGCGCAGCAATATAAACCTCTAACAGAGTAAACCCAGTCAATACCCGGGTTTCTAATCTAATTGTTTCTAATCCTATCAAAAAAGAACAACAAAGAAACCGCTTCAAAGCGTATGTTGTCCTAGACATTTCGTGTTTCTCTATTTATCTATCTCGTATCTCTATGCCTATCTATCCAACTATTTATCTATATCTAATTATCTATCCATCCATCCATCTATCCATCTGTCTGTCTATCTATGTATATATTCATCTATTTATCGATATCTATTCATATATGCATCCATCAATCTATCCACCCATCTATCTATCTCTTTGTCTACCTGTATATTATATAATATGTCCATCTATTTATATCTAATTATCTATCCATCCAGCTATCTAGCTATCTATATATAGCCATCTATTTATATATTTCCATTCATCTATCCGTTCATCCATCGTCTCATCTATCTATCTATCTATCTATCTATCTATCTATCTATCTATCTATCTATCTATCTATCTATCTATCTGTGTGTCTGTCTGTATGTCTGTCTGTCTGTCTGTCTGTCTGTCTATATATTTATAAAATACGCAAGTAAAAAGGAACACAGACAACTGGGAGAGTAATATGTACCTGTGTTTATACATATATATATATATAGAGAGAGAGATAGAGAGAGAGAGAGAGGAGTGATGTGTGTGTGTGTGTGTGTGTGTGTGTGTGTGTGTGTGTGTGTGTGTGTGTGTGTGTGTGTGTGTGTGTGTGTGTGTGTTCCCTAGTCGTCTAGAATGTATGTCCAATGGAAGAGAGCGTGACGTATACAAATATGACGTATTTTATAATCTAATTACGGTTTGTAGGAATCAGTCAAGCCGACCGGGCAGCCCTTGACAAAGCCCTCAAGGGCGAAAATTCGGAATAAAACATTTTCATTTCAAAACATGCTCTCTCTCTCTCAAGCTGCGACATTGAGGTGTCATTAAACAGGTGCACCAAGCCAGGTGGTGTTTAGCTACTCTAAAAAACGTGGACCACGTGCAAATATTTCTATTTGTGGGCCTCGTACTCTCGCCCCATCAATATTCAAGCAACAGAAGCTGAAATTTTAACTCTGAAATTTTAACTCCTCGGGCGTAGCCATGCTGGTTCACCTTTCACGACGGGAGGGCAGATATGGGGAGTTTCCTCTTGACGCGCTACGCTTGGCTGTTACACACCTGGCAGCCACGTTGGCAGTCTGCGTCTTTCACTGACACGTAAACAGTAAACAGTGTGACAAAGCTTACGGCGGTTTACACCTAAAACAGTTAGTTGTCTATACGCTCAAACGCTCTCTCTCTCTCTCTCTCTCTCTCTCTCTCTCTCTCTCTCTCTCTCTCTCTCACACACACACACACACACACACACACACACACACACACACACACACACACACACACACACACACACACTTTTCCGACGTTATCTCTGTCTCTCTCTGTCTGTCTGTCTGCTTAACACACACGCATCGGATATCCTCCTTTCGTGTGCCAGTGAAGACATCGAAGCAGCCCTAAGCAGACTTGGAGTTGTCTCGCGATCAAAGCTGATTCAAGAAAACCCCAGAAATAGAGATGGAAAGCTCACACACCTTTTGACAGGAAGGCGTTTCGTGTTTATGAACGCCCCTTCCTTTCCCATGGAAAAAAGCGTGAAGATCGGGGGTTTCAGTGCGCGGCTGTATCACAAAGAGCAGCCTAAGATGGAGAGACAGCAGGCAGTGTGTTCGCACTGTCTCCAGCGGGGTCACCGGGTCGCAGAGTGCCAGAACGATGTGACGTGCAGGGCGTGTGGTGTGAGCGGTCACAAGCGTGGAGATCCGAACTGTAGCGGCGAGAGAGCTGTCAACAACCAGCCGATCGGTGAGGGTGGGGTGGTGGGGTGGTGGTGGGGGTGGTGGTGGAGGGGGGGGGGGATCTGGCCGCACCGGAGGGGAAGTGGAGCAGAACCATTCCGCAGAGCGGAACCAGCCCTCTGATGCTCCAGACACCTGGCAATCCATCGGTAAGAGCCCCACCGAGACAGCAAGAGAGGAGACCGGGCGAGAGGAGGTGTCATCCGACGAGGAACATGACTGGGAGGAGTGCGAGGAAGAGCGGGAGGGGCAGCGAGCAGGATCACCACCATCTACCCAACCTTCTCAGACAGACGACAGACGGACAAACAAAACAGGACTATGTGCGAAGAGGTCGTGACTTGTCAAAGACACATGACAAGAAGTCAAAGAAACCAAAAGCAATCAAGCAAACTCGGATGTCCTTGTCTACAGAGCGTCGCTCGCGATCCCGCTCGCGATCCCACAATCCCAAGCGAAGGTGAAAAGGGGATTCCCCGGTTAGTGGAGACGCGGGGGAGAAACAGTTCAATCTGTGTGATGCACGTGGCGCAGGTACGAAAGAGACCATGACCGCCACCTAGTCCGGTCTGACTGTGTTCTGGTGACGATTGACGGTCTGCGCTATAGTCCGAGACGCACACACACACACACACACACACTCACACACACACACACACACACACACACACACACACACACACACACACACACACACACACACACACACACACACACACACACACACACACACAGTCACCCTTCTTCTTTATATTATGCTATTAATAAATCTCCCATTATCACACAGTGAATAGCGTCACTAAGTATGGCAGTCTGGAGGAAGAGTGCCGGAAAGCAAGGCTTGGAGTGTGCATGTTTCCGGCATCCGTTCTGTCGATTTATGAGCGTAAAGCGGAAATGGAAGACCTGGGCCAATCAAAACATCGATGATAATAATCTTCAGCTAACCCAAGCCGTAGGTGGATGAAGAGCAAAGCGGCGACGTCTACCTGGGTACAGACACAGGCGTAGGAAGCTTAACAATTTACAAATCGCCTGCAACAATGTCCAAACTGTCTCAGACAAACAGAACGTTGAATCAGAAACGAAGCAAGAAAGCAAACGAAAACAACAACAACACCAACAAGAACAAGAATCAACAAAAACTAAATGAACGAACACACACGCACGCACGCACGCACGCACGCACGCACGCACGCACGCACGCACGCACGCACACACACACACACACACACAACAACAACAACAACAACAACAACAAACAAACAAACAAGCACCACCACAACAACAAGCAAACAAAATACAACAAGCACACATACAGACAAACACCAGAGGCAAGCTTTACCAAATGTTTCCTTCATTTAAAAAAAATCTTTCGTCCTTCACTTGATTTTATATTTTAAATATTTGACAATCCAGTTAAGGCAAATGAACAAACAGAAGACGACAGATGAACAGACGGAAGATGACAGGTAAACAAACAGAAGATGGTAGGTGCAGAGACAGAAGTCGACATACGAGGAAAGAAAACAGGAACGGGCAGACATGAGTCACAACACAGTTTAACCCATTTTCAAAGATGTTTATTTTACTGTCTTTCTTTCCCCCCGGTCTTTTCTTTGACTGATATTTGTTTTCTGGCATTCCCCCCGCAATTTTTTTTTAATGCACTCTATCCCCATCCCCCAATGACCCTCACCCTTACTAAAAAAATAAAAATAAAAATAAAATAAAATAAAAAGTAAATGGAACAGACGCCACCCCGTGTTGATGGCTGTTACGTCAATGAAATCAATTTAGTAAAGGAAAGGTAACTCGACAAAACAAATAGGCGTAATAGCGCTCGACTGTAGTAACACCATGGTTTATTTCAGCTGGCGCTGAATTCGGCTGATGCGTCTATTCAGCTTGCGAATCTCTTTTTTGGACAGTTTATCCTTCTTTGCCTGCAGCTTCGCCTTCAGCCTCTTCAGCATCTTCTCCATTTTTGTTGTTGGGATGCAAACTGCCGCCAGACCAGAATCCTCCTTCCGGCGACATTTGCAGACTGCGCCATCTTTCTTCAGGATCTTCCCCTTGGTGATAATCTCCCCTGAGGCTAGCTTGCAGGTCTCAACTGTGGGTACAGAGAAAAACAACAACAAAATTGTTACTGGTTTGTTTGCATTTTTGTTTCACAGGTTGTGCGTTTAATTTTCCCGAATTAGAGTGAGATCCAAACAGTGAAAAGGTTCAAAAGAACGCTATTTATTAGGACAAAACACAACATACGAATTTTCGAGGTAATCCCCTTTATCAAGCTACAAACCGACAATTAAACAACAGCTAAACGGATAAAAAAATAAAAATAAAAAATAAAAAAAGAGAGAGAAAAGAATGAGTGAATTCCGACACAATAATCTTTTAAAATCGTTTCAGTGTGAACAGTGCATGCACGTAACCGTTACCAATGGGGCCGAGGCATCACACGCGTCTGGATCTTTACCGTTAGACTGCTTTCACAAGCGCCTAAATATATCATCAGACAGGTGTGATATGCGCCTAAAACTTTGCTGTTATACATGTATTACAGGCGCCCAAATAACTACAGTTGACAAGTGTCACAGGCACCTGAATGTTTACAGTGTTACAGGTGTCAGAGGCACCTAAATGTTTGAATTAACCAAGGGTGTCATAGATACTCAATGGTTGCACTGCGACAGGTATCACAGGCACCTACATGTTTACAGTTAGACAGGTGTCATAGGCACCTAAATGTTTACACTTAGACGTATGTAACTGGCACCTAACCGTTAGCTCAGATATCGCCTTACCACTGGGGCAGGTATCACTTTACAGTAAGCACAGAGTTCACTTGATTGTTGGGGCATGTATCACCTTACCTTTAGCACAGATATCGCCTTACCGTTGGGGCAGGTAACATTTAACAGTTAGCACAGATATCACCTTACCGATCGGTCACACATCACTTTACCTTTAGCACAGATATCACATGACCGACGAGGAAGGTATCATTTTACAGTTAGCAAATATATCACCTTACCTATGGGGCACGAATCACCTTAACTTTAGCACAGATATCACCTGAGCGACGGGGCAGGTATCACTTTACAGTTAGCTCAGACATCGCCTTACCGATGGGGCAGGCACCACCTGACCGATGGGGCAGGTATCACTTTACAGCTAGCACGATGTCACCTTACCGATGGGGCACGCAACACCTTACCTTTAGCACATATATCACCTGACCCTTACAGTTATCACATATATCACCTTACCGTTGGGGCAGGTAGGGCAGCAGACACCCGGGGTGGACACGGGGTTCGCGCAAGCCACAGGCGCACAGTCCTGCACCCAGCAGACGGCCTTCCCGCCCACCGAGTCGCACCGACACCCCTTACAGCCGTTGGCCGATTTCCACTCGTCGCCCACAGCCAGAGGGGTCCCGTCATCCATCGTGTCACAGACGGACGGAGGGGCCGTGGTGGGAAAGGAGCAGGTGGTCTCTGGGCCGTTTTCAGGGCTTGTGGAGCAGGAACATTCCATGCCGTTGGGTTCGACGACCTTATCGCCTTCGCTGAGGATCTGGCCTGATTCCGTGATGCAGTTTGGTCCTGTGGAGCATAGGGGTGGTGATGATTATAATAATAACTCTTATAGAGCGCTATACACGGTAAGATTTTTTTATTTTTTTTTAGGTTAGAGATGATTTATCACCAATGCCTCCGCTTCTTCTGCTTTCGCACTTAATGTACGGCAGCGGCCCCGTAAAAATTCACAAGCTCGCAGTGATGATGACGACGACCACAACACCAACACCAAAAGCGTCATATGATGCGACCGATCACGGGCATCAAACAAAAGAAATAAACGCTGTCGTTATGACCGGCGTTACATGGGCCTTAACGTTACCGTTATGACTGGTGTTACAGGGGCCCGAACATTATTGTTAAGACCGGGGATACATGGGCCTGAACATTACCGTAAAGACCGGTGTTACATGGGCCCGAACGTTACCGTTATGACCGGTGTTTCATGGGCCCGAACATTACCGTAAGTCCGGTGTTACATGGGCCGTAAACGTCACTGTTTTGTCTGGTGTTACACGGGCCCGAACGTTACCGTCAATACCGGTGTTACATGGGCCCGAACGTTACCGTTATGACTGATGTTACATGGGCCCGAACGTTACCGTTATGACTGATGTTACATGGGCCCGAACGTTACCGTTATGACGGTGTTACATGGACCGTAACATTATTGTTAAGACCGATGTTACACGGGCCTGAACATTACTGTTATGACCGGTGTTACATGGGCCCGAACGTTACCGTTATGACGGTGTTACATGGGCCGTAACATTATTGTTAAGACCGGTGTTACATGGACCCGAACATTACCGTTATGACCAATGTTACATATCCCTAAACGACACTGTTTTGTCTAGTGTTACACGGGCCCGAACGTCACCGTCATTACCGGTGTTAAATGGGCCCGAACGTTACCGTTAGGGTTAGGGTAAGTAAGTAAGTAAGGGACTCATTAGAGAAGAATGAGGACAATTAAAGACTAATCTATTATTGACGAACCTCTAAAATGAAAGAAGCCGGCCCCGTCGGGAGGGGAGACCACTCCAGTGTCGCTTTAGGGATTGTGGGACATGTCTCAGTGACAATCCGTTATTCAATTATTTACGTATTTGAGAAAGCACTTGTTTTTGTTGAAATGTGACCGCGTCAACAAACACTCCGCCCCCCCCCCCCCCCCCCCACATGCACGTTGTCGTTCGTGCGTCTCTTACCCTTGCACGCGCGCACACCCTCCCCACGCACGTATACACGAACACATAAACACACACACACACACACACACACACACGTTGAAAAAGACAGACAGACACAGGCAGACACAAACACAGAGAGAGAGAGAGAGAGAGAGAGAGAGAGAGAGAGAGAGAGAGAGAGAGAGAGAGAGAGAGAGAGAGAGAGAGAGAGAGAGAGAGATCAGGCTAAAAGTTTCCCGACGGCAAAGAGTGTTGATCTATCAAAACTGTGAGCAGCCATTGACTTTCGTTCGTTTGCCTGTGTCTCACCGCCAGGCTTGACACCACACGTCACAACGCTTACCCTGTGGACTTGAAGACGTTCAACCCCTCCTCCCCCCCACACCACCATCCTCCATCCTATCCCCTCCACATCACCATCCTCCATCCTCCCCACCACAATCCTCCATCCTACCCCCCCCCCCCCCCCCCACCACCATCCTCCACACCGGTTATTTCTTCCTCCTACACAGGAGAGCTCTGCTCTCAGCCAGTCAGAGGCAATGTTCGTCGAATAGGGCGAATGTTCCTAGAACATGTTGAGCGAATGTTGACATTGTATTATATACACCTTACCTTAAATAAGGACACGTATCACTCACCCAAACACTTTTGAACGTAGGACAGGTATCACATGCACTTTTTCTTACCAGTAGGACAGCTATCAACCGGGCCTGTAACCATGCAGTTTGTGCAGGTATGACGTGACCTAAACTTTGTAGACTAATAATAACAACATGTCACAGGCACCCTAATCCATCCGTTAGGGCTGGTACCACGTGCACTGTAACGCTAATGTTATGGAGGTCACAAGCACCCAACCCTCAGGAGAGCTAATGTAAAGACAGTAGGTCAAAACTGAAAACGCACCTCTTCTCCTCTGCATACTGATTTGTTCTTTTATTTCTTCTCATTCTACCAACCCATCACCAATAGTGCTGTATTTGTAGGATGTGTGTATGTGTGTGTGTGTGTGTGTGTGAGAGAGAGAGAGAGAGAGAGAGAGAGAGAGAGAGAGAGAGAGAGAGAGAGAGAGAGAGAGAGAGAGAGAGAGAGAGAGAGAGAGAGAGAGAGAGCGTGTGCGTGTTTGAGTCTGTGAGCACGTGCGCGCGCTTGTGTACCATTGTGTGTATTTGTGCTTTTCAGTTAGGATAGTATCACCTCACCGTTAGGTCAGGTACCGCTTTACCCGTAGGACAGTTTCATCTCACCGTCAGGTCAGGTATCACTTTACCGTTAGGACAATATAACCTCACCGTTAGGTCAGGAATCATTTAACCGTTAGGACAGTATCACTTTACCGTTAGGTCAGATAGGTCAGATATCACTTTACCTTTATGACAGTATCACATCAAGGTTGGGTCAGGTAATACTTTACTGTTAGGACAGTATCACCTCACCTCACCGTCAGATATCACCTCACCGTTAGGTCAGTTGTCACATTACCGTCAGGATAGTGTCACCTCGCCTATAGGTCAGGTATCACATTACCGTTAGGATAGGCATCACCTCACCGTTAGGTCAGGTATCACATCACCGTAAGGACCGTATTACCTCTCCGTTAGGTCAGGTATCACATGACTGTTAGGACAGTATTACCTCGCCTATAGGTCAGGTATCACATCACCTTTAGGGCAGTATCACCTCGCCTAGAGGTCAGGTATCACATTAGTATTAGGGCAGTATCACCTCGCCTATAGGTCAGGTATCACATTACCGTTAGAACAGGCATCACATCATCGTTACGTCAAATATAACATTACCGTTGGGGCAGTATTACCTCGCCTATAGGTCAGGTATCACATTACCGTTAGGGCAGTATCACCTCGCCTTTAGGTCAGGTATCACATTACCGTTATGGCAGTATCACCTCGCCTATAGGTCAGGTATCACATTACCGTTGGGGCAGTATTACCTCGCCTATAGGTCAGGTATCACATTACCGTTGGGGCAGTATCACCTCGCCTATAGGTCAGGTATCACATTACCGTTGGGGCAGTATTACCTCGCCTATAGGTCATGTATCACATTACCGTTGGGGCAGTATTACCTCGCCTATAGGTCAGGTATCACATTACCGTTAGGGCAGTATCACCTCACCTATAGGTAAAGTATCACATTACCATTAGGGCAGGTAGGACAGCAGCCACCAGAAGAGGGCAGGGGGTCCACGCAGGGCGGAAGAGTGCAGGTCCCCGGAATGCAATCCGGCGGGCTGTTGGGTTTGTGACAGAAGCAGATCATGCAGCCGTTGGGCGATATCCGTTCTTCCCCGAGCTGCATAGTACTCCCGTCTTCCATCACACAGCCTGGTGGCATTGTGGTCAAGGGCGAGCAATCCGCCGGGGGACCGTCGCCAGAGTTCACGTCCCACCACATCAAGTTGTAGTCGCCGACGGAGCAGCTGCAGATCATGCCGTCCTCTGTCAGCGTCTCGCCGTCTTTGATGATCTTGCCTGACGGCGTCCTGCAGTTTTCTCCTGTTGATGATGATGATGATGGTGATGGTGTTGGTGGTGGTGATGATGATGGTATTTTACGTTTGCATCGAACAGCAATATCGTGGTCGTTTTAACAGTGAAAGGAACATGTTGACACAGAGATTTGGAGAGAAGGAAAAAGTGATGGAAGAGAAACGACGGAGCTGGGGGAAGGGGGGGGGGCGACACAAATAGTGAGGGAGAGAGAGAGAGAGAGAGAGAGAGAGAGAGAGAGAGAGAGAGAGAGAGAGAGAGAGAGAGAGAGAGAGAGAGAGCATAAATTTGTTTATAGACGATTGTTTTCCACCGTTTACGATACTGTATTGCCCATCAGTGTATAAACTGCACGTTAGGCGCCGGCCTTGGTGTGGCAAGAACAAACAAAAATGTTGGAGACTGTGAGCTGCAATTCACGATAATAGACTCAGGTTAATTTGAAAATATCTTGTCTCAGGACACACATATAAGAGATCCATTAAAGAGCATACATCTATTTACCATTCACATGTTTATAATATAGATATCAAATACAGTGACATCATTGTTTCATCCATGGTGTTCTGTGTGTGTGCGTGTGTGTGTGTGTGTGTCTGTGCGTGCGTGCGTGCGTGCGTGCTTGCGTGTGTGTGCGTGCGTGTGTGTGCATGCGTACGTGAGTGCGTGTGTGCGTGTGTGTGTGCGTGCGTGCGTGCGTGCGTGCGTGTGTGTGTGTATGTGTGTGTGTACATGTACATGGGAGTACCTGTTTGTGCCTATAGGCTATAATTATGTACATGATCATACGCGCACCTATCCATACCCATAGCCTCGAACCCTTACCGTTAGGACAGGTGGAGCAGCACTCCCCCTTCTGCGGGTCCACACAGCGCGGAGCGGCGCAGTCAGCCTGCATGCACGTGACCTGTCCATACCCGTCGCATTCACAGTACTCACAGCCAGTTTGCTTCGTTCCACCCGGAAACAAACCCACCACCACCGTGCCATCATCACGACGGCACCCAACGGGTAAAGCTGGGGGTATATTTACGGGACGGGTGCTTGGAGGTATGGCCGTAGCCAAGGCAACCACGAAGGCGATCGTCGTCATCGCGACTAGGGCAGACGACATCTTGGATCTGGCGTATTAGTGAACTCACTTCTGTATTCTTGTGGCCTGAGCTACAAACATTTTGAGTAATAATAATAGACACTTAGATCGCCCAACCCACACAGGTCCTAAGCGCTTACACATTGTTTGATTGCACATATTTTCAAAATTCAACGTATACATCACGAGCGCACGCACGCACGCACGCACGCACGCACGCACGCACGCACACACACACACACACACACACATGGTCGTCTATCAGGGCAATGGGACTGAAGAAAGGGTTTATAGGAAGAGAAAGGTTTTCAAGGAAGATTTGAAAGAACTGACAGAGGCAAAATAACGGACACAAACAGGGAGATGTTTTCAGATAACTGTAGCTTGACCATCTGAAGGATGGTATTCTGAACACTCGGGTGTCTTGTTCAAGCCTTGTTAAACATACTATGCGATTGTGTCCCGATATAGTAACAGCAACAACAAGACCCAAAACATGCAAATGATAAAAAGAACGTTTATTTTAACTGAACAATGAAAACATGCTCGAAATTTCAACGAAAGCACCTTTGCCAAGCAACAAACAGACTGATAGACTAACAAACAATGATAAGAATGAAATCTGGTCCACTCGTAAATAAACCTCTGTACCAATACAACCACAAAGTAGACCAAATTTCATTCTGATCATCATTTGCTAGTATATTATCTGTTTGTTGCTTGAAACGGTGTTCTTACTGAAACTTTACCCATGTCTGTATTGTTAATATAAAATGAGGACTCATTGTAACCTTTGTGTGTTTTGATCTTGTTTCAGAACACAAGCAAACAACTAAGTTTAAGATATTTTGGATACGACCCGCTAGCACACACAGATCGAGGGTGCAGGGTGAGAGAAGGATTCATGGAAAGACATAAATTGTAGTCAGAAGGTTTTGGATTGTTACGGAACTTTTCACCCTCAACGCCATTTTCACACGTACACACACACACACACACACACACACACACACACACACACACACACACACACACACACACACACACACACACACACACATATATATATATGCAGAGAGAGAGGGAGATTTTTTACTTCATCCGATTTACGTAAAAGTGTCTTTCAGGCTCAAATTGAAATACTGTAATAGACAGATTATATAAATTCAGCGAATTTACGTAAAGGCTGCCTTTCAAACAATAGTAAAATGTTATACTCACATCTCATTCACATGTGAAGAATAATTTTCACTCTTAATCTCTCGCGCTTTTATCTACCAGTGCTATCGATTTTGATTTCAAAGGAATCCACGCGAACGTGACAATATGTTTTTGATTTCACCCAAAATACGGATTTCCATTGTGCCCCAGCTGACGTCTGAAGACAACCTCGCACAGACGCCATCTGAATTCGGCAACAGATTTTTGTTTCAATACAAAAAAGAAATAAAAAAGAAGAAGAAACAAGTCCGATATACTGCGTAAACAAGGGGTTTGGGGTTTGACTGGCTTAGTGGTATACTCGCTTGACTCGTGGCTTCATCCTCACAGATGCAATGATCGGGCTTCCTACTGTAGGAAGCGGGGTGGGGAGTGAGGGAAGCAGGTTGGAAGCATGAATGAAGTCATAAGTGAAAGGCTTCTATAGCATAACTTTCATTTACACCAACCAGGAAACAGTGTAGGCTCTCCCCTGAATCCGACACATGGGTGCCCAGTCAGCAGCTCAAAACGACGTCCTGCTTCTGGAGAGACACTGGGGGAAAGAGGACGCGGCCGCGTAAGGCTTCTTGAGGACAGGAATATGGCGGGGGGGGGCGGGGGGGGGGGGGTATGGAGGTGGGGGAACAGGCAGATTATATACCTATCGGTACACTGTCATCACCAGAATGATTCCTGCATTAAGATGGGCAGCGGTGACAGCCATTCTAATGTTTCAGAAGGAAGTGATGGACAAAGTCACAAGACAGTGTCCACAAACCACAACCTTTTTGAAGAGAAAGGAGAGCCAAAGCGGTATCGAACCGAGGTTCTTCCGCTTACCAGCCTAACGCCTTACCGCTGGCCCCAGCGCGCAGAGTTTTGATATTTCGGATGTTAGGGCATCAAACTTTCGCCCAATCAAAAAAGGGAAAGGACGGCAGAAAGAAAGGTTAAAAGGTCATGGCCCGGAACACACACAATGCCCTCGGTTACATAAAAAAAGAGAAGAAAAAACAAAACAAAAAAAGAGAACGAAAGGTGGAATGGGAAGCCCAGACTGTTCGACATCCACATCCAAGAAAACAACCTCAGCAATCCCTTTCAGTCAGCCTGTCGAGCAGGACACAGCACTGAGACTGTTTTGTAACGTATTGTAAACGATATTCTTTCCGCTCTGAACAGTGACAACATTTCTGTTCTTCTTTAGTTGGATCTTTCTGCCGCTTTTGACACTATTGACCACCAAATTCTCTCCTCCAGCTTGAATTCTGTTTTTGGCATTCAGTCTGCTGCACTCCAATGGTTTCACTCATACCTCTCAGACAGATATCAGTCCACTTCAGTCAATAACTCGTCTTCGTCACCATCACAGTTCGTGTACGGTGTGCCTCAGGGCTCAGCACTGGGGCTCATTCTCTTCGTCCTGTACACTACGCCTCTCTCCAATATCATAGCTAACCACCCTGTAAACCATCAGCTTTTCGCAGATGACACACAGCTCCAGAAATCCGCTCCTCTCTGTGAAGTGACCAACCTCACCAAGGAACTCAATGCATGCACAGACGACATAAAAACATGGATGATGGAAAATCAGCTCAAACTCAAGCTCTTCTCTTTCCCCTTTCGTCTTCCTTGAAACCTTCTACCGTTTCCCTCCCTGATTCGATTATTCTTGGCTCTGACAACATCCCCTTCTCTGATTCTGCCAGCAACCTTGGATTCATTCTTGATTTAAAGCTGTCCATGAAGAAGCACGTCATAACAATCTGCCAAACTGCTTATTTCGAGCTTAAACGCAGTAGTTCATTCCGCAGGTTTCTCACTGAAGACACAACCAAGACTCTTGTTATTTCCTACATCCTACATCCTCTCACGGCTTGACTACTGCAACTGTCTCCTCATGGGTACATCTAATTCTGTCATACAACCTCTCCAAAAAATACAGAACTTTGCTGCAAGACTTGTACTCTTGGACCCTGTCACCACCACTTAACACCTCTCCTGGCTTCCCATTTCAGAACGTATTAATTATAAAGTCGCTTGTATGTGTTTCAGTGCTATAAGTGGTTGTGGTCCTGCTTACCTCTCTGAACTGCTACATGTCTACACTCCGTCTCGTACACTACACCCTTCTTCTGACACCCGCATGCTGGAAATCCAACAATACAAACGCACCTTCTCTTGCTTTGGACTCCACATTTGGAATTCACTCCCAGAAAACCTTAGACACTGCTCAATCCTGTCATCTTTTAAAGCCAAACTGAAGACCTTCCTCTTCTCACAGTGTTTCCATCCTAACTAATATCAGTACCCTGTTTCTGCAGCAGTCATTGCGTGTGTGTGGATACTGGATGAACGGTTTGACTTGGTTGGCTATTCGGTTGGCAGATTGGTACGCTGGCTATTGGATGACTAATAATAATAGCAGTAAAAATAATGTTACTCTTTTGCGTGCTTTATCTCCATACTGGAACACATAGTCCATTACAAAGCAAAGAACTAAGAATCAAAACATCATGAAAAGTTGCTTGGCAGACTGACTTTCTGCTTCAGTGAGTACCCCTCAGGCAGGCATAAGTCGTAAAAAAGTCTATCAATATGTGTACGTGCATACCAATGAGCTCAGCGCAGCAATGCAAACCTCTAATCGATTAAACCCTGTCAACACCCGTCTACACTGAGGGAAATGAATAAGATAAAAATCTTTCTGATCCTATCAAAAACAGCAACAACAAAGCGGAGTCTGACGTAGACATTGCGTATATATATATATTTCTATCTATTTTGCATCTGTTTGTCTGTCTGGCTTTCTATAATTTAAGCAGGTATAAAGGAAGTCAGATAGCAAGGAGAGTAAAATGTAGCTATCTTTAAATGCATATTCATAATTTTATTTATATCTGTTCATCTATCCATCCATCTATCCGTCTCTATCTGTCTGTCTGTCTGTCTGTCTGTGTCTGTCTGTCTGTCACACACACACACACACACACACACACACACACACACACACACACACACACACACACGCGCGCGCGCGCGCGCGCGCACCACCCAGCCACTTCTGTCATATATTGTGAAGCAAGACATGCATATTATATAAGTGAGCCGGTTTGGCCTAGCGGTAAGGCGTTAGGCTGGTAAGCGGAAGGACCTCGGTTCGATACCGCTTCGGCTCTCCGTTCTCTTCAAAAAGGTTGTGGTTTGTGGACACTGTCTTGTGACTTTGTCCATCACTTCCTACTGAAACATTAAAATGGCTCTCATCGCTGCCCATCTTAATGCAGGTGTCATTCTGGTGATGACAGTGTAGCGATAGGGATATGATCTCCCTCTCCCCCCACCTCCATACCCCCTTTCCCCCTTCTCCCCGTCCCTAATAAGCCATACGGTTTCTGTGGACGTTAAGCACCATGTTTACTTACTCACGTATATTATATAGAGGATGCAAGGGAAGTAACCCATTCAAGACTAATGTTACTAGAGGAACAAGGGTGACGGTTGCTAAATAAAAACATGTCTCCCCACATGGCTGTTTCGGTTTGATATGTTCGCGCACATGGGATGTGTTTCAATCCAGAAGCATCCTGATGAACAGAACCCATATGAAGCCAGATAAGTACACAGATGAACAGTAAAATGGATGCTGTGTCAAGTAATCCTAAATTTAATTGGGATAGTGCTGATCTGGTGGAAGAATGGAAAGCCTTTAGACAGCATGTAGACTTCATGTTCAAAGGTCCATTGAGGGCGAAGAACGAAGAAGAGCGATGCTGTTATTTGATGCTGTGGGTAGGCGAGAAAGGAAGAAGAATATTCTCCACATGGGACATGACTGATGCACAACAGAAAGTTCTGCAAGAATACTATGATAGGTTCCAGGCCTACGTACAACCCAAGTCAAACCCAATTTTTGCAAGATACAAACTGCACAGCAAGATTCAAGAACCAGGTGAGACTGTCCCACAGTTCGTAACCTCATTAAAACTGCTGGTGAAAGACTGTGAATATGGACAAGCAGAAGATGACATTGTGCGAGACAGAATCGTGTTTGGCACAAAATCTGCCAAAGTGCGTGAGAAGCTCATTGACATTGGTTCAGATTTAACTCTAGAAAGACCCATAGAAGTAGCTAGAGTGGACGAAGTTTCAGTTCAGCAACTCAAAGAAATGACAGATGAAACTGAACAAGGTGTACATGCAGTGAAGAAGAAGAACTGGAGACACAAAGAATCAAAGTCCAATGCAGCTACACTTACATGTGGTAGATCTGGTAGGCAACATGGTGATGCTCCCTGTCCAGCAATGGGTAAAGTCTGCCGGAAGTGTAACGCAAAGAATCACTTCGAGAAGATGTGTAGGACAAAGAAGAAAGTGACCAATCGCTCACACAAACAAAGAGTGAACACAGCTGGTGACTCTGATAGCTCAGACACAGACTACTTTGTTGGGACAATAAATCAGAAAGACATTAGTGCTGTGAACACAGGCTGGTACAAAACCATAGAGGTTCAAGGGGTCGAAGTGAACTTTCAGATAGACACAGGTGCTAAGTGCAATATCATTTCGCACAGAGTATTCAAAACAGTCAGTCGAGTCAATGACAAGAAGATGACAAAGTCAAGAGCAAGACTAACATCATATTCTGGTCATCACATCAAGACACTAGGGACAACAAACCTCACATGTGTTTGCAAGAATGTAGAACACAATGTCCAGTTTTTCCTGACAGAAATGGACAGCACAGCAATCCTAGGTGTTGAGGCGTGCCAGAGACTAGGACTCATTGAGAGACTTTGTTCAGTCGGTGTTGATATTACAGAAGAGTACCCAGACTCATTCAAGGGATTAGGTTGTCTTCCAGGAGAATACAAAATCAAACTCGACCCAAGTGTTCCACCTGTGGTACATGCTCCAAGAAAGGTACCAGTAGCACTCCATGATCGTGTCAAGGAAGAACTCCAGAGGATGGAGAATGATGGCGTGTCAAGAAGCAAGAAGAGCCAACAGACTGGGTGAACAGCATGGTCATTGTAGAAACACCCAAGAAACTGAGAATCTGCTTGGATCCAAGAGACTTGAACAAAGCGATCAAGCGAGAACATTTCCCCATGAAGACGATTGAAGAAGTCGTACAGGTCATGCCGGGAGCAAAGGTGTTTTCAAAACTTGATGCCACTTCAGGTTACTGGCAGTTGAAACTTGACGAAGAAAGCTCCAAGCTGTGCACGTTCAACACTCCATTCGGACGTTATCGCTTCCTTCGTGTTCCATTTGGCATTGTCTCGGCAAGAGAAATATTTCAGCGAGTGATGTCTCAGATGGTCGAAGACATTGATGGAAGTGAAGCCATCATGGACGATATAGTGGTGTGGGGAAAAGACCAAGCAGAACACGACATGCGCCTGAAGATGCATAAGAAGTTTAGTTCTGATTTAAATTAGTTTGTGTTTGAAAGTGATATGATTTTTATTTTCACAAACACAGAAACCAGAACTCTTATAAGGATAGTTATATGATGTGATTTTATATTTTAATTGTTTAGAAGTGTTTTCACATAGTATATGAACATTTAAAGTTATGAATACTGAAATCAACAAGTTTCAAATTATTCAGTTTATTGAAATGTTCAGCAATAATTTTAAGCCCACAGAATTTTAACAGATGTAAGAAACAAAATATTTTTTGTGTGAAAGAACAAAGAATAATTGTTGTTGTGTGAATGGATCATAGTGAAAAGCCTTAATGTTTTTCATGGTAAAAAAAACACTTGCAAGTTTATTGTTTTGATAAGTGTATGGTTTATTTGGTAAATTTGGATCAAAGGAATTTGCTCAAAAGAAAGGGGATGTCATATATTGTGAAACAACACATGTATGTTATATAGAGGATGCAAGGGAAGTAACCCATGCAAGACTAATGTTACTGGAGGAACAAAGGTGATGGTTGCTGAATAAAACATGTCTCCCCACATGGCTGTTTCGGTTTGATATGTTCGCCCACATAAAGATATAACGCGTTACTCGAAAAAGTAGATTTTGACTTTGATGATGAAAATGCTGTTCAAGACAACAAAAGTTCTCTCAATCGCCCAAATTTCCAAGGAAGAAGTCTTGCTTGCATTCAAAAAGTTGAAGAATAAAAAGAGCAGCTGGACCAGATGGAATAATAGGAGAAATATTGAAAAACTCGGAACTTATGTAATTGACTTTTTCGTGAAATTTTTTAATGCTTTGTTTGAGAAAGGAATTTTTCCAACTAAATGGCCTGTATCTATTGTATTCCTTCTTTTTAAGAAAGGCGATGTTAATAATCCGATTAATTACAGAGGAATCTCGTTAGGCAATGCAAGCTGCAAACTTTACAGTACAATTATTAACCTTAGATTGCAAGAGTGGGTTGAAGTAAACAATATCACTAGTGAGCATCAGGCTGGGTTTAAGAAAAACTATTCAACAATTGATCATATGTTTACATTATTAGCCTTTGTACAGAAACAGTTTTCTTTGAACCGCAAATTGTATGTTGCTTTTTCAGACTTTGAGAAAGCTTTCGATTCTATAAACAGAAAACTGCTTTGGCCTATTCTCTTGAAAAATGGAATCAATGGAAAATTGTATTGTTGCATTAAAAGCATGTACAACAGTGTTAAAGTTAGAGTTAGATGTGGATCTAAGATGACTGATTACATTAATTGTACGTTTGGGGTGAAACAGGGCGATGTTTGCATCCCAGTTTTATTTTCTCTCTTTATAAACGAGTTGGCTTTAGAAATTATTCAGAATGATAGACACGGTGCATCGTTTATCAATGATTATCTTGAATTGTTTATTTTGCTATTGGCTGATGATGTTGTTCTGTTGTCAGAAACGGTTATTGGTTACAGATACAGTGCAACAGTTTGCTAAGAGCATCCTCCTCCCTTCAGGTGTTTTACATTACAGAAACAGATAAGTTTCAAAGAACTGAATTTTGTTTACGAATAGTAATGTGTGTCACTAAAGAAAAGTGAACACTGAAAACTGTTTATGGTGCAAAAACATTGCAGATGCATAAGAAGTTTAGTTCTGATTTAAATTAGTTGTGTTTGAAAGTGATATGATTTCAATTTTTCACAAACACTGAAACGAGAACTCTTATAAGGATAGTTATATGATGTGATTTTATATTTTAATTGTTTAAAAGTGTTTTCACATAGTATATGAACATTTAAAGTTATGAATACTGAAATCAACAAGTTTCAAATTATTCAGTTTATTAAAATGTTCAGTAATAATTTTAAGCCCAGAGAATTTTAACAGATGTAAGAAACAAAATAATTTTTGTGTGAAAGAACAAAGAATAATTATTGTTTGTGAATGGAGCATAGTGAAAAGCCTTAATATTTCTTTCATGGTAAAAGAAACAGTTGTAAATTTATTGTTTTGATAAGTGTATGGTTTATTTGGTAAATTTGGATCAAAGGAATTTGCTCAAAAGAAAGGGGATGTCATACATTGTGAAGCAACACATGTATATTATATAGAGGATGCAAGGGAAGTAACCTATGCAAGACTAATGTTACTAGAGGAACAGGGGTGATGGTTGCTGAATAAAAACATGTCTCCCCACATGGCTGTTTCGGTTTGATATGTTAGCGCACATAAAGATATAACACATTCTTGTTGTCATGTTAAATCCCAAACCAGGAACATGGCAAATGTATTCCCTTCTCTTTGGATGCAGCCTGGCAGACGTCCATGAGGCGACACGAATGAAACCTGCTATCCCTGTACATTAATCACTACCTTTTAACCGTTTTCATTGGTTTAAACAGTAATCATGTCGTTAGAATGCATGATACTGAGAATATAGGCCTAACAAGATGAACACAATGCAAGACAAGCATTGCTGTACCACTCCAGCAATGTCAGGAAAGACCATCGTGAGAGAGAATTGTGTTCACGCCGATGTCGTCAGGGTGTTTTGTGCACTGCTCGAGAAAATTTGCTTGTTTGTTAATTTTCTACCTGATGGTTTTTATTCTGGACTTGTATATTGCTCTGTAGTTTCGGCTTTTGTTCCTCATCTAGAATTTCTTTTTGTCCTGGGATCGGCGATACATTTTTGTTTTTTTGTTTTTTTGTTTTTGCGATCGCAGTTCGTTGAACATTTAACACTGTGTTGTGATTTAGTCGGACTGTGTCGTCTGCTACTTGTTCAGTCATGGCGTCGACTCGGCCAGTGTTTCTCTTGCGTCGGGAGTTACCACCGATTTCGAACTCGAACGAAAGGTATGAGACTTTAGAATATGCTTGGCTGCAGAGCGAGTGTGTGGTTCTGGAACAATCCTGGGGGCTGTAGATCTTGGGGGACTGTGGAGGGTCTACCCTCTCAGCAGGCAGGCCTGAAATCAGCTACTGAGTTAGAAGGGGCGTGTTTGAGAGGTCATAGAGTACAGCTGCACGATCAAAACCCATTCATTCTCCAGGGTCCAGGCGAGATCAAGAGGAGGGAGGTGGTGCTAGTCCCTCAAGCTAGCCCAGAAGAGATCATGAGCAGGGAGGTGGAGCTGGGCTGTGAAAGTTGGAGCTTTTTTGCTTCAAGTTGTTACTCCACAACGGCGCAACGGACATTGTCTTTGTGACTCTGCCCGTACTGAAACAGCAATGAGCGACTTAGGGCAAATTGCCTCCCTTGGCGCCGTGCGGTGGCGCTGGGTGTATTAGGGGCCTTTTACTTGTTCTGCCTGCTCGCACTACAACAGCACGACGTTACAATTTTCGAACTTTCTATCGTTTTTTTCTTCTTCTTTTTTCTGCGGCAATATGAATTTCGGGTAAATACGGCTTTGTGAGCTTCGTGAGGAGTGCAGGAAACGAAGTGCGAAAGTCGATGGACGTAAAAAAGACCTTGTTGAGACCTTGTGAAACTAAGTAACAGTAGCATAAATCTCAGCGAATGATCACTATGAACTGAAGCAGTAATGTTTCTGTACACACTGTCCTGTGAAGCAACAGATTCACACACACACATACTGACACAATCAATCATGAGTTCAGTTTTCAGTTTAATTATTAAATAGACTGGCATATTCCAGAATTGGCATACTATGAGCAAACAGAATAACTGACACCGATACACATTTTTTACCAGATCAGCATCATTCCTATTAATTTTCAATATTGAATGAATGAATGAATGAAAATATATATAGCGCATAAAAACCTTCCACACAAAACCTTGCGTGTTCAGAAACAGAATAAAACAAGCAATCTGAAATGTTATCTTTCAACTTAAATGTATGTAATGATACGACCATAGGGTATTGTGTTGATCAGTAATAATATGTATTGTCACTTGTATGCATATGATACCTCTAGTTATATTTATGCATATATGTCACTATAGTCTCATACATACAATCTCTAAACAGTTACCTCCAGCTGCATTGCAGTGTTACTGTAAATGATGTCCTTGTATTTGTAAGTGTCTGTTGTTATCATGTTTACATTATATTATATGCTGTGGAAATACTGCATTTTACATATATACATTACATGTATGTGAGTACAAATTTGTTGTTATAACTTATACTGAAATCTTTACTGCAATGTGTAAATACAGATCAGTAAGTACAACTTATACTGACACTTTGAGCAAGTGTATGGGTCATTCTCCAAAGCTGTGTACCACTAGGATGGCATGTTGCACGTGTAACTAGAGGTATATGGCATTTAATAATTACTACTACAATGTACATTATATATTATTATATACATGTATGTAAGTACAAATCAGTTGCGTTTAATTGTTATTGCAAATGATGTTCTTTACAAATCAGTTGCATTTAGCTGTTATTGCAAATGATGTCCTTGCATAAATATTTCACTTGTGAAGACGTCGTAAGCATACATGTGAACTGGATAACATCACACAAAGTGGAAACCCTGCCATTGCACATGAACACATGCATGTATGTACAAATCAGTTGTTACAACTTGTTCTTAAATCTTGAGCAAGGCCAGTGACCTGTCACTGCATATGAGACTGAATGCTTCAGACTTGTAACAGTAGCTGTAAATAGTGTAAAGAGTGTTGAGCTAAAAATAAATATGTTGAACCAAATGTTTACAGTTCTGTTGTAATTTGTTAATCTTATTATCACATCCACAATCATATACAGCAAATTTAAAGTGACATACAACACCAAAGTTTAGATACATGTTATAGAATATTGTTTAACTGTTAGTGTTATTATCAGTGGCAAGCATGTCAGTAAAATATCACAGGAATACCTGTCCCCTCACAGTGGTATCACTATCAGTTACCAAAAGTAACTTGTCACACAAATGACGCATAGAACAAGAAGAGACCGAATGTGGTAAAATAAATCAGAATGGAAGATTTTGTTTCAAAATGCTCTGTTGCTTTAATATTTAATTTATATGATGAATTATGAAACAGAAATGTTCAAATGCTAACGCTGTTGCATTGATCAAAGTCATCTTCGGTTTGCTCTTTGCCCATTGGAAGACACTTGGAAGTGCAGTCTTCTTCAGGATCGCCGCACGCGTGGTGTACCTGTCAACCAGACATAAACCATTGCTTTTACAACAGACACAATTAATAATATTACTTTATCAGTGATTTACATGTAAACACCTTTCGTAAACTAGAAGTCCGCTGATGCACAGCACACACACACACTGGCTGCAATGCATGACAGCTGTGACATGGAGGCATATATTGAATTTTATGCTTAATTATAATTATAATCAAAAATACTTTATCACGGCATGATGACAGGAAATTTAGAGTACAATGTGCACACAAACACACAAGTGCGTGCACAAATATCATGTATGCCCAACTGTTCGCTCCATCCTTGCAACCCCACCATACATGACTAACATGTCACACTGTCAGATACATTTGTGTGCAAGTTTCTGTCTGTCTGTTAATGTGTCATACATAGCCTACAGTGTGTCCAGAAATTCCCGTGAAATTCCTGTGAAATGAAATAACCATGCCGGGTGTTTTCTGTAAATACTAAACCGATCTAAATGATATCTATGATTGTTGTTGCTGGTTAAGCAGACAGATGATGTAAGCCTAGGTCAGGTACACTGTACAGTGTACACACTGTATCAAATGCACTCGAGTTAACTTAACACTTCCATTGTTGTGGCGGCGGTCCACGGCCTCCGCGGTCTTCCGGGTTGGTGCGCACGGTCGAGCCTTCACTCTCTAGTCCCCTTTCCCTCCTGTCCCCGTCCCTAATAAGCATCCTTGCTTCTGTGGACGTAAAGCAAAATGTTTACATTCATTTTCAATAGCCAAAAAGGTGTTGAAATTCCGTCCACGAAACTGTGGATATCGGATATCCCCCTTTCGTGTGCCAGTGTAGACATCGAATCAGCCCTAAGCAGACTTGGAGTTGTCTTGCGATCAAAGATAATTCAAGAAAACCCCAGAAACAGAGATGGAAAGCTCACACACCTTTTGACGGGAAGGCGTTTTGTGTTTATGAACGCCCTTTCCTTTCCCCTGGAAAAAAGCGTGAAGATCGGGGGTTTCAGTGCACGGCTGTATCACAAAGAGCAGCCTAAGATGGAGAGACAGCAGGCAGTGTGTTCGCGCTGTCTCCAGCGGGGTCACCGGGTCGCAGAGTGCCAGAACAATGTGACGTGCAGGGCGTGTGGTGTGAGCGGTCACAAGCGTGGAGATCCGAACTGTAGCGGCGAGAGAGCTGTCAACAACCAGCCGATCGGTGAGGGTGGGGTGGTGGGGTGGTGGTGGGGGTGGTGGTGGTGGAGGGGGGGGGGAGAGTCTGGCCGCACCGAAGGGGAAGTGGAGCAGTACCTTTCCGCAGAGCGGAACCAGCCCTCTGATGCTCCAGACACCTGGCGGTAAAAGCCCACCGAGACAGCGAGAGAGGAGACCCGGCGAGAGGAGGTGTCATCCGACGAGGAACATGACTGGGAAGAGTGCGAGGAAGAGCGGGAGGGGCAGCGAACAGGATCACCACCATCTATCCAGCCTTCTCAGACAGACGACAGACGGACAAACAAAACAGGACTATGTGTGAAGAGGTCGTGACTTGTCAAAGACACATGACAAGAAGTCAAAGAAACCAAAAGCAGTCAAGCAAACTCGGATGTCCTTGTCTACAGAGCGTCGCTCGCGATCCCACAATCCCAAGCGAAGGCGAGAAGGGGATTCCCCGGTTAGTGGTGACGCGGTGGAGAAACAGTTCAAGCTATGTGATGCACGTGGCGCAGGTACGAAAGAGACCATGACCGCCACCTAGTCCGGTCTGACTGTGTTCTGGTCACGACTGACGGTCTGCGCTATAGTCCGAGAGGTAACTTGACCCTAGTACACACACACACACCCACACACACACACACGCACGCAAACACGCACGCACGCACGCATGCACGCACGCACGCACGCACGCACACACACAAGCACACACACAGTCACCCTTCTTTATATTATGCTATTAATAAATCTCCCATTATCACACAGTGAATAGCGTCACCAAGTATGGCAATTTGGAGGAGAGTGCCGGAAAGCAAGGCTTGGAGTGTACATGTTTCCGGCATCCGCTCTGTCGATTTATGAGCGGAAATGGAAGACCTGGGCCAATCAAAACATCGATGATAATAATGTTTAGCCAACCCAAGCCGTTGGCGGATGAAGAGCAAAGCGGCGACGTCTACCTGGGTACAGACACAGGTGTAGGAAGCTTAACAATTTACAAATCGCCTGCAACAATGTCCAAACTGTCTCAGACAAACAGAACGTTGAATCAGAAACGAAGCAAGAAAGCAAACGAAAACAACAACAAAAATCAACAAAAACTAAATAAATGAACACACACACACACACACACACACACACACACACACACACACACACACACACACACACACACACGCACGCACCCACGCACGCACGCACGCACGCACGCACACACGCACGCGCGCACGCACACACGCACGCAGGCAGGCAGGCAGGCAGGCCGGGACGCACGCACACACACACACACACACAACAAAAAACAAACCAGCACCACCACAACAACAAGCACACAAAATACAACAACAATAAGCACACATACAGACAAAAACCAGAGGCAAGCTTTACCAAATGTTTGCTTCATTAAAAAAAAAAAAATCTTTCGTCCTTCCTTTGATTTTATATATTTGACAATCCAGTTAAGGCAAATGAACAATCAGAAGACGACAGATGAACAGACGGAAGATGACAGGTGAACAGACGGAAGATGACAGGTGAACAGACGGAAGATGACAGGTAAACAAACAGAAGATTGTAGGTGCAGAGGAAGAAGTCGACATACGAGGAAAGAATACACAAACGGGCAGATAAGAGTAACAACACAGTTTAACCCATTTTCAAAGATGTTTATTTTACTTTCTTTCTTCTTTCCCCCCCCCCCGGTCTTTTCTTTGACTGATATTTGTTTTCAGGCACCCCCCACCCCCTCTTTTTTATGCACTGTATCCCCATCCCCCAATGCCCCTCTCCCTTACTAAAAAAAGAAGAAAAAAAAAGAAGAAGAAACGAAATGGAACAGATGCCAGCCCGTGTTGATGGCGGTTACGTCACTGAAATCAGTGTAGTAAAGGAACGGTAACTCGACAAAACAAATGGGCGTAATAGCGCTCGACTGTAGTAACACCATGGTTTAATTCAGCTGGCGCTGAATTCGGTTGATGTGTCGATTCAGCCTACGAATCTGTTTTTTGGACAGCTGATCCTTCTTTGCCTGTAGCTTCGCCTTCAGCCTCTTCTCCATTTCTGTTGTTGGAATGCAAACTGCCGCCAGACCAGAATCCTTCCGGCGACATTTGCAGACTGCGCCATCTTTCTTCAGGATCTTCCCCTTGGTGATAATCTCCCCTGAGGCTAGTTTGCAGGTCTCAACTGTGGGTACAGAGAAAAACAACAACAACAAAATTGTTACTGGTTTGTTTGCATTTTGTTTTGTTTTGTTTTTTTGTACAGGTTGTGCCGTTTAACTTCCCCGAATTAGAATGAGATCCAAACAGTGAAAAGGTTCAAAAGAACGCTATTTATTAGGACAAAACACAACATGCGAATTTTCGTGGTAATCCCCTTTATGAAGGTACAAACCGACAATTAAACAACAGCTAAACGATTAAGAAAAGAAAAAGAGAGAGAAAAGAATGAGTAATTTCCGGTACAATAATCTTTTAAAATCGTTTCAGTGTGAACAGTGCATGCACGTAACCGTTACCAATGGGGCCGAGGCATCACACGTGTCTGGATCTTTACCGTTAGACTGCTTTCACAAGCGCCTAAATATACCATCAGACAGCTGTGACATGCGCCTAAAATTTTGCTGTTATACAGGTATTACAGGCGCCCAAATCACTACAGTTTGACATGTGTCACAGGCACCTAAATGTTTACAGTGTGACAGATGTCAGAGGCACCTAAATGTTTGCATTACCACAGGTGTCATAGGTACTCAATGTTTGCACTGCGACAGGTATTACAGGAACCTACATGTTTACAGTTAGACAAGTGTCATAGGCAACCAAATGTTTACAGTTAGACAGGTGTCATAGGCACCTAAATGTTTACACTTAGACATATGTAACAGGCACCTAACCGTTAGCTCATATACCACCTCACCACTGGGGCAGGTATCACTTTACAGTAAGCACAGAATTCACTTGGTTGTTGGGGCATGTATCACCTTACTTTTAGCACAGATATAACCTTACCGTTGGGGCAGGTATCATTTTACAGTTAGCACAGAAATCACCTTACCGATCGGTCACGCATCACTTTACCTTTAGTACAGATATCACATGACCGACGGGGCAGGTATCGTTTTACAGTTAGCACATATATTACCTTACCGATGGGCACGCATCACCTTACCTTTAGCACAGATATCACCTGACCGACGGGGCAGGTATCACTTTACAGTTAGCTCAGACATCGCCTTACCGATGGGGCAGGCACCACCTGACCGATGGGGCAGGTATCACTTTACAGCTAGCACGATGTCGCCTTACCGATGGAGCACGTAACACCTTACCTTTAGCAGAGATATCACCTGACCATTACAGTTAGGACATATATCACCTTACCGATGGGGCACGCACCACATTACCTTTAGCACAGATATCACCTGACCGATGGGGCAGGTATCACTTTACAGTCAGAACAGATATTACCTTACCGATGGGTCACGCATCACCTTACCTTTAGCACAAACATCACCTTACCGTTGGGGCAGGTAGGGCAGCAGACACCCGGGTGGACACGGGGTTTGCACACGGCACAGGCGCACAGTCCTGAACCCAGCAGACGGCCTTCCAGCACGCCGAGTCGCACCGACACCCCTTACAGCCGTTGGGCGATTTCCACTCCTTGTCCACAGCCAGAGGGGTCCCGTCATCCATCGTGTCACAGACGGACGGAGGGGCCGTGGTTCTGGGCGGCTCGGAACACACGGCCTCTGGGTTGTTCATGGAGCAGAAACACACCCGGCCGTCCGGTTCCACGACCTCCTCGCCTTCGCTGACGATCTGGCCTGATTTCGTCCTGCAGTTTGGTCCTGTGGAGCATAGGGGTAGTGATAAATGACTTTTGTACAGCGCTGTTCTCTGGTGTACACAAACTCACATTTTTAGTAATGATGACGGCGACTGCAGCTTCAACACCAAAAGCGAGAGATGATGTGACCGGTCACGGGCATCAAACAAAACAAATAAATGTTAGCGTTTATGTCCGGTGTTACGTGAGCCTGAAACATTATTGTTATGACCGGTGTTACATGGGCCTGAATACGACCGTTATGACCGATGTTACATGGGCCCGAACATTATTGTTATGACCAGCGTTACATGGGCCCGAACGTTCCCGTTATGACCGGTGTTACAGTCAAGCGCCTGAACTTTACCGTTAAGTCCGGTGTTACATGGGCCACCACGTTACCGTTATGGGCGGTGTTACAATGGGCCTGAAGATTACAGTCATGACCGATGTTACATGGGCCTGAACGTTACCGTTATGTCTGGTGTCACATGGCCCCGAACTTTACCGTCATTACCTGTGTTACATGGGCCGGAACATTACCGTTATGACCGGTGTTACATGTGCCTAAACGTTGCTGTTATGTCTGGTGTTACATGGGCCCTAACGTTACCGTTATGACTGATGTTACATGGGCCCGAACTTTATCGTCATTACCGGTGTTACATGGGCCCGAACATTATCGTTATTACCGGTGTTACATGGACCCCAACGTTACCGTCATTACCGGTGTTACATGGGTCCAAACGTTACCGTTATGACCGGTGTTACAATGTGCCTGAACATTACCGTTATGACCGATGTTACATGAGCCCTAGCATTAATGTTATGCGTACGGAAATCGTAAATTGCATCAGGTATGAATTCAACCTTAATGATATTGCATGGACAGTAATTTACCGTTAGAGAGGTCCCACATATGTACACTTTAGCATTGACTTTGTATTACATTCATCTTACCGTAAATAAGGAGACGTACGCATCACTCACACAAACACTTTTGTGTTAAGATGTGTGCCTCGCATTTAAACGTAGGACAGGTATCACATGCACTTTTTCTTACCAGTAGGACAACTATCAACCGGGCCTATAACCATGCAGTTTGTGCAGGTATGACGTGACCTAAACATTGTAGACTAATAATAACAAGATGTCACAGGCACCCTAATCTAGCCGTTAGGACTGGTACCACGTGCACTGTAACGTTAATGTTATGGAGGTCACAAGCGCCTAACCCTTAGGAGAGCTAATGTAAGGACAGTAGGTCAAAACTGGAAGAAAAAACACACCTCTATTCTTCTGCATACTGATTTGTTGTTTTCTTTCTTCTCATTCTACGAACCAGCCGCCAATAGTACTGTATTTGTAGGGTGTGTGTGTGTGTGTGTGTGTGTGTGTGTGTGTGTGTGTGTGTGTGTGTGTGTGTGTGTGTGTGTGTGTGTGTGTGTGTATGTGTGTGTGTGTGTGTGTGTGTGTGTGTGTGTGTGTGTGTGTGTGTGTGTGTGTGTGTACGCGCGCGCGCTTGTGTACGTTTGTGTGTATCTGTCCGTTTCCGATAGGATAGTATCACCTCACCGTTAGGTCAGGTATCACTTTACCCTTAGGACCGTTTCATCTCACCGTCAGGATAGGTATCACTTTACCGTTAGGACAGTATAACCTCACAGTTAGGTCAGGTATCACTTTACCTTTATGACAGTATCATCTCAAGGTTGTGTCAGGTATCACTTGACCGTTAGGACAGTATCACCTCAACTTTGGGTCAGGTATCACTTTACCGTTAGGACAGTATCACCTTACCGTTAGGTCAGGTATCATGTTACCTTTAGGTCAGGTATCACTATACCTTTATGACAGTATGAACTCACGGTTGGGTCAGGTATAATTTTACCGTTAGGACAGTATCACCTCACCGTTAGATATCACCTCACCGTTAGGTCAAGTATCACTTTACCGTTAGGACAGTATTACCTCCCCGTTAGATATCACCCCACCGTTAGGTCAGGTATCACTTTACCATTAGGACAGTATCACCCCACCGTTAGATATCAACTCACCGTTAGGTCATGTATCACTTTACCGTTAGGACAGTATCCCCTCAACGTTGGGTCAGGTATCATATAATCGCTATGACAGTATCAACTAAACGTTAGCTTAGGTATGACTTTACCGTTAGGCCAGGAAACATTTTACCGTTAGGACAGTGTCACCTCTCCGTTAGGTCAGGTATCACTTTACCGTTAGGTCAGGTATCACCTTACCTTTATGACAGTATCACCTCACGGTTGGGTCAGGTATTACTTTACCGTTAGGACAGTATCACCTCACCGTTAGATATCAACTCACCGTTAGGTCAGGTATCAATTTAACATTAGGACAGTATCCCCTCAACGTTGGGTCAGGTATCACATAATCGCTATGACAGTATCAACTCAACGTTAGCTTAAGTATGACTTTACTGTTAGGCCAGGTATCATTGTACCGTTAGGACAGTGTCACCTCATCGTTACGTCAGGTATCACTTTACCGTTAGGACAGTGTCACCTCTCCGTTAGGTCAGGTATCACTTTACCGTTAGGACAGTGTCACCTCACCGTTAGGTCAGGTATCACCTTACCGTCAGGGCAGGTATCACCTCACCGTTAGGTCAGGTATCACATTACTGTCAGGACAGGCATCATCTCACCGCGAGGTCAGGTATCACATTACCGTCAGGACAGTGTCATTTCGCCAATAGGTCAGGTATCACTTTACCGTCAGGACAGGCATCACCTCTTCGTTAGGTCAGGTATCACATTACTGTCAGGACAGGCATCACCTCACCGTGAGGTCAGGTATTACATTACTGTCAGGACAGGCATCACCTCACCGTTAGGCCCGGTATCACATTACCGTTAGGACCGTATTACCTCACCATTAGGTCAGGTATCATATTAACCGTTAGGGCAGTATCACCTCGCCTGTAGGTCAGGTATCATATTACCGTTAGGGCAGTATCACCTCGCCTATAGGTCAGGTATTCACATTACCGTTAGGGCAGTATTACCTCGCCTATAGGTCAGGTATCACATTACCGTTAGGGCAGGTATCACATTACCGTTAGGGTAGGTATCACAGAGAGAGAGAGAGAGAGAGAGAGAGAGAGAGAGAGAGAGAGAGAGAGAGAGTGAGAGAGAGAGAGAGAGAGAGAGAGAGAGAGAGAGAGAGAGAGAGAGAGAGAGAGAGAGAGAGAGAGAGAGAGAGAGAGAGAGAGAGAGAGAGAGAGAGATCGTAAATTTGTTTATAGACGATTGTTTTCCACCGATTACAATAATAGGCTCAGACGTTAATTTGAAAACATCTTGTGTCTGGACACACATGTAAGAGATCCATTAAAGTACATCCATCTATTTACCTTTCACATGTTTATAACATAGATATCAAATACAATGACATCATTGTTTCATCCATTGTGTTCTGTGTGCGTGTATGTGTGTGTGTGTGTGTGTGTGTGTGTGTGTGTGTGTGTGTGTGTGTGTGTGTGTGTGTGTGTGTTTGTGTGTGTGTGTGTATGTGCGTGTGTGTGTGCGTGCGTGCGTGAGTGCGTGTGCGTGCGTGCGTGCGTGTGTGCGTGCGTGTGTGTGTGTGTGTGTGTGTGTGTGTGTGTGTGTGTGTGTGTGTGTGTGTGTGTGTGTGTGTGTGTGTATGTGTGTGCGTGCGTGCGGGCTTGCGTGTGCCTTTTCGTGTGTGTGTGTGTGTGTGTGTGTGTGTGTGTGTGTGTGTGTGTGTGTGTGTGTGTGTGTGTGTGTGTGTGTGTGTGTGCATGTACATTGGAGTACCTGTTTGTGAGTATAGGCTATAGTTATGTAAATGATCATGCACGCACCTATCCATACCCATAGCCTCGAACCCTTACCGTTAGGACAAGTGGAGCAGCACTCCCCCCTTTGCGGGTCCACACAGCGCGGAGGAGCGCAGTCCATGTAGGCACACGTGACCTGTCCATACCCGTCGCAGTGACAGTACTCACAGCCCTTATGCTTTGTTTCACCCGGAAATAAACCGTCGACCACCGTGCCATCATAACGACGGCATTCGACGGATAAAGGTGGAGGTACATTTACGGGACGGGTGCTTGGAGGTAAGGCCGTAGCCGAGGGAACCACGAAGGCGATCATCGTCGTCACGACTAGGGCAGACGACATCTTGAAGCTGGCTTATTAGTGAACTCACTTCTGTATTCCTGTGACTTGAGCTACAAAAAATGTTGAATAATAATAATAATGCGATTGTGTCCCGATATAGTAACAGCAACAACAAGACCCAAAACATGCAAATGATAAAAAGAACACTTATTAACTGAACAATGAAAACATGCTCGAAATTTCAACGAAAGCACCTTTGTCAAGCAACAGACAGACTGTTAGACTAACAAACAATGATAAGAATGAAATCTGGTCCACTCGTAAATAAATCTCTGTACCAATACAAGCACAAGCTAAGTAGACCAAATTTCATTCTGATCATCATTTGCTAGTATATTATCTGTTTGTTGCTTGTAACGGTGTTCTTACTGAAACTTTACCCATGTCCGTATTGTCAATATAAAATGAGGACTCGTTGTAACCTTTGTGTGTTTTGATCTTGTTTCAGAACACAAGCAATCAACTAAGTTTAAGATGTTTTGGATACGACCCGCTAGCACACACAGACCGAGGGTGCAAGGTGAGAGAAGGATTCATGGAAAGACATAATTTGTAGTCAGAAGGTTTTGGATTGTCACGGAACTTTTCACCCTCAACGCCATTTTCACACGCACACACACACACACACACACACACACACACACACACACACACACACACACACACACACACACACACACATATACGCCATTTTCACACACACACACACACACACACACACACACACACACACACACACACATATGCAGAGAGAGAGGGAGATTTTTTACTTCATCCGATTTACGTAAAAGTGTCATTCAGGCACAAATTGAAATACTGTAATAGACAGATTATATAAATTCAGCGAATTTACGTAAAGGCTGCCTTTCAAACAATAGTAAAATGTTATACTCACATCTCATTCACATGTGAAGAATAATTTTCACTCTTGATCTCTCGCGCTTTTATCTACTGGTGCTATCGATTTTGATTTCAAAGGAATCCACGCGAACGTGACAATATGTTTTTGATTTCACCCAAAATACGGATTTCCATTGTGCCCCAGCTGACGTCTGAAGACAACCTCGCACAGACACCATCTGAATTCGGCAACAGATTTTTGTTTCAATACAAAAAAGAAATAAAAAAGAAGAAACAAGTCCGATATATTGCGTAAACAAGGGGTTCGGGGTTTGACTGGCTTAGTGGCATACTCGCTTGACTCGTGCCTTCATCCTCACAGATGCAATGATCGGGCTTCCTACTGTAGGAAAGCGGGGTGGGGAGTGAGGGAAGCAGGTTGGAAGCATGAATGAAGTCACAAGTGAAAGGCTGCTATAGCTGCTTCTGGAGAGACACTGGTGGAAAGAGGACGCGGCTGGGTAAGGCTTCTTGAGGCCAGGAATATGGCGGGGGCGGGGGGGTATGGAGGTGGGGGAACAGGCAGATTATATACCTATCGGTACACTGTCATCACCAGAATGATTCCTGCATTAAGGAGTGATGGACAAAGTCACAAGACAGTGTCCACAAACCACAACCTTTTTGAAGAGAAAGGAGAGCCGAAGCGGTATCGAACCGAGGTCCTTCCGCTTACCAGCCTAACGCCTTACCGCTGAGCCTAACCTGCTCACGACGCGGAGTGACCCAAGCGCAAGTTTTGATACTTCGGATGTTAGGGCATCAAACTTTCGCCCAATCAAAAAAGGGAAAGGACGACAGAAAGAAAGGTTAAAAGGTAATGGCCCGGAACACACACAATGCGCTCGGTTACATAAAAAAAGAGAAAAAAAGAGAGCAAAAAGTGGAATGGGAAGACCCAGACTGTTCGACATCCACAACCAAGAAAACAACCTCAGCAATCCCTTTCAGTCAGCCTGTCGAGCAGGACACAGCACTGAGACTGTTTTGTAACGTATTGTAAACGATATTCTTTCCGCTCTGGACAGTGACAATATTTCTGTTCTTCTTTTGTTGAATCTTTCTGCCGCTTTTGACACTATTGACCACCAAATTCTCTTCTCCAGCCTGTATTCTGTTTTTGGCATTCAGTCTACTGCACTCCAATGGTTTCACTCATACCTCTCAGACAGATATCAGTCCACTTCAGTCAATAGCTCGTCTTCGTCACCATCACAGTTCGTGTACGGTGTGCCTCAGGGCTCAGTACTGGGGCCCATTCTCTTCGTCCTGTACACTACGCCTCTCTCCAATATCATAGCTAACCACTCTGTAAACCATCACGACATAAAAACATGGATGATGGAAAATCAACTCAAACTGAACGACGACAAAACAGAAGCTCTTCTCTTTCCCCTTTCGTCTTCCTTGAAACCTACCGTTTCCCTCCCTGATTCGATTATTCTTGGCTCTGACAACATCCCCTTCTCTGATTCTGCCAGCAACCTTGGATTCATTCTTGATTTAAAGCTGTCCATGAAGAAGCACGTCATAAAAATCTGCCAAACTGCTTATTTCGAGCTTAAACGCAGTAGTTCATTCCGCAGGTTTCTCACTGAAGACACAACCAAGACTCCTGTTATTTCCTACATCCTCTCACGGCTTGACTACTGCAACTGTCTCCTCATGGGTACATCTAATTGTGTCATACAATCTCTCCAGAAAATACAGAACTTTGCTGCAAGACTTGTACTCTTGGCACCCTGTCACCACCACTTAACACCTCTCCTGGAAAAACTGCACTGGCTTCCCATTTCAGAACGTATTAATTATAAAGTCGCTTGTATGTGTTTCAGTGCTATAAGTGGTTGTGGCCCTGCTTACCTCTCTGAACTGCTACATGTCTACACTCCGTCTCGTACACTACACCCTTCTTCTGACACCCACATGCTGGAAATCCAACAATACAAACGCACCTTCTCTTGCTTTGGACTCCACATTTGGAATTCACTCCCAGAAAACCTTAGACACTGCTCAACCCTGTCATCTTTTAAAGCCAAACTGAAGACCTTCCTCTTCTCACTGTGTTTCCATCCTAACTAATATCAGTACCCTGTTTCTGCAGCAGTCATTGCGTGTGTGTGTGTGTGTGTGTGTGTGTGTGTGTGTGTGTGTGTGTGTGTGTGTGTGTGTGTGTGTGTGTGTGTGTGTGTGTGTGTGTGTGTGTTAAATACTACTTTATGTAAATTGTTTTGGTAGGACTATGCTCTACATGTGTATAGAATATCATATTTAGGTTAATATGTATCATGTGAGCGCTCAGGGTGTTGATGAGCGCATGATAAATGTACATTATTATTATCATTGGTGCACTAGATACTGGATGAACGGTTTGACTTGGGTGGTTATTCGGTTGGCAGATTGGTACGCTGGCTATTGGATGACTAATAATAATAGCAGTAAAAATAATGTTACGCTTTTGCGTGCTTTATCTCCATACTGGAACACATAGTCTGATCTAGATATTTCGTATATATATATATTTCTATCTATTTTGCATCTGTTTGTCTGTCTGGCTTTCTATAATTTACGCAGGTATAAATGAAGTCAGATATCAAGGAGAGTAAAATGTAGCTATCTTTAAATGCATATTCATAATTTTATTTATATCTGTTCATCTATCCATCCATCTATCCGTCTTTATCTGTCTGTCTGTCTGTCTGTCTGTCTGTCACACACACACACACACACACACACACACACACACACACACACACACACACACACACACACACACACACACACACGCGCGCGCGCGCGCGCGCGCACCACCCAGCCACTTCAACCTTCTGTCATATATTGTGAAGCAACACATGTATATTACATAGAGGATGCAAGGGAAGTAACCCATGCAAGACTAATGTTACTAGAGGAACAAGGGTGATGGTTGCTGAATAAAAACATGTCTCCCCACATGGCTGTTTCGGTTTGATATGTTCGCGCACATGGGATGTGTTTCAATCCAGAAGCATCCTGATGAACAGAACCCATATGAAGCCAGATAAGTACACAGATGAACAGTAAAATGGATGCTGTGTCAAGTAATCCTAAATTTAATTGGGATAGTGGGATCTGGTGGAAGAATGGAAAGCCTTTAGACAGCATGTAGAGTTCCTGTTCAAAGGTCCATTGAGGGCGAAGAACGAAGAAGAGCGATGCTGTTATTTGATACTGTGGGTAGGCGAGAAAGGAAGAAGAATATTCTCCACATGGGACATGACTGATGCACAACAGAAAGTTCTGCAAGAATACTATGATAGGTTCCAGGCCTACGTACAACCCAAGTCAAACCCAATTTTTGCAAGATACAAACTGCACAGCAAGATTCAAGAACCAGGTGAGACTGTCCCACAGTTCGTAACCTCATTAAAACTGCTGGTGAAAGACTGTGAATATGGACAAGTAGAAGATGACATTGTGCGAGACAGAATCGTGTTTGGCACAAAATCCGCCAAAGTGCGTGAGAAGCTCATTGACAATGGTTCAGATTTAAGTCTAGAAAGAGCCATAGAGGTAGCTAGAGTGGACGAAGTTTCAGTTCAGCAACTCAAAGAAATGACAGATGAAACTGAACAAGGTGTACATGCAGTGAAGAAGAAGAACTGGAGACACAAAGACTCAAAGTCCAATGCAGCTACACATACATGTGGTAGATGTGGTAGGCGACATGATGATGCTCCCTGTCCAGCAATGGGTAAAGTCTGCCGGAGGTGTAACGCAAAGAATCACTTCGAGAAGATGTGTAGGACAAAGAAGAAAGTGACCAATCGCTCACACAAACAAAGAGTGAACACAGCTGGTGACTCTGATAGCTCAGACACAGAATACTTTGTTGGGACAATAAATCAGAAAGACATTAGTGCTGTGAACACAGGCTGGTACAAAACCATAGAGGTTGAAGGGGTCGAAGTGAACTTTCAGCTAGACACAGGTGCTAAGTGTAATATCATTTCGCACAGAGTATTCAAAACACTCAGTCGAGTCGGTGACAAGAAGATGACAAAGTCAAGAGCAAGACTAACATCATATTCTGGACATCACATCAAGACACTAGGGACAACAAACCTCACATGTGTTTGCAAGAATGTAGAACACAATGTCATTTTTTTCGTGACAGAAATGGACAGCACAGCAATCCTAGGTGTTGAGGCGTGCCAGAGACTAGGACTCATTGAGAGACTTTGTTCAGTTGGTGTTGATATTACAGAATAGTACCCAGACTCATTCAAGGGATTAGGTTGTCTTAATGGAGAATACAAAATCAAGCTCGACCCAAGTGTTCCACCTGTGGTACATGCTCCGAGAAAGGTACCAGTAGCACTCCATGATCGTGTCAAGGAAGAACTCCAGAGGATGGAGAATGATGGCGTGATCAAGAAGTAAGAAGAGCCAACAGACTGGGTGAACAGCATGGTCATTGTGGAAACACCCAAGAAACTGAGAATCTGCTTGGACCCAAGAGACTTGAACAAAGTGATCAAGCGAGAACATTTCCCCATGAAGACGATTGTAGAAGTCGTACAGAACATGCCGGGAGCAAAGGTGTTTTCAAAACTTGATGCCACTTCAGGTTACTGGCAGTTGAAACTTGACGAAGAAAGCTCCAAGCTGTGCACGTTCAACACTCCATTCGGACGTTATCGCTTCCTTCGTGTTCCATTTGGCATTGTCTCGGCAAGAGAACTATTTCAGCAAGTGATGTGTCAGATGGTCGAAGACATTGATGGAAGTGAAACCATCATGGACGATATAGTGGTGTGGGGAAAAGACCAAGCAGAACACGACATGCGCCTGAAGCTGGTCATGGACAAGGCAAAGGCATGTGGTCTGAAGTACAACAAAGGCAAGTGCAAGTTTCGACAGAACCAGATTTCCTGTCGGACATGTATTGTATGGGAAGGTCTGAAAGCAGATTCAGAGAAGATAAGAGCTGTTCAAGACATGAAGCAACCGCAGAGCCAGAGAGAACTGATGACATTTATCAGATTCATCCAATATCTGAAGAAATTCATGCCCAACATGGCAGACATCAGTGCTCCTCTCAGAAAACGGACAGAGAAGGATGTTGAGTGGAAGTGGACTGAGACCGAAGAGAACAGTTTCAACAGGCTGAAGAAACTGGCAACAGAAGCTTCAGTACTCAGGTTCTACGCCCCTACATTACCTCTCACACTTTCAGTAGACTCGTCATCTACAGGTCTTGGTTGTGTCATCATGCAGGAAGGCCAACCAATAGCATACACCTCACGTGCACTGACCAAAACGCAACAGAACTACGCACAAATTGAAAAAGAGACACTGGCAGTCATGTTTGGGTGCGAAAAGTTCCATCAGTTTGTGTATGGTCGAACTGTAGAGGTAGAAACAGACCACAGACCCCTGCAGTCAATCTTCAACAAACCACTACATCAAGCGCCAGCGAGACTCCAACGCTTTCTGCTGCAACTACAGAAGTATGACCTGCAAGTGAACTACAAGCCAGGAAAGTACTTGCACGCCGCTGACACTCTGAGTCGGTCATAACTCCAAGAGACAAAAGAGCAACTTGTCTCAGAGACAGAGATAAATGCGATCAACCGCAAGTCGTATTTACCCATCTCACCAGAAAAGTACGCACAGTTCCAAAGAGAAACGGCAAAAGACTTGGAACTGAAAGCCCTGAGCAGTGTGATTCTCAAAGGATGGCCCGACAACAGAGAAGATGTATCTCCAGCTGTCAGACAGTACTGGTCTTACAGAGATGAACTCACCTGTCTGGACGGTTTGCTGTTCAAGGGAGATAGGATCATAGTATCCAAAACACTTCAGTCGGAGATGTTGGAGAAGATCCACGAGACACACCTGGGCATCGTCAAGTGCAAGAATAGAGCAAGGCAAGTCTTGTTCTGGCCAGGAATGTCTGCACGCACAGAAGAGACTGTTGCAGCCTGCGCATTGTGTGCAGAACACTCGAGAGCCAACGCAAAGGAGCCATTGATTCCGATGGAGATTCCAGAACGACCTTGTGCGAAGGTCGGAGCAGTTCTTTTTGAGTTCGACAACCAACACTATCTGCTCATATTGGACTACTTCTCAAAGTGGCTAGAAATCTCCAAACTGGACAATTTGTCAGCCAAGAACGTTATTTCATACATGAAGAGTCAGATCTCCAGGTATGGAATTCCCGATGAGCTGATATCCGACAACGGACCTCAGTTTGCTTGTGAGGAATTTGCTCAGTTCATGAAGGACTACGACATCAAACACACAACATCCAGTCCTTACCACCCGCAAACAAAGCACTACTTGACTATAGAAACAGTCCTCTAGACACTGGATTCTCTCCTGCTCAACTGTTCCTGGGCAGACGGCTGAAGACAACATCCAAACTCCTACAACCAGGACATGGCAATTCCAAGGAGCGTCACGCTGAAATGGTCTCTCGTCAGCAGAAGCAGAAATTCTACTTCGACAAGACGGCGAGCGGAAACCTGTCGACATTTCGAGCCGGTGATCCAGTCATGATGAAGTTCAGGGACACCTGGAAGAGAACTGAAGTAGTGACTCCTCACTCGACTCCCAGATCCTATGTAGTCAGAGATGAGCGTAAACAGTACAGAAGAAACAGGAGGATGCTGAGGCCCGCAGTGGTTGCCTCAAGAGACAGTGATTTGCCAGTGACTGTTCCATCACAGAGTGAAACAGAATGTGTGGCTGATCAAACAAGTGGTCAGAATCCATCACAATCAGATGACAACAGCCAAATGGTCAGAAAAGAATATGTGGTGAAAACCAGGTCAGGCAGAGTTGTCAAAATTCCAGCTAGGTTTCGTGATGAAGACGCATGTGACCATTTGTCTAGGGATTGTGATGAAGAACTGAATTAGGACAGTGGAGTGCTGTTTGATCAGTATCATCTTCCTGTAAATTAATAATTGCGTATTTGATCAAATTGATTGTGTTTTACACTACAGAGACAGATAAGTTTCAAAGAACTGAATTTTCATACATTTGCGAAACATTACATGATAGAATGTTTATGAATAGTAATGTGGGTCACTAAAGAAAAGTGAGCACTGAATACTGTTTATGGTACAAAGACATTGCAGATGCATAAGAAGTTTAGTTCTGATTTAAATTAGTTTGTGTTTGAAAGTGATATGATTTTTATTTTCACAAACACAGAAACCAGAACTCTTATAAGGATAGTTATATGATGTGATTTTATATTTTAATTGTTTAGAAGTGTTTTCACATAGTATATGAACATTTAAAGTTATGAATACTGAAATCAACAAGTTTCAAATTATTCAGTTTATTGAAATGTTCAGCAATAATTTTAAGCCCACAGAATTTTAACAGATGTAAGAAACAAAATATTTTTTGTGTGAAAGAACAAAGAATAATTGTTGTTGTGTGAATGGATCATAGTGAAAAGCCTTAATGTTTTTCATGGTAAAAGAAACAGTTGTAAGTTTATTGTTTTGATAAGTGTATGGTTTATTTGGTAAATTTGGATCAAAGGAATTTGCTCAAAAGAAAGGGGATGTCATATTTTGTGAAACAACACATGTATGTTATATAGAGGATGCAAGGGAAGTAACCCATGCAAGACTAATGTTACTGGAGGAACAAAGGTGATGGTTGCTGAATAAAACATGTCTCCCCACATGGCTGTTTCGGTTTGATATGTTCGCCCACATAAAGATATAACGCGTTACTCGAAAAAGTAGATTTTGACTTTGATGATGAAAATGCTGTTCAAGACAACAAAAGTTCTCTCAATCGCCCAAATTTCCAAGGAAGAAGTCTTGCTTGCATTCAAAAAGTTGAAGAATAAAAAGAGCAGCTGGACCAGATGGAATAATAGGAGAAATATTGAAAAACTCGGAACTTATGTAATTGACTTTTTCGTGAAAATTTTTAATGCTTTGTTTGAGAAAGGAATTTTTCCAACTAAATGGCCTGTATCTATTGTATTCCTTCTTTTTAAGAAAGGCGATGTTAATAATCCGATTAATTACAGAGGAATCTCGTTAGGCAATGCAAGCTGCAAACTTTACAGTACAATTATTAACCTTAGATTGCAAGAGTGGGTTGAAGTAAACAATATCACTGGTGAGCATCAGGCTGGGTTTAAGAAAAACTATTCAACAATTGATCATATGTTTACATTATTAGCCTTTGTACAGAAACAGTTTTCTTTGAACCGCAAATTGTATGTTGCTTTTTCAGACTTTGAGAAAGCTTTCGATTCTATAAACAGAAAACTGCTTTGGCCTATTCTCTTGAAAAATGGAATCAATGGAAAATTGTATTGTTGCATTAAAAGCATGTACAACAGTGTTAAAGTTAGAGTTAGATGTGGATCTAAGATGACTGATTACATTAATTGTACGTTTGGGGTGAAACAGGGGGATGTTTGCATCCCAGTTTTATTTTCTCTCTTTATAAACGAGTTGGCTTTAGAAATTATTCAGAATGATAGACACGGTGCATCGTTTATCAATGATTATCTTGAATTGTTTATTTTGCTATTGGCTGATGATGTTGTTCTGTTGTCAGAAACGGTTATTGGTTACAGATACAGTGCAACAGTTTGCTAAGAGCATCCTCCTCCCTTCAGGTGTTTTACATTACAGAAACAGATAAGTTTCAAAGAACTGAATTTTGTTTACGAATAGTAATGTGTGTCACTAAAGAAAAGTGAACACTGAAAACTGTTTATGGTGCAAAAACATTGCAGATGCATAAGAAGTTTAGTTCTGATTTAAATTAGTTGTGTTTGAAAGTGATATGATTTTAATTTTTCACAAACACTGAAACGAGAACTCTTATAAGGATAGTTATATGATGTGATTTTATATTTTAATTGTTTAAAAGTGTTTTCACATAGTATATGAACATTTAAAGTTATGAATATTGAAATCAACAAGTTTCAAATTATTCAGTTTATTAAAATGTTCAGTAATAATTTTAAGCCCAGAGAATTTTAACAGATGTAAGAAACAAAATAATTTTTGTGTGAAAGAACAAAGAATAATTATTGTTTGTGAATGGATCATAGTGAAAAGCCTTAATATTTCTTTCATGGTAAAAGAAACAGTTGTAAATTTATTGTTTTGATAAGTGTATGGTTTATTTGGTAAATTTGGATCAAAGGAATTTGCTCAAAAGAAAGGGGATGTCAAACATTGTGAAGATGATGATGAGTTGATGCTTAATGTCCTCAGATGTCATTTGACATATTAGGGACAAGTTGTGACCAATGCCGAAGCACGGTTCAATAAAATCCACATACGTAAGGTGTATGCGTGTTTAGCTGTAACCTGCCACCTGCACTTTTGGCAGAATGACCGGGATTTTTTACGTGCTACTGTGGTAACACGGGGGTGGAACGGATACCGAAATAAGAGTCAGCACAGAAAGTCGACCCTGGAGAAGAAAATTCTCCCGCCGTTCCAGCAGGGATTCGAACCCGCGACCTTTCAATCACGAGTCCGGTGCTCTAACCACTGAGCTATCCCCGCCCCCCCCAAGCCCAAGCGAAGGCGAGAAGGGGATTCCCCGGTTAGTGGTGACGCGGTGGAAAAACAGTTCAAGCTGTGTGATGCACGTTGCGCAGGTACGAAAGAGACCATGACCGCCACCTAGTCTGGCCTGACTGTGTTCTGGTGACGATTGACCGTTTGCGCTATAGTCCGAGTGGAAACTTGACCTACCGTGCACCCCCCCCCCCAGTACACACACACACACACACACACACACACACACACACACACACACACACACACACACACACACACACACACAGAGTCACCCTTCTTTTTTATATTATGCTATTAATATATCTTCCATTATCACACAGTGAATAGCGTCACTAAGTAAAAGCAGTCTGGAGGAAGAGTGCTGGAAAGCAAGGCTTGGAGTGTGCATGTTTCCGGCATCCGTTCTGTCGATTTATGAGCGGAAATGGAAGACCTGGGCCAATCAAAACATCGATGATAATAATCTTCAGCTAACCCAAGCCGTAGGCCGATGAAGAGCAAAGCGGCGACGTCTACCAAGGTACAGACACATGTGTATATAGGAAGCTTAACAATTTACAAATCGCCTGCAACAATGTCCAAATTGTCTCAGACAAACAGAACTTTGATTCAGAAACGAAGCAAGAAAGCAAACGAAAACAACAACAAAAATCCACAAAAACTAAATAAACGAACACACACACACAGGCACGCACGAGCGCACGCACGCACGCACGCACGCACACACACACACAAACACAAAACAACAACAAACAAACAAACCAGCACCACCACAACAAGCAAACAAAATACAACAAAAACAAGCACACAAACAGACAAACACCAGAGGCAAGCTTTACCAAATGTTTGCTTCATTTAAAAATAAAAATCTTTCATCCTTTCTTTGATTTTATAGTTTATATATTAGACAATCCAGTTAAGGTAAATTAACAAACAGAAGACGACAGATGAACAGACGGAAGATGACAGGTGAACAAACAGAAGATGGTAGGTGCAGAGACAGAAGTCGACATACGAGGAAAGAATACACAAACGGGCAGATAAGAGTCATAACACAGTTTAACCCATTTTCAAAGATGTTTATTTTTACTTTCTTTCTTCTTCCCCCCCCCCCCCCCCGGTCTTTTCGTTGACTGATATTTGTTTTCAGGCACCCCCACCCCCTCTTTTTTATGCACTGTATCCCCATCCCCCAATGCCCCTCTCCCTTACTAAAAAAAAAAAAAAAAAAAAAAAAAGTAAATGGAACAGACACCAGCCCGTGTTGATGGCGGTTACGTCACTGAAATCAGTGTAGTAAAGGAACGGTAACTCGACAAAACAAATGGGCGTAATAGCGCTCGACTGTAGTAACACCATGGTTTAATTCAGCTGGCGCTGAATTCGGTTGATGTGTCGATTCAGCCTACGAATCTGTTTTTTGGACAGCTGATCCTTCTTTGCCTGCAGCTTCGCCTTCAGCCTCTTCAGCCTCTTCTCCATTTCTGTTATTGGAATGCAAACTGCCGCCAGACCAGAATCCTTCCGGCGACATTTGCAGACTGCGCCATCTTTCTTCAGGATCTTCCCCTTGGTGATAATCTCCCCTGAGGCTAGCTTGCAGGTCTCAACTGTGGGTACAGAGAAAAGCAACAACAACAAAATTGTTACTGGTTTGTTTGCATTTTTTTTTTTTTTTTTTTTTTTTGTACAGGTTGTGCCGTTTAATTTCCCCGAATTAGAATGAGATCCAAACAGTGAAAAGGTTCAAAAGAACGCTATTTATTAGGACAAAACACAACATGCGAATGTTCGTGGTAATACCCTTTATCAAGGTACAAACCGACAATTAAACAACAGCTAAACGATTAAGAAAAGAAAAAGAGAGAGAAAAGAATGAGTGATTTCCGGTACAATAATCTTTTAAAATAAATTTCAGTGTGAACAGCGCATGCACGTAAACGTTACCAATGGGGCCGAGGCATCACACGCGTCTGGATCTTTACCGTTAGACTGCTTTCACAAGCGCCTAAATATACCATCAGACAGCTGTGACATGCGCCTAAAATTTTGCTGTTATACAGGTATTACAGGCGCCCAAATCACTACAGTTTGACAAGTGTCACAGGCACCTAAATGTTTACAGTGTGACAGATGTCAGAGGCACCTAAATGTTTGCATTACCACAGGTTTTTGTTTTGTTTTGTTTTTTAAATAACATAATAAGTGATCATCAAAAAAAAAAGGTGTCATAGGTACTCAATGTTTGCACTGCGACAGGTATTACAGGCACCTACATGTTTACAGTTAGACAAGTGTCATAGGCAACCAAATGTTTACAGTTAGAAAGGTGTCATAGGCACCTAAATGTTTACACTTAGACATATGTAACACACACCTTCTCAGTGCAACAGTCAGAGTGTACTCTTTAGTTGCTCCCTGCCGCCTGCCTGATTTGACCTCATTAGCCCTGCTGGGGTCAGTTTCAGGCCAGCGCGGGCTTTCTAGGGGCCCGTTGCCTGGCTACAAGACGGTTTCAAAATGGCGGCTGCAGCTTCAAGATTCAATCCCCTTCCTCTTACTTTCACAAAGATTGTGCACCACTCTTCACACCTCAGCATCTTTGGGATGTTATCTCCTGTTTAGTCACATGCCAGACTGTCCCCTGGCACCTCTTGGTCAAGTCTGACAGCAGTAATTTATGTTTTGTTAGGTTGTAAACATTGATGGTGCCACTATCAATTCCTCCCTTCCTTTTCATTTGAGGGAAATTATCAGACCTCATAAATCAAGACCAGAGGTTTTCCCAGATGGTGTGTAGTGGTCTCTGCACTCTCCAGGCTCTGTTCGTCACATTGCATGCTGACAAACATGGGAGTAATTAGCTGACAGGTCAGGAGGCGATGTAAATGAGAACCCGGTGTCAGTATCCCTACCACCTGGTCTTGCCCATAGGCAGACACACAACACCTTGTTGTGGAATGGATACCTGTGCTTGGATAGCAGTGTTTTTGATAGTACTCGGGCGATGTTTTGGATTCTATTTCAGTTGTTTTGTTGACAAAACTTTATAGAAGTAAAGTGTAAGGAATATAACAGTACACAATGGGTGTGCTGTAGAGTAGCTGAGTTCTGCTTATCACTGCTGAAGGGTGTGGACTACCAGACCACCATAGCCAAGGTAATTCAATTTACTTTCTGAAACCACTTTGCATGTCTGTCTAGTAGTAGTTGTACTTTACGGTGCCGTTCTTAGTTTGAGTGCAAAAACCTCTGTTTGGTGCTTATTGGTACAAAACATCAGTGTAATAGTAAGTAAAGATTCAACCATGCATGCCCCTTTTGACTCCACTAACAGTTGTTGTTTTCCTTCCAAAACAAATTACACTAAAGTGTCAAAAGTGCTATGTTTGACATCTGCAGTTTCTACAAAGATATCTCAGTTACTTCTTTAACTGCAATGAAGACGGAAACACACATATGACCCTGTAACCCCATCCCCCACTGTGTACTGTCAGCCATGCACTGCCACAGGCAACAGAGTCAGACTCCTGCTGACACAGAGCTAAATAGCTATTTATAGCTAGCCGGCCCAGAAAACTAAAGGGCTGCTTGGGAGAAGGTGTGAACAGGCACTTAACCGTTAGCTCATATACCACCTCACCACTGGGGCAGGTATCACTTTACAGTAAGCACAGAATTCACTTGGTTGTTGGGGCATGTATCACCTTACTTTTAGCACAGATATAACCTTACCGTTGGGGCAGGTATCATTTTACAGTTAGCACAGAAATCACCTTACCGATCGGTCACGCATCACTTTACCTTTAGTACAGATATCACATGACCGACGGGGCAGGTATCGTTTTACAGTTAGCACATATATTACCTTACCGATGGGCACGCATCACCTTACCTTTAGCACAGATATCACCTGACCGACGGGGCAGGTATCACTTTACAGTTAGCTCAGACATCGCCTTACCGATGGGGCAGGCACCACCTGACCGATGGGGCAGGTATCACTTTACAGCTAGCACGATGTCACCTTACCGATGGGGCACGTAACACCTTACCTTTAGCAGAGATATCACCTGACCATTACAGTTAGGACATATATCACCTTACCAATGGGGCACGCACCACATTACCTTTAGCACAGATGGGGCAGGTATCACTTTACAGTCAGAACAGATATTACCTTACCGATGGGTCACGCATCACCTTACCTTTAGCACAAACGTCACCTTACCGTTGGGGCAGGTAGGGCAGCAGACACCCGGGGTTGACACGGGGTTGGCGCAAGGCACAGGCGCACAGTCCTGCACCCAGCAGACGGCCTTCCCGCCCGCCGAGTCGCACCGACACCCCTTACAGCCGTTGGGCGATTTCCACTCCTTGCCCACAGCCAGAGGGGTCCCGTCATCCATCGTGTCACAGACGGACGGAGGGGCCGTGGTTCTGGGCGGCTCGGAACACACGGCCTCTTGGTTGTTCATGGAGCAGACACACACCCGGCCGTCCGGTTCCACGACCTCCTCGCCTTCGCTGACGATCTGGCCTGATTTCGTCCTGCAGTTTGGTCCTGTGGAGCATAGGGGTAGTGATAAATGATAATAGACAACTTTTGTACAGCGCTGTTCTCTGGTGTACACAAACTCACATTTTTAGTGATGATGACGGCGACTGCAGCTTCAACACCAAAAGCGAGAGATAATGTGACCGGTCACGGGCATCAAACAAAACAAATAAATGTTAGCGTTTATGTCCGGTGTTACATGAGCCTGAACATTACTGATATGATCGGTGTTACATGGGCCTGAATACGACCGTTATGACAGATGTTACATGGGCCCGAACATTATTGTTATGACCAGCGTTACACGGGCCCGAACGTTCCCGTTATGACCGGTGTTACAGTCAAGCGCCTGAACTTTACCGTTAAGTCCGGTGTTACATGGGCCACCACGTTACCGTTATGAGAGGTGTTACAATGGGCCTGAAGATTACAGTCATGACCGATGTTACATGGGCCTGAACGTTACCGTTATGTCTGGTGTCACATGGCCCCGAACTTTACCGTCATTACCTGTGTTACATGGGACGGAACATTACCGTTATGACCGGTGTTACATGGGCCTAAACGTTGCTGTTATGTCTGGTGTTACATGGGCCCTAACGTTACCGTTATGACTGATGTTACATGGGCCCGAACTTTATCGTCATTACCGGTGTTACATGGGCCCGAACATTATCGTTATTACCGGTGTTACATGGGCCCCAACGTTACCGTCATTAACGGTGTTACATGGGTCCAAACGTTACCGTTATGACCGGTGTTACAATGTGCCTGAACATTACCGTTATGACCGATGTTACATGAGACCTAGCATTAATGTTATGCGTACGGAAATCGTAAATTGCGTCAGGTATGAATTCAACCTTAATGATATTACATGTACAGTAATTTACCGTTAGAGAGGTCCCACATACGTACACTTTAGCATTGACTTTGTATTACATTCATCTTACCTTAAATAAGGAGACGTATCACTCACACAAACACTTTTGTGTTAAGATGTGTGCCTCGCATTTAAACGTAGGACAGGTATCACATGCACTTTTTCTTACCAGTAGGACAACTATCAACCGGGCCTATAACCATGCAGTTTGTGCAGGTATGACGTGACCTAAACTTTGTAGACTAATAATAACAAGATGTCACAGGCAACCTAATCTAGCCGTTAGGACTGGTACCACGTGCACTGTAACGTTAATGTTATGGAGGTCACAAGCGCCTAACACTTAGGAGAGCTAATGTAACGACAGTAGGTCAAAACTGAAAAAACACCTCTTTTCTTCTGCATACTGACTTGTTGTTTTCTTTCTTCTCATTCTATGAACCAGCCGCCAGTAGTACTGTATGTGTAGGGTGTGTGTGTGTGTGTGTGTGTGTGTGTGTGTGTGTGTGTGTGTGTGTGTGTGTGTGTGTGTGTGTGTGTGTGTGTGTGTGTGTGTGTGTGTGTGTGTGTGTGTACACGCGCGCGCTTGTGTACGTTTGTGTGTATCTGTCCGTTTCCGATAGGATAGTATCACCTCACCGTTAGGTCAGGTATCACTTTACCCTTAGGACCGTTTCATCTCACCGTCAGGATAGGTATCACTTTACCGTTAGGACAGTATAACCTCACCGTTAGGTCAGGTATCACTTTACTTTATGACAGTATCATCTCAAGGTTGTGTCAGGTATCACTTGACCGTTAGGACAGTATCACCTCAACGTTGGGTCAGGTATCACTTTACCGTTAGGACAGTATCACCTTACCGTTAGGTCAGGTATCATTTTACCTTTAGGTCAGGTACCATTTTACCTTTATGACAGTATGAACTCACGATTGGGTCAAGTATCACTTTACCGTTAGGACAGTATCACCTCACCGTTAGATATCACCTCACCGTTAGGTCAGGTATCACTTTACCATTAGGACAGTATCACCCCACCGTTAGATATCAACTCACTGTTAGGTCATGTATCACTTTACCGTTAGGACAGTATCCGCTCAACGTTGGGTCAGGTATCATATAATCGTTAGGACAGTATCAACTAAACGTTAGCTTAGGTATGACTTTACCGTTCGGTCAGGAAACATTTTACTGTTAGGACAGTGTCACCTCTCCATTAGGTCAGGTATCACTTTACCGTTAGGTCAGGTATCACTTTACCGTTAGGTCAGGTATCACCTTACCTTTATGACAGTATCACCTCAAGGTTGGGTCAGGTATTACTTTACCGTTAGGACAGTATCACCTCACCGTTAGATATCAACTCACCGTTAGGTCAGGTATCAGTTTAACATTAGGACAGTATCCCCTCAACGTTGGGTCAGGTATCACATAATCGTTATGACAGTATCAACTCAACGTTAGCTTAAGTATGACTTTACTGTTAGGCCAGGTACCGTTAGGACAGTGTCACCTCATCGTTACGTCAGGTAATACTTTACCGTTAGGACAGTGTCACCTCTCCGTTAGGTCATGTATCACTTTACCGTTAGGACAGTGTCACCTCATCGTTAGGTCAGGTATCACCTTACCGTCAGGACAGGTATCACCTCACCGTTAGGTGAAGTATCACATTACTGTCAGGACAGGCATCATCTCACCGTGAGGTCAGGTATCACATTACCGTCAGGACAGTGTCACGTCGCCAATAGGTCAGGTATCACTTACCGTTAGGTCAGGTATCACATTACTGTCAGGACAGGCATCACCTCGCCGTTAGGCTAGGTATCACATTACCGTTAGGACCGTATTACCTCACCGTTAGGTCAGGTATCATATTAACCGTTAGGGAAGTATCACCTCGCCTATAGGTCAGGTATCATATTACCGTTAGAGCAGTATCACCTCGCCTATAGGTCAGGTATCATATTACCGTTAGGGCAGTATCACCTCGCCTATAGGTCAGGTATCATGTTACCGTTAGGGCACTATCACCTCGCCTATAGGTCAGGTATCATATTACCGTTAGTTCAGTATCACATCGCCTATAGGTCAGGTATTCACATTACCGTTAGGGCAGTATTACCTCGCCTATAGGTCAGGTATCACATTACCGTCAGGGCAGGTATCACATTTCCGTTAGGGCAGGTATCACAGAGAGAGAGAGAGAGAGAGAGAGAGAGAGAGAGAGAGAGAGAGAGAGAGAGAGAGAGAGAGAGAGAGAGAGAGAGAGAGAGAGAGAGAGAGAGAGAGAGAGAGAGAGAGATCGTAAATTTGTTTATAGACGATTGTTTTCCACCGATTACGATAATAGGCTCAGACGTTAATTTGAAAACATCTTGTGTCTGGACACACATGTAAGAGATCCATTAAAGTACATCCATCTATTTACCTTTCACATGTTTATAACATAGATATCAAATACAGTGACATCATTGTTTCATCCATGGTGTTCTGTGTGCGTGTGCGTGCGTGCGTGCGTGCGTGCGTGCGTGCGTGCGTGTGTGTGTGTGTGTGTGTGTGTGTGTGTGTGTGTGTGTGTGTGTGTGTGCGTGTGTGTGTGTGTGTGTGTGTGTGTGTGTGTGTGTGTGTGCGTGTGTGTGCGTGTGTGTGTGCGTGTGTGTGTGTGTGTGTGTGTGTGTGTGTATGTGCGTGTGTGTGCGTGTGTGTGTGTGTGTGTGTGTGTGTGTGCGTGCGCGTGCGTGCGTGCGCGTGTGTGCGTGCGTGTGTGCGTGCGCGCATGTGTGTGTGTATGTGTGTGTGTGCGTGCGTGCGTTCGTGCGTGCGTGCGTGCGTGTGTGTGTTCGTGCGTGCGTGCGTTCGTGCGTGCGTGCGTGCGTTTACAGTGTGACAGATGTCAGAGGCACCTAAATGTTTGCATTACCACAGGTTTTTGTTTTGTTTTGTTTTTTAAATAACATAATAAGTGATCATCAAAAAAAAAAGGTGTCATAGGTACTCAATGTTTGCACTGCGACAGGTATTACAGGCACCTACATGTTTACAGTTAGACAAGTGTCATAGGCAACCAAATGTTTACAGTTAGAAAGGTGTCATAGGCACCTAAATGTTTACACTTAGACATATGTAACAGGCACTTAACCGTTAGCTCATATACCACCTCACCACTGGGGCAGGTATCACTTTACAGTAAGCACAGAATTCACTTGGTTGTTGGGGCATGTATCACCTTACTTTTAGCACAGATATAACCTTACCGTTGGGGCAGGTATCATTTTACAGTTAGCACAGAAATCACCTTACCGATCGGTCACGCATCACTTTACCTTTAGTACAGATATCACATGACCGACGGGGCAGGTATCGTTTTACAGTTAGCACATATATTACCTTACCGATGGGCACGCATCACCTTACCTTTAGCACAGATATCACCTGACCGACGGGGCAGGTATCACTTTACAGTTAGCTCAGACATCGCCTTACCGATGGGGCAGGCACCACCTGACCGATGGGGCAGGTATCACTTTACAGCTAGCACGATGTCACCTTACCGATGGGGCACGTAACACCTTACCTTTAGCAGAGATATCACCTGACCATTACAGTTAGGACATATATCACCTTACCAATGGGGCACGCACCACATTACCTTTAGCACAGATGGGGCAGGTATCACTTTACAGTCAGAACAGATATTACCTTACCGATGGGTCACGCATCACCTTACCTTTAGCACAAACATCACCTTACCGTTGGGGCAGGTAGGGCAGCAGACACCCGGGGTTGACACGGGGTTGGCGCAAGGCACAGGCGCACAGTCCTGCACCCAGCAGACGGCCTTCCCGCCCGCCGAGTCGCACCGACACCCCTTACAGCCGTTGGGCGATTTCCACTCCTTGCCCACAGCCAGAGGGGTCCCGTCATCCATCGTGTCACAGACGGACGGAGGGGCCGTGGTTCTGGGCGGCTCGGAACACACGGCCTCTTGGTTGTTCATGGAGCAGACACACACCCGGCCGTCCGGTTCCACGACCTCCTCGCCTTCGCTGACGATCTGGCCTGATTTCGTCCTGCAGTTTGGTCCTGTGGAGCATAGGGGTAGTGATAAATGATAATAGACAACTTTTGTACAGCGCTGTTCTCTGGTGTACACAAACTCACATTTTTAGTGATGATGACGGCGACTGCAGCTTCAACACCAAAAGCGAGAGATAATGTGACCGGTCACGGGCATCAAACAAAACAAATAAATGTTAGCGTTTATGTCCGGTGTTACATGAGCCTGAACATTACTGATATGATCGGTGTTACATGGGCCTGAATACGACCGTTATGACAGATGTTACATGGGCCCGAACATTATTGTTATGACCAGCGTTACACGGGCCCGAACGTTCCCGTTATGACCGGTGTTACAGTCAAGCGCCTGAACTTTACCGTTAAGTCCGGTGTTACATGGGCCACCACGTTACCGTTATGAGAGGTGTTACAATGGGCCTGAAGATTACAGTCATGACCGATGTTACATGGGCCTGAACGTTACCGTTATGTCTGGTGTCACATGGCCCCGAACTTTACCGTCATTACCTGTGTTACATGGGACGGAACATTACCGTTATGACCGGTGTTACATGGGCCTAAACGTTGCTGTTATGTCTGGTGTTACATGGGCCCTAACGTTACCGTTATGACTGATGTTACATGGGCCCGAACTTTATCGTCATTACCGGTGTTACATGGGCCCGAACATTATCGTTATTACCGGTGTTACATGGGCCCCAACGTTACCGTCATTAACGGTGTTACATGGGTCCAAACGTTACCGTTATGACCGGTGTTACAATGTGCCTGAACATTACCGTTATGACCGATGTTACATGAGACCTAGCATTAATGTTATGCGTACGGAAATCGTAAATTGCGTCAGGTATGAATTCAACCTTAATGATATTACATGTACAGTAATTTACCGTTAGAGAGGTCCCACATACGTACACTTTAGCATTGACTTTGTATTACATTCATCTTACCTTAAATAAGGAGACGTATCACTCACACAAACACTTTTGTGTTAAGATGTGTGCCTCGCATTTAAACGTAGGACAGGTATCACATGCACTTTTTCTTACCAGTAGGACAACTATCAACCGGGCCTATAACCATGCAGTTTGTGCAGGTATGACGTGACCTAAACTTTGTAGACTAATAATAACAAGATGTCACAGGCAACCTAATCTAGCCGTTAGGACTGGTACCACGTGCACTGTAACGTTAATGTTATGGAGGTCACAAGCGCCTAACACTTAGGAGAGCTAATGTAACGACAGTAGGTCAAAACTGAAAAAACACCTCTTTTCTTCTGCATACTGACTTGTTGTTTTCTTTCTTCTCATTCTATGAACCAGCCGCCAGTAGTACTGTATGTGTAGGTGTGTGTGTGTGTGTGTGTGTGTGTGTGTGTGTGTGTGTGTGTGTGTGTGTGTGTGTGTGTGTGTGTGTGTGTGTACACGCGCGCGCTTGTGTACGTTTGTGTGTATCTGTCCGTTTCCGATAGGATAGTATCACCTCACCGTTAGGTCAGGTATCACTTTACCCTTAGGACCGTTTCATCTCACCGTCAGGATAGGTATCACTTTACCGTTAGGACAGTATAACCTCACCGTTAGGTCAGGTATCACTTTACTTTATGACAGTATCATCTCAAGGTTGTGTCAGGTATCACTTGACCGTTAGGACAGTATCACCTCAACGTTGGGTCAGGTATCACTTTACCGTTAGGACAGTATCACCTTACCGTTAGGTCAGGTATCATTTTACCTTTAGGTCAGGTACCATTTTACCTTTATGACAGTATGAACTCACGATTGGGTCAAGTATCACTTTACCGTTAGGACAGTATCACCTCACCGTTAGATATCACCTCACCGTTAGGTCAGGTATCACTTTACCATTAGGACAGTATCACCCCACCGTTAGATATCAACTCACTGTTAGGTCATGTATCACTTTACCGTTAGGACAGTATCCGCTCAACGTTGGGTCAGGTATCATATAATCGTTAGGACAGTATCAACTAAACGTTAGCTTAGGTATGACTTTACCGTTCGGTCAGGAAACATTTTACTGTTAGGACAGTGTCACCTCTCCATTAGGTCAGGTATCACTTTACCGTTAGGTCAGGTATCACTTTACCGTTAGGTCAGGTATCACCTTACCTTTATGACAGTATCACCTCAAGGTTGGGTCAGGTATTACTTTACCGTTAGGACAGTATCACCTCACCGTTAGATATCAACTCACCGTTAGGTCAGGTATCAGTTTAACATTAGGACAGTATCCCCTCAACGTTGGGTCAGGTATCACATAATCGTTATGACAGTATCAACTCAACGTTAGCTTAAGTATGACTTTACTGTTAGGCCAGGTACCGTTAGGACAGTGTCACCTCATCGTTACGTCAGGTAATACTTTACCGTTAGGACAGTGTCACCTCTCCGTTAGGTCAGGTATCACTTTACCGTTAGGACAGTGTCACCTCATCGTTAGGTCAGGTATCACCTTACCGTCAGGACAGGTATCACCTCACCGTTAGGTGAAGTATCACATTACTGTCAGGACAGGCATCATCTCACCGTGAGGTCAGGTATCACATTACCGTCAGGACAGTGTCACGTCGCCAATAGGTCAGGTATCACTTACCGTTAGGTCAGGTATCACATTACTGTCAGGACAGGCATCACCTCGCCGTTAGGCTAGGTATCACATTACCGTTAGGACCGTATTACCTCACCGTTAGGTCAGGTATCATATTAACCGTTAGGGAAGTATCACCTCGCCTATAGGTCAGGTATCATATTACCGTTAGAGCAGTATCACCTCGCCTATAGGTCAGGTATCATATTACCGTTAGGGCAGTATCACCTCGCCTATAGGTCAGGTATCATGTTACCGTTAGGGCACTATCACCTCGCCTATAGGTCAGGTATCATATTACCGTTAGTTCAGTATCACATCGCCTATAGGTCAGGTATTCACATTACCGTTAGGGCAGTATTACCTCGCCTATAGGTCAGGTATCACATTACCGTCAGGGCAGGTATCACATTTCCGTTAGGGCAGGTATCACAGAGAGAGAGAGAGAGAGAGAGAGAGAGAGAGAGAGAGAGAGAGAGAGAGAGAGAGAGAGAGAGAGAGAGATCGTAAATTTGTTTATAGACGATTGTTTTCCACCGATTACAATAATAGGCTCAGACGTTAATTTGAAAACATCTTGTGTCTGGACACACATGTAAGAGATCCATTAAAGTACATCCATCTATTTACCTTTCACATGTTTATAACATAGATATCAAATACAGTGACATCATTGTTTCATCCATGGTGTTCTGTGTGCGTGTGCGTGCGTGCGTGCGTGCGTGCGTGCGTGCGTGCGTGTGTGTGTGTGTGTGTGTGTGTGTGTGTGCGTGTGTGTGTGTGTGTGTGTGTGTGTGTGTGTGTGTGTGTGTGTGTGTGTGTGTGTGTGTGTGTGTGCGTGTGTGTGCGTGTGTGTGTGCGTGTGTGTGTGTGTGTGTGTGTGTGTGTATGTGCGTGTGTGTGCGTGTGTGTGTGTGTGTGTGTGCGTGCGCGTGCGTGCGTGCGCGTGTGTGCGTGCGTGCGTGCGTGCGCGCATGTGTGTGTGTATGTGTGTGTGTGCGTGCGTGCGTTCGTGCGTGCGTGCGTGCGTGTGTGTGTGTGTGTGTGTGTGTGTGTGTGTGTGCGTGCGTGCGGGCTTGCGTGTGCCTTTGCGTGTGTGTGTGTGTGTGTGTGTGTGTGTGTGTGTGTGTGTGTGTGTGTGTGTGTGTGTGTGTGTGTGTGTGTGTGTACATTGGAGTACCTGTTTGTGAGTATAGGCTATAATTATGTACATGATCATGCACGCACCTATCCATACCCATAGCCTCGAACCCTTACCATTAGGACAAGTGGAGCAGCACTCCCCCCTTTGCGGGTCCACACAGCGCGGAGGAGCGCAGTCCATGTAGGCACACGTGACCTGTCCATACTCGTCGCAGTGACAGTACTCACAGCCCTTATGCTTCGTTTCACCCGGAAGTAAACCCTCGACCACCGTGCCATCATAAAGACGGCACTCGCCGGATAAAGGTGGACGTACATTTACGGGACGGTTGCCTGGAGGAAAGGCCGTAGCCGAGGGAACCACGAAGGCGATCATCGTCGTCACGACTAGGGCAGACGACATCTTGGATCTGGCGTATTAGTGAACTCACTTCTGTATTCCTATGAGTTGAGCTACAAAAAATGTTGAATAATAATAATAATGAACACTTAGATCGCCCACCCACACAGGTCCTAAGCGCTTACACATTGTTTGGTTGCACATATTTTCAAAATTCAACGTATTCATCACGAGCGCACGCACGCACGCATTCACGCACGTACGCACGCACGCACGCACGCACATACACATACACACAGAGTCGTCTATCAGGGCAATGGGACTGAAGAAAAGGTTTATAAGAAGAGAAAGGTTTTGAAGGAAGATTTGAAAGAACTGACACAGGCAAAATGACGGACACAAACAGTGAGATTTTGTTTGAGATAACTGGAGCCTGACCATCTGAAGGATGGTATTCTGAACATTCGGGTGTCTTGTTCAAGCCTTGTTAAACGTACTATGTCATTGTGTCCCGATATAGTAACAGCAACAACAAGACCCAAAACATGCAAATGATAAAAAGAACACTTGTTAACTGAACAATGAAAACATGCTGGAAATTTCAACGAAAGCACCTTTGTCAAGCAACAAACAGACTGATAGGGCTAACAAACAATGAGAAGCATGATCATCATTTGCTAGTATATTATCTGTTTGTTGCTTGAAACGGTGTTCTTACTGAAATTTTACCCATGTCCCTATTGTCAATATAAAATGAGGACTCGTTGTAACCTTTGTGTGTTTTGATCTTGTTTCAGAACACAAGCAATCAACTAAGTTTAATATATTTTGGATACGACCAACTAGCACACACACCGAGGGTGCAAGGTGAGAGAAGGGATTCATGGAAAGACATAAATTGTAGTTAGAAGGTTTGGATTGTCACGGAACTTTCCACCCTCAACGCCGTTTTCATACACACACACACACACACACACACACACACACACACACACACACACACACACACACACACACACACACACACACACACACACACACACACACACACACACATATATACAGAGAGAGAGAGAGAGAGAGAGAGAGAGAGAGAGAGAGAGAGAGAGAGAGAGAGAGAGAGAGAGAGAGAGAGAGAGGAGAGAGAGAGAGGAGAGAGAGAGAGAGAGAGAGATTGTTACTTCAGCCGATTTACGGAAAAGTGTCTTTCAGTAAAAAACAACTAAGTACTGTACTAGATAGATTATATGAATTCAGCCAATTTACGTAAAGGCTGCCTTTCAAAAATAGTAAAATGTTATACTTACATCTCATTCACATGTGAGGAATAATTTTCACTCTTGATCTCTCGCGCTTTTATCTATCAGTGCTACCGATTTTAATTCCAAAGGAATCCACGCGAACGTGATAAAAAAAAATATAAAAAAATCACCCAAAATGCGGATTTCCATTGTGCCACCAGCTGACGTCTGAAGAGAACCTCGCACAGACGCCATTTGAATTAGGCAACAGATTTTTGTCTCAATACAAAAAAGAAAGAAAAAAGAAGAAGAAACAAGTCCGATACATTGCGTAAACAAGGGGTTTGGGGTTTGACTGGCTTAGTGGTACAGACATTGGACTTGAAATGAAGAGGTCGTGGATTCGAACCTGCGTTTGGACAGTTACTTGCTTGACTGTCCTTCCAATGGCTCCGTTTCGTCTTTCAGGGTAGAACAGCCACAGATGCCCTCTGCTGGATGACCTCAAGAGGCAACAGTCTGATAACACGTGCCTTCATCCTCACAGATGAGTTGATCGGGCTTCCTACTGTAGGGAAGCGGGGTGGGGAGTGAGGGAAGCAGGTTGGAAGCATGAATGAAGCCACAAGTGAAAGGCTGCTATAGCATGACTTTCATTTACACCAACCAGGAAACAGTGTAGGCTCTCCCCTGAATCCGACACATGGGTGCCCAGTCAGCAGCTCAAAACGACGTCCTGCTTCTGGAGAGACACTGGGGAAAAGAGGACGCTGCGGGTAAGTAAGTAAGTAAGTTAATAAACATGGTGCTTAACGTCCACAGAAGACATAAGGCTTATTAGGGACAGGAATATGGGGGTGGGATGGGGGGTGGGAGGGGGTATGGAGGTGGGGGAAGAGGCAGATTATATACCTATCGGTACACTGTCATCACCAGAATGATTCCTGCATTAAGATGGGCAGCGGTGACAGCCATTTAAATGTTTCAGTAGGAAGTGATGGACAAAGTCACAAGACAGTGTCCACAAACCACAACCTTTTTGAAGAGAAAGGAGAGCCGAAGCGGTATCGAACCGAGGTCCTTCCGCTTACCAGCCTAACACCTTACCGCTGGGCCTAACCGGCTCACGACGCAAGTTTTGATACTTCGGATGTTAGGGCATCAAACTTTCGCCCAATCAAAAAAGAGAAAGGACGACAGAAAGAAAGGTTAATAGGTCATTGCCCGGAACACACACAAAGCCCTCGGTTACATCACAAAAGAAGAAAATTTTTTAATAAAAAATAATAATAATAATTAAAAAAGGAAAGAAGAAGAGAGAGAGAGAGAGGAAAAAAAAAAAAAAAAAAAAAAAAGAGAGCAAAAGATGGAATGGGAAGCCCAGACTGTTCGACATCCACATCCAAGAAAACAACCTCAGCAATCCCTTTCAGTCAGCCTATCGAGCAGGATACAGCACTGAGACTGTTTTGTAACGTATTGTAAACGATATTCTTTCCGCTCTGAACAGTGACAACATTTCTGTTCTTCTTTTGTTGGATCTTTCTGCCGCTTTTGACACTATTGACCACCAAATTCTCTTCTCCAGCCTGAATTCTGTTTTTGGCATTCAGTCTACTGCACTTCAATGGTTTCACTCATACCTCTCAGACAGATATCAGTCCACTTCAGTCAGTAACTCGTCTTCGTCATCGTCACAGTTCATGTACGGTGTGCCTCAGGGCTCAGTACTGGGGCCCATTCTCTTCGTCCTGTACACTACGCCTCTCTCCAATATTATAGCTAACCACTCTGTAAACCATAAGCTTTTTGCAGATGACACACAGCTCCAGAAATCCGCTCCTCTCAGTGAAGTGACCAACCTCACCAAAGAACTCAATGCATGCTCAGACGACATAAAAACATGGATGATGAAAAATCAGCTCAAACTGAACGACGACAAAACAGAAGCTCTTCTCTTTCCCCTTTCGTCTTCCTTGAAACCTTCTACCGTTTCCCTCCTTGATTCGATTATTCTTGGCTCTCACAACATCCCCTTCTCTGATTCTGCCAGCAACCTTGGATTCATTCTTGATTTAAAGCTGTCCATGAAGAAGCACGTCATAAAAATCTGCCAAACTGCTTATTTCGAACTTTAACGCATTAGTTCATTCCGAAGGTTTCTCACTGAAGACACAACCAAGACTCCTGTTATTTCCTACATCCTCTCACGGCTTGACTACTGCAACTGTCTCCTCATGGGTACATCTAATTCTGTCATACAACCTCTCAAGAAAATACAAAACTTTGCTGCAAGACTTGTACTCTTGGCACCCTGTCACCACCGCTTAACACCTCTCCTGGAAAAACTGCACTGGCTTCCCATTTCAGAACGTATTAAGTATAAAATCACTTGTATATGTTTCAATACTATAAGTGGTTGTGGTCCTGCTTGCTTCTCTGAACTGCTACATGTCTACACTCCGTTTCGTACACTACACCCTTCTTCTGACACCCGCATGCTGGAAATCCAACAATACAAACGCAGGAGTCATGGCTTTCGCACCTTCTCTTGCGTTGGACCCCACATTTGGAATGCACTCCCAGAAAACCTTAGATACTGCTCAACCCTGTCATCTTTTAAAGCCAAACCGAAAACCTTCCTCTTCTCACAGTGTTTCCATCCTAACTAATATCAGTACCCTGTTTCTGCAGCAGTCATTGCGTGTGTGTGTGTGTGTGTGTGTGTGTGTGTGTGTGTGTGTGTGTGTGTGTGTGTGTGTGTGTGTGTGTGTGTGTTAAATACTACTTTATGTAAATTGTTTTGGTAGGACTATGCTCTACATGTGTATAGAATATCATATTTAGGTTAATATGTATCATGTGAGCGCTCAGGGTGTTGATGAGCGCATGATAAATGTACATTATTATTATCATTGGTGCACTGGATACTGGATGAACGGTTTGACTTGGTTGGTTATTCGGTTGGCAGATTGGTACGCTGGCTATTGGGTGACTAATAATAACAGCAGTAAAAATAATGTTACTCTTTTGCGTGCTTTATCTCCATACTGGAACACATAGTCCATTGCAAAGCAAAGAACTAGGAATCAAAACATCATGAAAAGTTGCTTGGCAGACTGACTTTCTGCTTCAGTGAGTACCCCTCAGGCAGGCATAAGTCGTAAAAAAGTCTATCAATATGTGTACGTGCATACCAGTGAGCTCAGCGCAGCAATGCAAACCTCTAATCGATTAAACCCTGTCAACACCCGTCTACACTGAGGGAAACGAATAAGATAAAAATATTTCTGATCCTATCAAAAACAGGAACAACAAAGCACAGTCTGACGTAGACATTTCGTATATATATATTTGTATATATCTTGCATCTGTCTGTCTGTCTGGCCTTCTATAATTTACGCAGGTATAAAGGAAGTCAGATAGCAAGGAGAGTAAAATGTAGCTATCTTTAAATGCATATTCATGATTTTATTTATATCTGTTCATCTATCTATCCGTCTCTATCTGTCTGTCTGTCTGTCTGTCTGTCTGTCTGTCTGTCTGTCTCTCTCTCTCTCTCTCTCTCTCTCTCTCTCTCTCTCTCTCTCTCTCACACACACACACGCGGGCACCACCCAGCCACTTCAACCTTCTTATCTTGTTATTATGTTAAATCCCAAACCAAGAACATGGCAAATGTATTCCCTCCCCTTTGGATGCAGCCTGGCAGACGACCATGAGGCGACACGAATGAAACCTGCTATCCCTGTACATTAATTACTACCTTTAACCGTTTACATTGGTTTAAACAGTAATCATGTCGTTAGAATGCATGATACTGAGAATGTCAGGAAAGACCATCGTGAGAGAGAACTGTGTTCACGCCGATGTGTTTTGTGCACTGCTTGAGAAAATTTGCTTGTTTCTTAATTTTCTACCTGATGGTTTTTAATTTGGACTTGTATATTGTTCAGTAGTTTCGGCTTTTGTTCCTCATCTAGAATTTTTTTTCCTGGGATCGGCGATATTTTTTCTTTTTCCCTTCTGTTTTCTTTATTTGCGATCTCAGTTCGTTGAACATTTAACACTGTGTTGTGATTTAGTCGGACTGTGTCGTCTGCTACTTGTTCAGTCATGGCGTCGACTCGGCCAGTGTTTCTCTTGCGTCGGGAGTTACCACCGATTTCGAACTCGAACGAAAGGTATGAGACATTAGAATATGCTTGGCTGCACAGCGAGAGTGTGGTTCTGGAACAATCCTGGGGGCTGTAGATCTTGGGGGACCGTGGAGGGTCTACCCTCTCAGCAGGCAGGCCCGAAATCAGCTACTGTTAGAAGGGGCGTGTTTGAGAGGTCATAGACTACAGCTGCACGATCAAAACCCATTCATTCTCCAGGGTCCAGGCGAGACCAAGAGGAGGGAGGTGGTGCTAGTCCCTCAAGCTAGCCCAGAAGAGATCATGAGCAGGGAGGTGGAGCTGGGCTGTGAAAGTTGGAGCTTTTTAGCTTCAAGTTGTTACTCCACAACGGTGCAACGGACATTGTCCTTGTGACTCTGCCCAGTACAGCAGCTGAAACAACAATTGCGTAGTACACTATTTGCTGCGCAATGTCGAAGGGACACCGCCTTAACACTTCCATTGTTGTGGCGGCGGTCCATGACCTCCTCGGTCTTCCGGGTTGGTGCTCGCGGTCGAGCCTTCACTCTCTCGTCCCCTTTCCCTCCTGTCCCCGTCCCTAATAAGCATCCTTGCTTCTGTGGACGTAAAGCAAAATGTTTACATTCATTCTCAATAGCCCAAAAGGTGTTGAAATTCCGACCACGAAACTGTGGATATCGGATTTCCCCCTTTCGTGTGCCAGTGTAGACATCGAATCAGCCCTAAGCAGACTTGGAGTTGTCTTGCGATCAAAGTTGATTCAAGAAAACCCCAGAAACAGAGATGGAAAGCTCACACACCTTTTGACGGGAAGGCGTTTTGTGTTTATGAACGTCCCTTTCTTTTCCCTGGAAAAAAGCGTGAAGATCGGGGGTTTCAGTGCACGGCTGTATCACAAAGAGCAGCCTAAGATGGAGAGACAGCAGGCAGTGTGTTCGCGCTGTCTCCAGCGGGGTCACCGGGTCGCAGAGTGCCAGAACGATGTGACGTGCAGGGCGTGTGGTATGAGCGGTCACAAGCGTGGAGATCCGACCTGTAGCGGCGAGAGAGCTGTCAACAACCAGCCGATTGGTGAGGGTGGGGTGGTGGGGTGGTGGTGGGGGTGGTGGAGGGGGGGGGGAGTCTGGCCGCACCGGAGGGGAAGTGGAGCAGAACCATTCCGCAGAGCGGAACCAGCCCTCTGATGCTCCAGACACCTGGCAATCCATCGGTAGGAGCCCCACCGAGACAGCGAGAGAGGAGACCCGGCGAGAGGAGGTGTCATCCGACGAGGAACATGACTGGGAGGAGTGCGAGGAGGAGCGGGAGGGGCAGCGAGCAGGATCACCACCATCTATCCAGCCTTCTCAGACAGACGACAGACGGACAAACAAAACAGGACTATGTGCGAAGAGGTCGTGACTTGTCAAAGACACATGACAAGAAGTCAAAGAAACCAAAAGCAGTCAAGCAAACTCGGATGTCCTTGTCTACAGAGCGTCGCTCGCGATCCCACAATCCCAAGCGAAGGCGAGAAGGGGATTCCCCGGTTAGTGGTGACGCGTTGGAGAAACAGTTCAAGCTGTGTGATGCACGTGGCGCAGGTACGAAAGAGACCATGACCGCCATCTAGTCCGGCCTGACTGTGTTCTGGTGACGATTGACGGTTTGAGCTATAGTCCGAGAGGTAACTTGACCTACCTATGAGCGTAAAGCGGAAATGGAAGACCTGGGCCAATCAAAACATCGATGATAATAATGTTTAGCCAAACCAAGCCGTAGGCGGATGAAGAGCAAAGCGGCGACGTCTACCTGGGTACAGACACAGGTGTAGGAAGCTTAACAATTTACAAATTGCCTGCAACAATGTCCAAACTGTCTCAGACAAACAGAACATTGAATCAGAAACGAAGCAAGAAAGCAAACGAAAACAACAACACCACCAACAAGAACAAGAATCAACAAAAACTAAATAAACGAACACTCACACACACACACACACACACACACACACACACACACACACACACACACACACACACACACACACACACACACACACACACACACACACACACACACACACACACACACACACACACACACACATACACACACACACACACACACACACACACACACACACACACACACACACACACACACACACACACACACACACACACACACGCACGGACGCACGCACGCGCGCGCACACACACACAGACACACACGCACACACACACACACAAACACACACAACAACAACGACAACAACAAACAAACAAACAAACCAGCACCACCACAACAACAAGCAAACAAAATACAACAACAACAACAAGCGCACAAACAGACAAACACCAGAGGCAAGCTTTACCAAATGTTTGCTTCATTTAAAAAAAATCTTTTGTCCTTCCTTTGATTTTATATATTTGACAATCCAGTTAAGGCAAATGAACAAACAGAAGACGACAGATGAGCAGACGGAAGATGACAGGTAAACAAACAGAAGATGGTAGGTGCAGAGACAGAAGTCGACCTACGAGGAAAAACTAAAACAAAACAGAACCGGGGAGACACGAGTCATAACACAGTTTAACCCATTTTCAAAGATGTTTATTTTACTTTCTTTCTTTTCCCCCCCGGTCTTTTCTTTGACTGATATTTGTTTTCTGGCATCCCCCCCGCAATTTTTTTTATACACTCTATCCCCATCCCTCAATGACCCTCACCCTTACTAAAAAAATATAATAAAACAAAATAAAGTAATAATAATAAAAATAAGTAAATGGAACAGACGCCAGCCCGTGTTGATGGCTGTTACGTCAGTGAAATCAATTTAGTAAAGGAAAGGTAACTCGACAAAACAAATAGGCGTAATAGCGCTCGACTGTAGTAACACCATGGTTTAATTCAGCTGGCGCTGAATTCGGCTAATGCGTCGATTCAGCTTGCGAATCTCTTTTTTGGACAGCTGATCCTTCTTTGCCTGCAGCTTCGCCTTCAGCCTCTTCAGCATCTTCTCCATTTTTGTTGTTGGGATGCAAACTGCCGCCAGACCAGAATCCTCCTTCCGGCGACATTTGCAGACTGCGCCATCTTTCTTCAGGATCTTCCCCTTGGTGATAATCTCCCCTGAGGCTAGCTTGCAGGTCTCAACTGTGGGTACAAAGAAAAACAACAACAACAAAATTGTTACTGGTTTGTTTGCATTTTTGTTTCACAGGTTGTGCGTTTAATTTTCTCGAATTAGAGTGAGATCCAAACAGTGAAAAGGTTCAAAAGAACGCTATTTATTAGGACAAAACACAACATCCGAATTTTCGAGGTAATCCCCTTTATCAAACTACAAACCGACAACTAAACAACAGCTAAAGGGATAAAAAAAAGAAAAAGAGAGAGAAAATAATGATTTCCGGCACAATAATCTTGTAAAATCGTTTCAGTGTGAACAGTGCATGCACGTAACCGTTACCAATGGGGCCGAGGCATCACACGCGTCTGGATCTTTACCGTTAGACTGCTTTCACAAGCGTCTAAATATACCATCAGACAGGTGTGACATGCGCCTAACACTCTGCTGTTATACAGGTATTACAGGCGCCCGAATCACTACAGTTTGACAAGTGTCACAGGCACCTAAATGTTTACAGTGTGACAGATGTCAGAGGCACCTAAATGTTTGCATTACCACAGGTGTCATAGGTACTCAATGTTTGCACTGCGACAGGTATTACAGGCACCTAAATGTTTACAGTTAGACAAGTGTCATAGGCAACCAAATGTTTACAGTTAGACAGGTGTCATAGGCACCTAAATATTTACACTTAGACATATGTAACAGGCACCTAACCGTTAGCTCAGATACCACCTCACCACTGGGGCAGGTATCACTTTATAGTAAGCACAGAGTTCCCTTGATTGTTGGGGCATGTATCACCTTACCTTTAGCACAGATATCACCTTACCGTTGGGGCAGGTAGCATTTTACAGTTAGCATAGATATCACCTTACCGATCGGTCACGCATCACTTTACCTTTAGCACAGATATCACATGACCGTCGGGGCAGGTATCATTTTACAGTTAGCACATATATCACCTTACCTATGGGGCACGCATCACTTTACCTTTAGCACAGATATCACCTGACCGACAGAGCAGGTATCACTTTACAGTTAGCTCAGACATCGCCTTACCGATGGGGCAGGCACCACCTGACCGATGGGGCAGGTACCACTTTACAGCTAGCACGAACGTTGAGGCACGCAATGCCTTACCTTTACCACAGATATCACCTGACCCTTACAGTTAGCACATATATCACCTGACCGATGGAGTAGGTATTACTTTACAGTCAGAACAGATATTACCTTACCGATGGGTCACGCATCACCTTACCTTTAGCAAAGATATCACCTGACCCTTACAGTTATCACAGATATCACCTTACCATTGGGGCAGGTAGGGCAGCAGACACCCGGGGTGGACACGGGGTTGGCGCAAGGTACAGGCGCACAGTCCTGCACCCAGCAGACGGCCTTCCCGCCCGCCGAGTCGCACCGACACCCCTTACAGCCGTTGGGCGATCTCCACTCCTTGCCCACAGCCAGAGGGGTCCCGTCATCCATCGTGTCACAGACGGACGGAGGGGCCGTGGTTCTGGGCGGCTCGGAACACTCGGCCTCTGGGTTGTTCATGGAGCAGAAACACACCCTGCCGTCCGGTTCCACGACCTCCTCGCCTTCGCCGACAATCTGGCCTGATTTCGTCCTGCAGTTTGGTCCTGTGGAGCATAGGGGTAGTGATAAATGATAATAGATAACTTTTGTACAGCGCTGTTCTCTGGTGTACACAAACTCACTGCGCTTTACAACATTTTTAGTGATGATGACAGCAACTGCAGCTTCAACACCGAAAGCGCGGGATGATGTGACCGGTCAACGGCGTTAAACAAAACAAATAAATGTTAGCGTTTATGTCCGGTGTTACATGGGCCCGAACATTATTGTTATGACCAGCGTTACACGGGCCCGAACGTTCCCGTTATGACCGGTGTTACAGTCAAGCGCCTGAACTTTACCGTTAAGTCTGGTGTTACATGGGCCCCCACGTTACCGTTATGAGAGGTGTTACAATGGGCCTGAAGATTACAGTCATGACCGATGTTACATGGGCCTGAACATTACCGTTATGTCTGGTATCACATGGCCCCGAACTTTACCATTATTACCTGTGTTACATGGGCCTGAACATTACCGTTATGACCGGTGTTACATGGGCCTAAACGTTGCTGTTATGTCTGGTGTTACATGGGCCCAAACGTTACCGTTATGACCGGTGTTACATGGGCCCGAACGTTACCGTCATTTCTGGTGTTACATGGGCCCGAACGTTACCGTCATTTCCGGTGTTACATGTGCCCGAACGTTACCGTTATATCTGGTGATACATGGGCCCGAACGTTACCGTCAAGACCGGTGTTACATGGGCCCGAACATTACTGTTATGACCGGTGTTACTTATCCCTAAACATTACTGTTATGTCTGGTGTTACATGGGCCCGAACGTTACCGTTATTACCGGTGTTACATAAGCCCCAACGTTACCGTGATTACTGGTGTTACATTGGCCCGAACGTTACCGTTCTGACTGATGTTACATGGGCCCGACCTTTATCGTCATTACCGGTGTTACATGGGCCCGAACATTATCGTTATTACCGGTGTTACATGGGCCCGAACGTTACCGTCATTACCGGTATTACATGGGCCCGAACGTTACCGTTATTACCGGTGTTACATGGGCCCCAACGTTACCGTCATTACCGGTGTTACATGGGCCCAAACGTTACCGTTATGATCGGTGTTACAATGTGCCTGAACATTACCGTTATGACCGATGTTACATGAGCCCTAGCATTAATGTTATGCGTACGTAAATCGTAAATTGCGTCAGGTATGAATTCAACCTTAATGATATTACATGGACAGTAATTTACCGTTAGAGAGGTCCCACATACGTACACTTTAGCATTGACTTTGTATTACATTCATCTTACCTTAAATAAGGAGACGTATCACTCACACAAACACTTTTGTGTTAAGATGTGTGCCTCGCATTTAAACGTAGTACAGGTATCACATGCACCTTTTCGTACCAGTAGGACAACTATCAACCAGGCCTATAACCATGCAGTTTGTGCAGGTATGACGTGACCTAAACTTTGTAGACTAATAACAAGATGTCACAGGCACCATAATCTAGCCGTTAAGGCTGGTAGCACGTGCACTGTAACGCTAATGTTATGGAGGTCACAGGCGCCTAACCCTTAGGAGAGCTAACGTAAGGACAGTAGGTCAAAACTGGAAGAAAAAAACCCCTCTTTTCTTCTGCATACTGATTTGTTGTTTTCTTTCTTGTAATACTACGAACCAGCCGCCAGTAGTACTGTATTTTTAGGGTGTGTTTATATATATATATATGTGTGTGTGTGTGTGTGTGTGTGTGTGTGTGTGTGTGTGTGTGTGTGTGTGTGTGTGTGTGTGTGTGTGTGTGTGTGTGTGAGCGCGCGCGCTTGTGTACGTTTGTGTGTATCTGTGCGTTTCCGATAGGATAGTATCATCTCATCGTTAGGTCAGGTATCACTTTACCCTTAGGACAGTTTCATCTCACCGTCAGGTTAGGTATCACGTTAGCGTTAGGACAGCATAACCTCACCGTTAGGTCATGCATCACTGTACCTTTATGACAGTATCACCTCAAGGTTAGGTCAGGTATCACTTGACCGTTAGGACAGTATCACCTCACAGTTTCGGTCAGGTTTCACTTTACCGTTAGGACAGTATCACCTTACCGTTAGGTCAGGTATCACTTTACCTTTATGACAGTATCAGCTCACGGTTGGGTCAGGTATCACTTTACCGATAGGACAGTATCACCTCACCGTTAGACATCACCTCACCGTTACGTCAGGTATCACTTTACCGTTAGGACAGTGTCACCTCTCGGTTAGGTCAGGTATCACTTTACCGTTAGGACAGTGTCACCTCTGCGTTACGTCAGGTATCACATTACCGTCAGGACAGTGTCACCTCGCCTATAGGTCAGGTATCACTTTACCGTCAGGACAGGCATCACCTCTTCGTTAGGTCAGGTATCACATTACTGTCAGGACAGGCATCACCTCACCGTTAGGTCAGGTATCACATTACTGTCTAGACAGGCATCACCTCACCGTTAGGCCAGGTATCACATTACCGTTAGGACCGTATTACCTCACCGTTATATCAGGTATCATATTACCATTAGGGCAGTATAACCTCGCCTATAGGTCAGGTATCATATTACCGTTAGGGCAGTATCACCTCGCCTATAGGTCAGGTATCATGTTACCGTTAGGGCAGGTTTCACATTACCGTTAGGGCAGGTATAACAGAGAGAGAGAGAGAGAGAGAGAGAGAGAGAGAGAGAGAGAGAGAGAGAGAGAGAGAGAGAGAGAGAGAGAGAGAGAGAGAGAGAGAGAGAGTAAATTTGTTTATAGACGATTGTTTTCCACCGATTACAATAATAGGCTCAGACGTTAATTTGAAAACATTTTGTGTCTGGACACACATGTAAGAGATCCATTAAAGTACATCCATCTATTTACCTTTCACATGTTTATAACATAGATATCAAATACAGTGACATCATTGTTTCATCCATGGTGTTCTGTGTGCGTGCGTGCGTGCGTGCGTGCGTGTGTGTGTGTGTGTGTGTGTGTGTGTGTGTGTGTGTGTGTGTGTGTGTGTGTGTGTGTGTGTGTGTGTGTGTGTGTGTGAGTGTGTGTGTGTGTGTGTGTGTGTGTGTGTGTGTGTGTGTGTGTGTGTATGTGTGTGCGTGCGTGTGCGTGCGTGCGTGTGAGTGAGTACGTGCGTGCCTGTGTGTGTGTGTGCGTGCATGCGTGCGTGCGTGCGTGTGTGTGTGTGTTTGTTTGTGTGTGTGTGTGCGTGCGTGCGGGCTTGCGTGTGCCTTTGCGTGTGTGTGTGTGTGTGTGTGTGTGTGTGTGTGTGTGTGTGTGTGTGTGTGTGTGTGTGTGTACATTGGAGTACCTGTTTGTGCGTAAAGGCTATAATTATGTACATGATCATGCGCGCACCTATCCATATCCATAGCCTCGAACCCTTACCGTTAGGACAGGTGGAGCAGCACTCCCCCCTTTGCGGGTTCACACACCGCGGAGGAATGCAGGCCACGTACGCACACGTGACCTGTCCATGCCCGTCGCAGTGACAGTACTCACAGCCCTTATGCTTCGTTCCACCCGGAAATAAACCCTCGACCACCGTGCCATCATAACGACGGCATTCAACTGGTGAAGGTGGAGGTACATTTACGGGACGGGTGCTTGGAGGTATGGCCGTAGCCGAGGCAACCACGAAGGCGATCATCGTTGTCACGACTAGGGCAGACGACATCTTGGATCTGGCGTATTAGTGAACTCACTTCTGTATTCCTATGACTTGAGCTACAAAAAATTTTGAATAATAATAATAATGGACACTTAGATCGCCCAACCCACACAGGTCCTAAGCGCTTACACATTGTTTGATTGCACATATTTTCAAAATTCAACGTATACATCACGAGCGCACGCACGCACGCACGCCCGCACGCACACACACAGAGTCGTCTATCAGGGCAATGGGACTGAAGAAAAGGTTTATAAGAAGAGAAAGGTTTTCAAGGAAGATTTGAAAGAACTGACAGAGGCAAAATAACGGACACAAACAGGGAGATGTTTTCAGATAACTGGAGCCTGACCATCTGAAGGATGGTATTCTGAACACTCGGGTGTCTTGTTCAAGCCTTGTTAAACGTACTATGCGATTGTGTCCCGATATAGTAACAGCAACAACAAGACCCAAAACATGCAAATGATAAAAAGAACTCTTATTAACTGAACAATGAAAACATGCTAGAAATTTCAACGAAAGCACCATTTTTTTTTTTTTTTTGGTCATGTTTTATTCCAGTTTTTCTGCAGCTTACAGCAATATTGTGATAGTGCTTATAATAAACTAAATAGTCTTCAGCAAAAAGAGTTTATAGACATAACAAAAATGAAGAGAGAGAAGGAGACAAACACACATGCACTCACGCATGCACGCGCGCACGAACACACGCACACACGCGCACGCACGCGCGCGCACCCACCCACACACACACACAATTCCAAACTAAAATTCAAGCAATTAAACGGCCCAACAAACAGATCAACGACGATCCTAACCAAATAGTACTTACATAGCATGTGCATGCGAACAATGTATGAGTGTCTGAATGCGTGTATGTATGTTGTACATCGTGTCACTTAACATTTACTATCTATGACATAGTCTATACGTCAATCAGCTGCTGGTAAGGACACCATTCAATTACAATCTTATCATGTGACATATTCAGTTTTGCATTATATTTGTACACCTCAAAGTCAGTTTTTAAATAACGTTTGAACGAATGCAATTGTGGTATAGTCTTGTTAATTTTGGATTTATAAATAAAGGACTTTGCTTGCAAAATAATCAAATCAAAAGTGCTATCTGATTTAAAATGGATGACGTGGCCAAACAGTACAATATTTTCATTAATTTTGCATTTAAAATAAAGAACTTTGCTTGCAAAATAATCAAATCAAAAGTGCTATCTGATTTAAAATGGATGTCGTGGCCAAACAGTACAATATTTTCATCGCATTTGAACAGCTAGAATTAAGTACAATCTGGAATTGTTCCCAAAATGACCTCACGTATGTACATGACCAAAATATATGGTTAATTGAGTCTCGGTCTTGTCGACAAAAAGAGCAAGTAATGTCATTTTCAATTCCCATGTGCATTAAAACAATATTAGTAGCAATTATTCTATGTACTAGTCTTATTTGAAACCATTTCAGTTTTATTTCTTGAATCTGTTGCATTTTCTGAAAGGTGATACACCAGTTAATATCTTTATTTAGCTTAGCTTCGCACTTGTCACAACAATTAGGTCTAGTTATATTCTGCGTAAGTACCTCATAATAAAGGCGTGAGCCTTTTCGTTGATTATAAATCGTCTTAAGTGTCTTAATTAAATCTGCTGAATATTTACCCTCCACTGTTATTTCTGTTTTACGTATGTAGCTTTTGATAGCTTGCACACATCCAATATATGTAATGTAATCTGTCTTAATTCCGAATTTTTCTTTAAAACTTTTAAATGACATAAATGTACCATTGTCATTCAGCATATTTTTAATGTGACAAACGCCTTCGTCAATCCAGTTTAAAAAAAAAAAAAGATTCTGTTTCCAACTAGGATATTCTGATTGCAGAAGATTGGCTCAGCAACTAGCTCTTCTGAATTTTCTACATGTATTTGTTTACCGAACTCTTTATATGCCATAAATACGTGACTCCAAAACTTATTAACCTTATGTTCCTGAAAATGAAGGCTTGATCCGAGTTGTTCAAACCACACCACTTTAGGATAAGTTGATTTAATTATACTTTTCCACTTGTGCTCACTTGTTTTTAATTTTCGAATCCAAATTAACTTCAGTGCATTAATATAAGTTTTTATGTTCGGTATCCCAAGCCCTCCTTTCGCGATGGATCTGACGGCTATTTTTCTGCTGATCCTGTCCTGTTTTCTATTCCACACAAACTGAAACACTGTCTTCTGCAATTCGTTAACAAGGTTGTCTGGTGGGTTTGGCAATAACATCCATAGGTGAATAATCTTAGATAGAATCAACGATTTTAGAACCGCTACTCTGCCTAGTGGTGTTATTTGTCTCTTTAACCATACTTTGTACAAAGCTCGTATTTCCAAAAACTTTTCACTAAAGTTGAGTACCTCACACTCTTTTAAGTCATTAGTAAACCATATACCAAGTATATTAAATTTAGGTGGGTTCCATTCCATTTGCAGATGTGGCATATATTTAACAAGAGAATTTCGTTTATTACCGAGCCATATGGCACTGGTCTTCACCGCATTTAAGAAGAGACCTGATGCTTTTCCGAATGTGTTGATGGTCTTAACTGTTTCTTCAAATGAATTTTGTCACCTTCCAGCGTAATTTCGGTATCATCTGCATATTGTGAAATGTTGTATTCACTTTCTCAATAAAGATACCTTTTATATGCTTATTTTGTCTGATCATAATGGCAAGTATCTCTACACATAAAATAAACAAATACGGTGATATCGGATCCCCTTGTCTACATCCCCTCTGTATAGCGAACCATTGTGATAACTGTCCATTAACCGTGACAGATGACTTTATGTCTTTCTAAAACGTAGATATCCACTGACATATATCTGGCCCAAAACCAAAAGCACGTAAAACTTTAAACATATATTTCCAGTCAACAGAATCAAAGGCTTTTTCAAAGTCTAAGCACAAGAGCAACCCAGGTTTATTTTCTCTATACAAGTAACTAATAAGATCATATATCAATCGAATGTTATCTCCAATGTATCTGTTGGCCATGAACCCAGTTTGATCCTCATTGATCAAAGAAGGAAGAACGCTTTTTAAACGCTTTGCAATACATGCAGATCCTATTTTATAAACAACATTAAGAAGTGAGATTGGCCTCCAGTTTTTGATTAAGTCTTTTGATTTATCTCCTTTTGGTATGCATATTATTACCCCCTCTTTCTGTGTTGTTGATAATTCACCTTTTCTAAAACCATCGTTTAGTGATCTAAAACAAAGCAACCCAGCTGCAACCAAAAGAACTTAAAAAATTCAGCAGTAAAACCGTCGGAGCCAGGACTTTTGTAATTTTTCACATTTCTAAGCGCAAGGCTTGCTTCAGCTAAAGTAATTTCCCCTTCCAGCGAAGTCTTTTCCTGCAAAGTCAGCATAGAAATATCTTGAGCCATATCTAATATTTCGCAGTCTTCTACTTGTCTTTCAGAATATAATCTTTCGTAAAACACTTTTACTTCTTTAATAATATCCTTGCTTTCATATATTTCTTCTCCATTATTCAATGTAAGTTTGGTCATTTGTTTACTTATATAATTACGTTTCTCGAGTCCACAAAAGTTTTTTGTAATTTTTTCACCGTCGGCAATCCATCTCGCTCTCGAGCGAAGCAGGACTCCTTCTATTTTCATGTCTCTAATCGCAACTAGCTCCTGCTTGTCCTTCTCTTTCTTTTTTCATTTTCAGTTAAAACTATCTTAGCTTCTAAACTTTGAATACTGTTTTCTAAATCTTTTTCCTTTTTTTCATCCAGACGTTTTTTCATTGCAGCATAAGAAATTGTCTTTGATCTAATTTTCATTAATAATACATCTAAAAACAGCTGGTCTGATATAACAAATTGAATATCACATTTCGGAATTTTGGAAAGCTGTTCCCGTATGTATGGTAAAGCTGCATACTCTTCAACTACAGCTTTTATAACGTCATTAATTTCTTCCGCAAAGAGTTTATCTTTCAATAAAGAATTATTAAATTTCCACTATAGTTTGTTTTTAGACCCTTTCCCTAATGTCAACGTCAGTGTGATCATAGAATGATCTGTTCTGTACCCAGCCTTAATGTCGGCATTTGTAACAAAGGTGGACAGAAGGTCTGGAATCAAGAAAAAATCGAGTCTACTTTGCTGAAGCGGTGTATTTCGACGCCATGTGTATCTTCTCATTTCGGGATAAAGTTCCCTCCAAATATCCAAAAGGTCAAGATTTATCATTAGCTTGTCTACCTGTTCTTGTGCTTTGATATTATTATGGTGCTTATAATTGTAATAGTCTAATGTATAGTCCAAGACTAAATTCCAGTCACCTCCAATAATAATGTTTTCAAAATAAACATCGTTTATCCGTTCTTCAAGTTCAGCGTAAAACTCGGGATCATCACGGTTAGGTCCATACAGACTGACTATCAAAAAATCCCTATCCATTATTGTTACAGTAACAAATGTGTAGTTTCCTAAGATATCCTTGTACACTTTTTTTCACTAAAAATTCTAAATTATTGTTAAATAATATGGCAACGCCTCTCGAATTTGAGTTATATGATGCAAAATAAGACTTATATCCCCACTCAGCCCGAATACAGTTCTCCATTTTTGGGTCAAAATGAATATCATGCAATAGATATATAGAGTATGATTTTTGTCTTAAGTAATGAAACACATCTCTTCTCTTACGCGGGTCGGAGAGGCCCTGGCAGTTCACTGAAGCAATCTTAACCGTATTACTTATTGTCTAAGTTTGGTACTATAGCAAGGAGACCACCTTCCACAGGCAGCAGTAACTAGTACAAACAAAACAAATAACACTACTATGTGAACAAATCCACACTGAGAACTAGATGTACATTCAGCACGCACCTAGCGAGATAACTAAAAATCACATCTGTGTCAGTATTCTTCACTGGCCAAGCATTACAGACTGCTGGCACAGGCACACGCAAACGTCTCATAAAGTTAAAACCGTTTTTCAGTATGCACATGGTTATATATACAGTGGCCGTTGCTGTCAAGATAAAACCAAAAAACTCGCAAACAAATACACAGAAAAAATACATGATGTACAGATCAATATAGTCCAACAAAGAATATCTAAGACAAAGAATTATGGGGGAAAAGTGGGGGGAGGGGGGGGGAGGGAGAAAAAAAGAAGAAGAAAAAGTGTTTTCCTGGTGAAATCGCTGGTCTGGCAGCGCAAAAATTAATTTCAAACATCACGTTTGGCTTTACAGTAATATTTACAATCATACATTCAAAATGCTCGATGCAAGCTTCAAGTTTTTCTCTCGGGAGGGGGTGGGGGGCGAAGGAAAGAGGGCGCACACGATGGAAGGCGAAACGAAGAAAGAAGATGGAGAAGGGGGAGGGGGGAGAGAGAGCCAAACACACACACGCACGCACGCACGCACGCACGCACGCACGTACGCACGCACGCACGCACGCACGCACGCACGCACACACACACACACACACACACACACACACACACACACACACCATAGGGGTAGGCACGAAGTGAAGAGAGGGGGTAGACTCCTTTGGCTCTCAGCATCGCAAATAAAGTTTGTATGACAAACATATGACCAATTCAAAAGCTCGATCGTTCAAACGATGTATCAAACACAGTTCAAAGTACAAAACTGAATCTTACAAACCAAATTTCGCTTATCTGATCAAACATTCACGCGCAATTACGCAATAGCGATCTTTAAAAACTCCCATACATTTTTATATCCAATGATTTCCTTGTTACTGTGGTCACAACGACTTTTAAGGATATGAGCAAAATATAAGTTTTGTGTATGTCATCTTCACCAGATGCACACACACACACACACACACACACACACACACACACACACACACACACACACACACACACACACACACAAAAGAAAAGAAAAAAAGTACAATTTTCGTCTGACACCGATTTAGACACAAGCGTTGCTGGTAAGACACACACACAAAAATGAATTGATACACATGTTCTATTCACCTGCTTTTGCTAAAAAGCGGATACTTACAGCTTGCCCGGGGTGCATGCTACAAACAACGTCAATCGCGATAAAAGGCACTCATCACACAGCAAAAAATAACTAAAAAGGGGGACATACGTCAGAGACATGGAGCTCGAGAAACACACACTGTTTTGACAGCACGCCCGCTCTAGCGTGGCTGCACACTTCTTGACTCACAAAATCACGTGCTTCTCGACACTCAGCAAAAGCGTACACACATGTCATTCAAAATAAAAAAATAAAAAATCACCTACGATGTTTACAATAAAAACAGAGAGAGAGAGAGAGAGAGATGGTACACACACACACACACACACACACACACACACACACACACACACACACACACACACACACACACATATATATAACACCACTCTCCCGGATTAACATAAAAACACTAGCTGTGCTCCACGCCCACCCCCACCCCGTACCCACACGCAAACAACAACAAAATACCCTCACATACAGAGAGAGAGAGAGAGAGAGAGAGAGAGAGAGAGAGAGAGAGAGAGAGAGAGAGAGAGAGAGAGAGAGAGTAAACAAAACAAACAAAATCCATTAGCATTGTTACACCACCTGGAATCACCTGGCTTTTACAACAAGTAGCAAATGCCGCAACAAAACTGATATTAACTTCTGTGTATTGGCTCTTTCATTCAAATCCAATAGGGGCGGGGGTGGCAAAAGTAAAAGAGAAAAGAGAGTGAGAGAGAGGGGACGAGAAGGAAGTGGGGGGGGGGGGGGATATGCGTGCCATCATAATTATCAGCAAGTCGATACAAATAAAGGTAGTACGTATGTACCTCTGTGCAGTCAAGTCTGGTCTAACAAGATATTACGTCCTTGCCCCTTCCTTTCCACTGCGCAAGAACACAGGCACCGACACAAGACACAAGTTTTGATCTATTCTCCTTCATCTGCACTCATTTCATTTTCCGACATAGCACGCCTGAATGCTTCATCCAGATCTGTGTGAATGTTCACTCTAACAATGCGGCCGTTCTTCACCTTGGCAAGAATTTTCCCATTTGAACTCCACACCGACATTGTAGCAGAATGTTCATTCGCCTTTCTGAACACTTGGTAATTGGCATATGTCAAGTCTTCCCCAATGACAATACCTTTGTTCTTGAGGTTGCGTCGACTGATGATGACGCTGTCTCTCTTCTTACGATCAAAGAATCGCACAAGAATGGGCCTTGCTCTGGTGCTGCTGCGTTGTCCGGTCCTGTGGGCCACCTCGATGTCGCTGGCGGTGATCGGGATGCCAACTTTGTCACTGAAGATCGCACACACCTTCGCTGTGCAATCGGCTGCAGTCTCTTTCTCCTTCTCTGGCACCTTGAACACTCGCAGATTCCACCTCCTGGAGTACTGCTGTAGGTCGTTCAGCTCTCTCTCATTCTGCCTAATTCTGCGATCTTGCTGTTTAATCATGCCTGTAGCAGTTTCGTTCACTTTCTTCAGTGACTTCACTTCTGACTCCAGTTTTTCTGCTTTCACCTCTGTCTCAAACAACCGCCCCTCCAGCTTCTCCAACTTCTCCATAAAAGTCTTGGTCAGGCACTTCACTTCATCTCTCATCTGCTCGACGTCTACTTTGGTTGCCAAGGTATCCAAGCGTTTTCTGATGTTGTCTAGTGCTGTCTGTACCGCCATGTCAGAGTCCTCTACTACAGTGTTCATGCACTTCTTTTCCTGCTTCTTACTGTCGTTTTCTGTGCTGATGCTGACGTCACTTTCATCCGAAGTTGATGAGTGGTTTCTCTTTAATCCAGTCCTCGAAAAATAAGAACTAATCACGCTCATCACTCCAGAACAAGCTTCTCAAAAACCATTTGAAACTGGCAACGTGCTGATATTCACAGTTTCTCCTCACAGTAACGCTTCACTCACACTAGCAACGTGCCGATGATCTGCCAACAGTTTATTTACATTTCTGTAAGCGCTGCCAGTCGCCGATCAAGCCATCAAAACTGGCTAAAAAGCATATCGGCGGATTCCCTGCACGGAGACCTACTTACATGTGTGGTCAGATGGATGATCAGATGCCTAATTAACTAGTAATTAAGCTTTTTGGCGACACACACAGCCAAGACCGTCCGCTGTCCCCGTCAGCGAAAGTTCACCCCCACGAAAGCACCTTTGTCAAGCAACAAACAGACTGATAAGCTAACAAACAATGATAAGCATGATCATCATTTGCTAGTATATTATCTGTTTGTTGCTTGAAACGGTGTTCTTAGTGAAATTTTACCCATGTCTGTATTATCAATATAAATGAGGACTCATTGTAACCTTTGTGTGTTTTGATCTTGTTTCAGAACACAAGCAAACAACTGAGTTTAAGATATTTTGGATACGACCCAATAGCACACACAGACCGAGGGTGCAAGAGGTGAGAAGGATTCATGGAAAGACATAAACTGTAGTTAGAAGGTTTTGGATTGTCACGGAACTTTCCACCCTCAACGCCGTTTTCATATATATAGACACACACACACACACACACACACACACACACACACACACACACACACACACACACACACACACACACATATATATATATATGGAGAGAGAGAGAGAGAGAGAGAGAGAGAGAGAGAGAGAGAGAGAGAGAGAGAGAGAGAGAGAGAGAGAGAGAGAGAGAGAGATTGTTATTTCAGCCGATTTACGTAAAAGTGTTTTTTAGTAAAAAACAACTAAATACTGTTCTAGATAGATTATATGAATTCAGTCAATTTACCTAAAGGCTGCCTTTCAAAAATAGTAAAATGTTATACTTACATCTCATTCACATGTGAGGAATAATTTTCACTCTTGATCTCTCGCGCTTTTATCTATCAGTGCTACCGATTTTAATTCCAAAGGAATCCACGCGAACGTGATAATATTTTTTTTATTTCACCCAAAATACGGATTTCCATTGTGCCCCAGCTGACGTCTGAAGAGAACCTCGCACAGACGCCATGTGAATTAGGCAACAGATTTTTGTCTCAATACAAAAAAGAAAGAAAAAAAGAAACAAGTCCGATATATTGCGTAAACAAGGGTTTTGGGGTTTGACTGGCTTAGTGGTATAGACATTGGACTTGAAATGAAGAGGTCGTGGATTCGAACCTGCGTTTGGACAATTACTCGCTTGACTCTCCTTCCAATGGCTCCGTTTCGTCTTTCAGGGTAGAACAGCCACAGATGCCCTCTGCTGGATGACCTTAAGAGGCAACAGTCTGACCACACGTGCCTTCATCCTCACAGATGCAATGATCGGGCTTCCTACTGTAGGGAAGCGGGGTGGGGAGTGAGGGAAGCAGGTTGGAAGCATGAATGAAGTCACAAGTGAAAGGCTGCTATAGCATGACTTTCATTTACACCAACCAGGAAACAGTGTAGGCTCTCCCCTGAATCCGACATATGGGTGCCCAGTCAGCAGCTCAAAACGACGTCCTGCTTCTGGAGAGACACTGGGGGAAAGAGGACGCAGCGGGTAGTTAAGTAAGTAAGTAAGTAAGTAAGTAAGTAAGTAAGTAAGTAAGTAAGTAAGTAAGTAAGTAAGTAAGTAAGTAAATAAACGTGGTCCTTAACGTCCACAGAAACCATAAGACGGAGGGGAAGATGGGGGGAGGGGGTATGGAGGTGGGGGAAGAGGCAGATTATATACCTATCGGTACACTGTCATCACCAGAATGATTCCTGCATTGAGATGGGCAGCGGTGACAGCCATTTTAATGTTTCAGTAGGAAGTGATGGACAAAGTCACAAGACAGTGTCCACAAACCACAACCTTTCTGAAGAGAAAGGAGAGCCGAAGCGGTATCGAACCGAGGTCCTTAGCTTACCAGCTTAACGCCTTACCGCTGGGCCTAACCGGCTCACGACGCGGAGTGGCCCCAGCGCGCAAGTTTTGATATTTCGGATGTTAGGGCATCAAACTTTCGCCTAATCAAGAAAGAGAAAGGACGACAGAAAGAAAGGTTAAAAGGTCATGGCCCAAAAGCAAAAAGTGGAATGGGAAGCCCAGACTGGTATGTGTCAATGTTCGACATCCACCTTCGAAGACTCCTGTTGATGTAGTGTCCTGGACATGCCGGAAGCAATGGTTAGTTAATAAACATGGTGCTTAACGTCCACAGAAGCCATAAGGCTTATTAGGGACAGGAATATGGCGGTGGGATGGGGTGGGAGGGGGTATGGAGGTGGGGGAAGAGGCAGATTATATCCCTATCGGTACACTTTCATCACCAGAATCATTCCTGCATTAAGATGGGCAGTGGTGACAGCCATTTTAATGTTTCAGTCGGAAGTGATAGACAAAGTCACAAGACAGTGTCCACAAACCACAACATTTTTGAAGAGAAAGGAGAGCCGAAGCGGTATCGAACCGAGGTCCTTCCGCTTACCAGCCTAACGCCTTACCGCTGAGCCTAACCTGCTCACGACGCGGAGTGACCCAAGCGCAAGTTTTGATACTTCGGATGTTAGGGCATCAAACTTTCGCCCAATCAAAAAAGAGAAAGGACGACAGAAAGAAAGGTTAATAGGTCATGGCCTGGAACACACACAATGCCCTCGGTTACATCACAAAAAATAAAATAATAAAAAGAAAAAGAAAAAAGAAAAACAAGAAGCAAAAGGTGGAATGGGAAGCCCAGACTGTTTGACATCCACATCCAAGAAAACAACCTCAGCAATCCCTTTCAGTCAGCCTATCGAGCAGAACACAGCACTGAGATTGTTTGTAACGTATTGTAAACGATATTCTTTCCGCTGTGGACAGTGACAACATTTCTGTTCTTCTTTTGTTGGATCTTTCTGCCGCTTTTGACACTATTGACCACCAAATTCTCTTCTCCGGCCTGAATTCTGTTTTTGGCATTCAGTCTACTGCACTCCAATGGTTTCACTCATACCTCTCAGACAGATATCAGTCCACTTCAGTAAATAACTCGTCTTCGTCACAGTCAAAGTTCATGTACGGTGTGCCTCAGGGCTCAGTACTGGGGCCCATTCTCTTCGTCCTGTACACTACGCCTCGCTCCAATATCATAGCTAACCACTCTGTAAACTATCAGCTTTTCGCAGATGACACACAGCTCCAGAAATCCGCTCATCTCAGTGAAGTGATCATCCTCACCAAAGAACTCAATGCATGCACAGACGACATAAAAACATGGATGATGGAAAATCAGCTCAAACTGAACGACGACAAAACAGAAGCTCTTCTCTTTCCCCTTTCGTCTTCCTTGAAACCTTCTACCGTTTCCCTCCCTGATTCGATTATTCTTGGCTCTGACAACATCCCCATCTCTGATTCTGCCAGCAACCTTGGATTCATTCTTGATTTAAAGCTGTCCATGGAGAAGCACGTCATAAAAATCTGCCAAACTGCTTATTTCGAGCTTAAACGCATTAGTTCAATCCGCAGGTTTCTCACTGAAGACAGCCAAGACCCTTGTTATTTCCTACATCCTCTCACGGCTTGACTACTGCAACTGTCTCCTCATGGGTACATCTAATTCTGTCATACAGCTTCTCCAGAAAATACAGAACTTTGCTGCAAGACTTGTACTCTTGGCACCCTGTCACCACCACTTAACACCTCTCCTGGAAAAACTGCACTGGCTTCCCATTTCAGAACGTATTAAGTATAAAATCGCTTGTATGTGTTTCAGGGCTATAAGTGCTTGTGGTCCCGCTTACCTCTCTGATCTGCTACATGTCTACACTCCGTTTCGTACACTACGCTCTTCTTCTGACACCCGCATGCTGGAAATCCAACAATACAATCGCAAGAGTCATGGCTTTCGCACCTTCTCTTGCTTTGGGCCCCACATTTGGAATTCACTCCCAGAAAACCTTAGATACT
>OY757547.1:4886028-4888528 GCA_963584105.1 Alviniconcha strummeri | reverse complement strand
CTGCCGCCAGACCAGAATCCTTCCGGCGACATTTGCAGACTGCGCCATCTTTCTTCAGGATCTTCCCCTTGGTGATAATCTCCCCTGAGGCTAGCTTGCAGGTCTCAACTGTGGGTACAGAGAAAAGCAACAACAACAAAATTGTTACTGGTTTGTTTGCATTTTTAAAATTTAATTATTTACAGGTTTGCGTTTAATTTTCCCGAATTAGTGTGAGATCCAAACAGTTAAAAGGTTCAAAAGAACGCTATTTATTAGGACAAAACACAACAAGCAAATTTTCGAGGTAATCCCCTTTATCAAGGTACAAACCGACAATTAAACAACAGCTAAACGGTTAAAAAAAAGAAAAAGAGAGAGAAATGAATGAGTGAATTCCGGCACAATAATCTTGTAGAATCGTTTCAGTGTGAACAATGCATGCACGTAACCGTTACCAATGGGGCCGAGGCATCACACGCGTCTGGATCTTTACCGTTAGACTGCTTTCACAAGCGCATCAGACAGCTGTGACATGCGCCTAACACTCTGCTGTTATACAGGTATTACAGGCGCCCCGAATCACTACAGTTTGACAAGTGTTACAGGCACCTAAATGTTTACAGTGTGACAGGTGTCAGAGGCACCTAAATGTTTGCATTACCACATGTGTCGTAGGCACTCAACGTTTGCACTGCGACAGGTATCACAGGCACCTACATGTTAGGTCAGGTATCACTTTACCGTCAGGACAGGCATCACCTCACCGTTAGGTCAGGTATCTCATTACCGTCAGGATAGTGTCACCTCACTGTTAGGTCAGGTATCACTTTACCGTCAGGACAGGCATCATCTCAACGTTACGTCAGGTATCACATTACCGTTAGGACCGTATTACCTCACCGTTAGGTCAGATATCACATTACCGTTAGGGCAGTATCACCTCGCCTATAGGTCAGGTATGACATTACCGTTTGGGCAGTATCACTTCGCCTATAGGTCAGGTATCACATTACCGTTAGGGCAGTATCACCTCGGCTATAGGCCAGGTATCACATTACCGTTAGGGCAGTATCACCTCGGCTATAGGCCAGGTATCACATTACCGTTAGGGCAGTATTACCTCGTTTATAAGTCAGGTATCACATTACTGTTAGGGCAGTATTAACTCGCCTGTAGGTCAGGTATCACATTACCGTTAGGGCATTATTATTTGGCTCATAAGTCAGGTATCACATTACCGTTAGGGCAGTATTACCTCGCATATAGGTCAGGTATCACATTACCGTTAGGGCAGTATTATTTCGCCTATAGGTCAGGTAACATATTACCGTTAGGGCAGGTAGGACAGCAGCCGCCAGAAGAGGGCAGGGGGTCCACGCAGGGCGGAAGAGGGCAGGTTTCCGAAAAGCATTGCGGCTGGCTGTTGGGTTCTTGACAGGTGCATAACATGCAGCCGTTGGGCGATAGCCGTTCTTCCCCGAGCTGCATAGTGCTCCCGTCCTCCATCACACAGCCTTGTGGCACTGTGGTCAAGGGCGAGCAATCCGCCGGGGGGCCGTCGCCAGGGTTCACGTCCCACCACATGCCGTCGGCGACGGAGCAGCTGCAGATCATGCCGTCCTCTGTCAGCGTCTCGCCGTCTTTGATGATCCTGCCTGACGGCGTCTTGCAGTTTTCTCCTGTTGATGATGATGATGGTGATGGTGAAGGTGGTGGTGATAATCATGGTACTTTAGGTTTGCGTTGGACATCAATATCGTGGTCGTTTCAACAGAGAGAGGACTATGTAGACACAGAGACTTGGAGAGAAGGAAAAAGTGATCGAAATGAAACGATGGAGGTGGTGTTGTGAAACGATGGAGGGTGGTGTTGGAAGAGAGAGAGAGAGAGAGAGAGAGAGAGAGAGAGAGAGAGAGAGAGAGAGAGAGAGAGAGAGAGGAGAGAGAGAGAGAGAGAGAGAGAGAGATCTTAAATTTGTTGACAGACGATCGTTTTCCCACCGATTACGATACTGTATTGCCCATCAGTGTATAAACTGCACGTTAGGCGGCCTTGGTGTGGTAAGAACAAACAAATAAGTTGAGACTGCTAGCCACAATTCACGACAATAGACTCGGATGTTAATTTTAAAACATGTCTCTGGACACACATATAAGATATCCATTAAAGAACACACATCTATTTACCTTTCACATGTTTATAATATAGATATCAAATACAGTGACATCATTGTTTCATCCATAGTGTTCTGTGTGTGTGTGTGCGTGCGTGCGTGCGTGCGTGCGTGCGTGCGTGCGTGCGTGCGTGCGTGCGTGCGTGCGTGCGTGCGTGCGTGCGTGCGTGCGTGCGTGCGTGCGTGCGTGTGTGTGTGTGTGTGTGTGTGTGTGTGTGTGTGTGTTTGTGCCTATTTGTCCGTTTGCGTTAGGACAGTATCACCTCACCGTTAGTCAGGTATCACTTTACCGTTAGGACAGTATCACCTCACCGTTATGTCATGTACCACTTTACCTTCAGGACA
>OY757547.1:4883400-4885828 GCA_963584105.1 Alviniconcha strummeri | reverse complement strand
AGAGAAAGGACGACAGAAAGAAAGGTTAAAAGGTCATGGCCCAAAAGCAAAAAGTGGAATGGGAAGCCCAGACTGGTATGTGTCAATGTTCGACATCCACCTTCGAAGACTCCTGTTGATGTAGTGTCCTGGACATGCCGGAAGCAAGGGTTAGTTAGATAGTTCTTGGATTTTTACTGTGCCGTCAGCTGCAAATGGTCACCTCAGGACGAATCACATTCAAGATTAGTTTACACCAGTTAAAACACAAGTCGCCAATCAGAAGGAAAAAAGGAAATAAAATAAATTTAAAAAAAGAAAACAATTATAAAAAAGAGGAAAATAAATGTAAAGAAAAGAAAAGAAGAAGAAAAAAAAAAAGGGGGGAAAAAAAAGGAAAAAAATAAGCTGGACCACGATTCCGGACACAGTACGGTCAACAGCAAATGCAACACAGTACGGTCAACAGCAAATACAACACAGTACGGTCAACAGCAAATACAAACCAGTACGGTCAACAGCAAATACAATCAACTCAAAACCGGTTAACAACAAGTGCACCTCAGTAATTATTTATATTTTATCCGATTACAACCCACGGAAGTATCACATCTTCCAAGCTTGAACCCGGAAAAATACGCACTGTGTGGACTCGAGAGACAGATGCGAGAGCATTTATTAAATCACACACATGCCTGGTCCCCTATTAAACTACACGGTGCTTATGGGGCCTGTTCAGCAGCCCCTCCACACAGGAACCTGAATCTGTCGGCTGTGAGGACGAGCAGGGTGGCCTATTTTATTATGCGGGCCAACAGGGGGAACTGCGTTACCGAAACCTAACGTACTTGGAAAGTAAGGAGAGGATTTGGAAACAACGAAGGTGACTGGATCGGGGATGTGTATGCTAAGACAAGAAAGAAATTCCTGGCAGTGTAAGAAGCATGCGTGGCTATATTCTGACCTAAAAGGAGAGCATCTGCGAGTTCTGGGTTTTCAGCACAGAGGATCTTCATTTCTGCATCCGCAGTACTCCTCTGCAGGCGAGTCAATGGAACAACTTCCGAGGAAAGCAACCACAACAAACGGTCAGTCCTCGTTTAGACAATGCTTGACGGAGTTTGCTTTGAGATAAGCAGACAGGACTGTGGTGGTGATTCTTTGATTGGCTGATCACTCCGACGAGCAGCCGCTAGTTTCAGCAAGGTTCGGCAGAATTTGCTTTGAGATCAGCCGACTACATTCAGTGCGGCCTAGTACACTGGCTAGTGGATGAATGGCCAGACTTGCTTGTTATTCGTTTGGCAGACCGGTACACTGGCTACTGGATGAATGGTTAGACTTGGTTGGTTATTCCGTTGACAGACTGGTACACTGGATACTGGACGTATGGCTAGATTTGGTTGGTTACTTGGTTGGCAGATTGGTATGCTGGCTGTTGGACGAATGGCTAGAATTGGTTGGTTACTTAGTTGGCAGACTGGTATCCTGGCTATTGGACGAATAGCTATATTTGGTTGGTTACTTGTTTGGCAGATTGGTTTGCTGGCTAGTGGATGGATGGTTAGACTTGGTTGGTTATTCGGTTGGCAGACTGGTACACTGGCTATTGGGTGAATGGCTTGATTTGGTTGGTTGTTTGGCTGGCAGATTGGTACAAATACGAAAGAATTTATTATGCATAAAAAAGCATAAACTGAAAAAATGCCTCTTGGGTAACTGAAACTCCACACAAAAAGGGACAATTTGTCTAATTCAACATAATAATGGTAAGAGTATAGAACTGAGACAAAAAGGAATACAACATCGCTTCTGAGATATTTGATGAATGGTTTGACTTGGCATATTGGTATGCTGGTTATTGGATGAATGGCTTGACTTGGCATATTGGTATGCTGGCTATTGGATGAATGGATTGACTTGGTTGGTTGGTAGACTGGTACCTTGGCGACTGGATCAATGGCTTGACTTGGTTGGTTATTTGACTGGCAGATTGGTATACTAGCTTTGATTGGCAGATTGGTATGCTAGCTAACCACTCTGTAAACCATCAGCTTTTCGCAGATGACACACAGCTCCACAAATCCACTCCTCTCAGTGAAGTGACCAACCTCGCCAAAGAACTCAATACATGCACAGACGACATAAAAACATGGATGATGGAAAATCAGCTCAAATGAACGACGACAAAACAGAAGCTCTTCTCTTTCCCCTTTCGTCTTCCTTGAAACCTTCTACCGTTTCCCTCCCTGATTCGATTATTCTTGGCTCTGACAACATCCGCTTCTCTTATTCTGCCAGGAACCTTGGATTCATTCTTGACTCAAAGCTGTCCATGAAGAAGCACGTCATAAAAATCTGCCAAACTGCTTATTTCGAGCTTAAACGCATTAGTTCAATCCGCAGGTTTCTCACTAAAGACACAACCAAGACTCTTGTTACTTCCTAC
>OY757547.1:4873400-4878400 GCA_963584105.1 Alviniconcha strummeri | reverse complement strand
CAGGGAGGTTTTTTGAATTCAGGTAATTTATTAGGTCATAGATTACTCTGATATTATCCCCTATGTATCGATTTAAAATAAATCCAGATTGGTCCTCATTTATCAATAGTGGTAAAACTGTTTTGTTAGCAATGCAAGAAGATCCTATCTTATGGACAACATTTAGAAGAGAAATTGGCCTCCATTAAAAAAAAGAAAAAAGTTCTTATCTCCCTTGGGGATGCATGTAATTATGCCTTGCTTCTGTGTTGCAGACAACTCTCCATCTCTGTATGATTCATTCAAAGCTCTAACAACAAAATCTCCAAATTGCCTCCAAAAGCATATATATATATATAAAAAAAAAAAAAAAAAAATCTGCACCAAAGCCGTCTGTTCCTGGACTTTTCCCATTTTCATATTTTTCAAGGCAGTTCCTGCCTCTTCGAGTGTTATTTCTTCTTCAAGTGATGCTTGTTGCTCTTTTGATAATTCTGGTATTTCACTGATCCGCTCATTAATTTCACAGTCCTCTACGTCTCTGGACTTATATAACCTTTCATAAAAGCACTGGACTTCATTCATAATTGCATTGGGTTCCTCGAGAACTGACCCATTTTATCTACTATTTTTTTTCCATCTGCTTACTTATAAAGTTTCTTTTTTCAAGACTGCAAAAGCATTTTGTAATTTTTCACCCTCAGCAGCCCATCTTGCTTTTGACCTCAATAGAACTCCTTCCATCCTTTTTTCTCGTAATAAAATTAATTCTAGATTTTTTTCTTGTAGAAATTTTATATCTTCTGTTTTTTCTTCTTTTGTTTCAATTTCTTTAATGCTCTTTTCAAAGTTATGCTCTTTTTCTTGCGTTTTCTTTTTCTTCATACTCGCCTACGCTATCGTTTTGGATCTAATTTTCATCAACATGAAGTCCAAAAACAATTTGTCTGGTATACTAAGTTCTATCTTGGATTTGGGAATATTATGCAGAGTAGATCGATCATAGTGATCAGCTGCATGTTCTTCTGTTACATTTTGAATTTCAGTGTTCACTTGGTCTAGGTACTCTTTATCTCTAAGCAGTGAGCAATTGAAGTTCCAGAAAGTATTGTGCTTTATATCTTTCTCAAATTTGAGCTTCAGCATAACAATGGAATGGTCAGGTCGATATCCTGGAAGAATATCTGTCATCAAAATGCCACATTAAATGATCTGACAAAAGAATGAAGTCTAATCTAGCTAGTCACAGTCGCAGCCGGTCGACACAGCAAGAGCTCTGATGAAAATTGTGGAAAAAACAAACAAAAACAAACAAAAATCTCACATTTTTGGAAAGCTTACATCGTGCTGATTACACGAAGGTATTTTTTGACATTTTTGTTGCGTATGTTCAGAAAAAGGGGGGAAAAACACAACTTGGATTTTGAAAATCGACAGTTCAGCAAGTTGAAGTGACAGTAATTATGAAGCGTGATAGGCCTCTGTGAACGATGTGACACGGCTTCGATAAGGGCAATGCGGCAATGTGTGCATTCTTTTTGTGACTCGTGCTACGCTCAGTATGTTTTACCTTGCGCCGTTGAGGAGCGAAAGTGGCTGCAATGTCAAGCAGCATTTCAGAATATTTTAGTAGAATCGCTCAGATTCGCAAACCTTCTTCAACGTCATTGAGTGACTCAAGCCCAGTGACTGAGAAAATTAGACAGGACAAAAAGAGATTTTTTCACGAAGTGTCAGATTCGTGTGAAGAAAGAAGTGAGAACGAAATGGCAACAATACAAACGACACTTGACGAGATCAAAAGGCAGTTTCAGACTCTTGCTACCAGAGACGATACACAACAACTCAAGAGTGCTGTTGACAAACTAACCTCTCCGGTGATGCTACGGTTAGACAAACTAGAGGGGAGGTGTTTCGATGCTGAAAAGGAAATTGATAGTCTGAAGAGTGATCTCACTTCTGTAAGAAAAGAAAATGCAGAGATGAAAGAGCAGCTGAGTAGGCAAGAGCAATAGATACTAAGCGTTCTCAGTGACCAGAACGACCAGCAGCAGTATGACCTCAGATGGAACCTGAGGGTGTACAACGTGGAGGAGAAGGCTGGGGAGACCGCCGACGACTGTGCCAAGAAGTGCTGCCAGATTTTCACAGACATGATCGGCGTCCCCACGACGGAGGAGGATCTAGAAGCAGCACACAGGACGGGGCCGACCACGACGGGCAAGAGACGTCCTATCATTGTCCGCTTCCAGTCCAGGAAACTGAAGGACAACGTGCTTGCCAGTCGAAGGAAGCTGAAGGGTAAGGGGGTCTCTGTGGATGAAGACATCACGGCAGCCAACTACAAACTGGCCAGAGATGCATACAAACATTCATACACACTTGCATCATGGTCTTCACAAGGAAAGGTCTTTGCCAAACTGAAAAACGGTAAGACAGTGAGAATCAAATATGGGGCAGACATTAATGAACTTTTTAAGAAGGAGATGCCTGCTGGCAACCGCTGAATCGCTAAATCCATCGTCACTCTGGAATCGCTGGTGTTTTTGTTGTTTTGATTATGGCTTCTTTTAGCGTATTGGTTACAGTCGGGCGCCTGTATTCTCTCTCTCCTTCTCTCTCTCATTCTCCCCACCCCTCCCCTATCTCCCTAGCTCTTATTCATTCCACTGCCTCTCTCTCAGTACTATTAGGAGTGTTGGTTAGGCCTTGAATTGTTTTTGTGTTTTTTTTGGGTTAATTTTATTTATATTATATTTTTATGTGTAATTCCGGCTGACAACAATACTCTTTTGATAACAATACTCTTGCCGGTAAGTTGGTTTGTCTGATTTGATAATGGGCCTTTAAACCTGGATCAAGCTTGTCGGTGTTTTCTGGTGCACGTGCAGCCACGGATGGTCGTACAAAGCGTGAGCTCCGATTGATTTGTCCATAATGTAATATTGACGATACGAAAGTCAGCATGTGTGGTAGTAGGAAAGGTAACTCTTGCTGACCGTGGTTGATGGGTTGTTGAACATAGTTTATGCCATAAGCTAAGATTGGGAGTATCGTCATAAAAAAAAGAAGACTTTACCTCTTGTTCCCGAACTCCGCATCCTTCTTTTTCTTCTCTTTCTTCTTCTTCTTCTTCTTTTTCTTCTTCATCCCCACCCCTATAATCTCCTTCTCTTATCCTCAGGGTTGGGCGGTGGAGAGGTACATGATTGTAAAGGACACCAATGCGTTGTTATTTTGAGTCGTCGACTTACGCGGATATTGACAGAGTTACTGCGTGCGTATAGACCATGTCAATGTGCAAGAGCATAGAAAACGTGTGTGATTATGATGCCTGTGTTTTTTGTTCATTACCTTCAGTCCTTTTCGCTTTTTGCTTGTCTTTTGTTGTTGTTTTTGCTTTTGATCTGGCATCACGAAAGCGGTTTGGGTCTACTCACTGGAATTACTGATTCTGGTGCCCCCTCCCTTTTCTTTTTTGAGCTTGTTATTTATAAACATTATGGCCACAGTCGCTTCTTTATATATATGCATAGCATTAACATCTTTTTGTCGCACTTCCCTTGGCAGATCTACCAAGTTATAAGTTTTTTCCATTTGTATTATTTCCCCTTTTCCAAGCTTTGTGTGTGTGTGGTTGTGTTTGGATGTCTTAGTTTAGATGCTTCGTATTTTTGTCTTTTTTGTTGTCAGGTTGGTGATGCAAATATGGATTCTTTTGTATTAGTATTGAATATGTATCTTTTTATAATGCTTTTCGTGCGCTGGATGCGAAATGACACTTGCGTACTTTTCTGTGAGTGGTTGATGAACGACAAGGTGCTTTGTATTACATCAACGTGTTATGTTGTGCTTTGTATTACATCAACGTGTTATGGAAGAGCTGCTATGCTTGTTGGTATTTTGCTTTAGTAGTATGATACCTTTGTTGCACACAAATGGATAGTCTAATAATTTCATCTTTGAATTGTCAAGGTTTTTGAAATCTCCAAAAGCGAAGAGACGTTTTTCATTATTTTAAACAAAAAGGTCACTCAATATATTGCTTACAAGATACACACTTTGATAAAAAATAGAAAAATATGTAACTTCAGAGTGTTTTTTTTTGCATCATATAGGTCAAATTCCAGAGGTGTAGCTGTTCTATTTAATAATAACTTTGAGTTCAAAGTTAGAGAAGTTCAGAGGGATGAAAACGGGAATTTTCTAATAATATTACTTTTCGCTATGAATAAAGAACTATTACTTGTTAATATATAATGTCCAAACAAAGACAACCCAGCATTTTACCAAAGTCTTTTTGAAACTGTCAAACGCTACAAAAATCATAATGTTGTAACAGTGGGAGACTGGAACCTTGTTCTAGACTCTCAGCTAGACTGTTATAATTATAAACACATTAATAACTCCAAAGCCAAAGAAGTAGTAGAAAATATGATATTAGAGCTTGAGTTGACAGATGTTTGGAGAGAGAACAATCCACAGTGTAAACGTTATACATGGGGAAAACCAAACCCTTTGAAGCAAGCTAGATTAGACTCTCTTTCTCTCTCTCCCCCCCCCACTCTCTCTCTCTCTCTCTCTCTCTCTCTCTCTCTCTCTCTCTCTCTCTCTCTCTCTCTCTCAAACACACACACACGAGCACCACCCAGCCACTTCAACCTTCTTATCTTGTTATCATGTTGAATCCCAAACCAGGGACATGGCAAATGTATTCCCTCCCCTTTGGATGCAGCCTGGCAGACGACCACGAGGAGGCGACACGAATGAAACCTGCTATCCCTGTACATTAATCACTATCTTTTAACCGTTTTCATTGGTTTAAACAGTAATCATGTCGTTAGAATGCATCACATTGAGAATATAGGCCTAACAAGATGAACACAATGCAAAACAAACATTGCTGTACCACTCCGGCAATGTCAGGAAAGACCACCATGCCTGTCTACAGTGTACGAAACAGAGTTCTCTCCCCTGGACCTTGTCTAAAAACTTGCAGACTAAAACCTCACTCATTCTTT
>OY757547.1:4853677-4873200 GCA_963584105.1 Alviniconcha strummeri | reverse complement strand
CACACACACAAACACATACACATATGTATATATTAGTAAGTTATATTAACTTGCCCACGAGACTATGAGGAATCAGTTTAACAACAGAAGTTATAACTTCATTATTATACAAAATATCTCCTACATTATTATAAGCAGTAAAGTCATACCCATCCTTCAGAAATAACCCGTGGTAATAGGACACTCGACTAGAATGGGATTAACTGATAATCGTTCATACAAATGCGTGCCATATTGTACGAATATTTAGTTTCCGGTGAATTTAGACGGAGGTGATATAATAGTCTTGCTAATTACGTTGAACAAAAAAGTATCGCTTCCCCCCCCCCCCCCCCCCCCAGCCTCTTTATACACAGCATACAAATGCGTGCCATATTGTACGAATATTTAGTTTCCGGTGAATTTAGACGGAGGTGATATAATAGTCTTGCTAATTACGTTGAACAAAAAAGTATCGCTTCCCCCCCCCCCCCCCCCCCCAGCCTCTTTATACACAGCATTGAGGAAATCTCACGAGATGATAGCTGCAGATTATTGTATATTTCATGGTTTTTATTGCCCATTGTTGAGCTAATTTATTTGGTATTTTATTCCAATAACGACCACAGTGAGATGGTATAGTACCCAACAAAACTCAATCCCAATACCTCTAGTCATGATACAATGTATGAAACATTTGACTTTATAAACTGTATTCCTTCTCACCTTGCAGTGCCGGGCTGCGCAGCTCTACTCGCGTGCCAGTTCAAATGGCGGTGAGCAAACTAAAAGACATTGTGCGATCACGACCAGCGAGATTACATAGACAGGCTACAAAGTGGTGAACACAGACCACTCTAGACACGTACTACTTGCTAGGCTAATATAGCTACCTACAGTCCTTTTGCCCTTAGCGTCACGGTTCATTGCTAATTCCATCGGAGCAAAACCGGACATAAGGTGTGTCAGAAAGTTCTAAAACAGCAATGACCTACAGCGTCCAGAAACAAACATAAACAAAAACAAGCAAATCAACAACAACAACAACAAAACCAATACATACAGGTGCCCGTTTCTCCTTTTTGTGGTGTGTGTGTGTGTGTGTGTGTGTGTGTGTGTGTGTGTGTGTGTGTGTGTGTGTGTGTGTGTGTGTGTGTGTGCGCGTGCGTGCGTGTGTATGTGTGTGTTTATATATATATATGTGTGTGTGTGTGTGTGTGTGTGTGTGCGTGAGAAAGAGCCTGAATAAAGTGTTGTGACGTATTTAGGATTTCATTGTTCTCTTGGAGCTGTACATCTCTGTGGACCCGATTGATTTTGTACTGTATGATTCCGGCTCAAGTTAGGTGTAAGCGCTTCATAAGTACTCGTTTGCTGTTTTACGTTTATTTATTTAGACGTGGTCGATTTCATTGTACATCACAGTCACTAAAGGAATGTCAACTATCATGTACTTTGTAGGTAATATACGAGAACTAAGCTGCAGATGAAACGTAGAGCCCGATATAAAGTCCATGTAAACGGTAGCTGAGCAATGGCTGCCAATTCACAATGGCTGCCAATTCACAATAGATTAAAACTGAACACTTTACAACCACCTCCAAATCGATCTGAACGGTTTGTCAGTAGCACGACACATCGTACCCCTCTACTCTTTCACTCTTCAACTTACAATACACATCTGTTACTAAAGATTAAGATCAGTTGTATAATGCAGTAACAATAAGTGATCGTCAGAATCGGTATTTCTTACACCCACTGCGGAAAAAAGAACGAAACAACAACCCAAAACTCGTGGAATCGAATAATATAAAAACAAAAACAACAAAAGTAACAACCACAGTTGAAGAAGTTTGGCTTTGGAATAATCTCATGTTTCATTATAGTGTTCAAAATGAACACGACACAAACCTCCCCACTCCCTCCTCCGTGCAGAAAAACAAGAAACCTTAAGTTTTAAGTTAGTAAGTAACTGGATTTTAATGACCTGTCAGCCGCACAGGGTCACATAAGAAGACGAAAAACGGGGAAGAAGACAACGCCAACGACGACGATGAAGAAGAGATGGAAGAAAGAGGAAGCAGGCGACTGGTGTTTCAAAGCCAGCTTTGTTTAGCCAGTTAATGTTAAGGTAAAGCTTATAGTGCTGATATGACCACACTGCCGCTATTTTGTACAATTTGTCAGTTTGACCAGCTTAAAATGTCACTGATTAAAAAAGCAGTTGTGCAGTAGACTAAATGTGGTGACAACAGCCTTGAAAACACCAAGGAACTCGTCTTTTGAACCTGTCAGTTTTGAACATCCATTTTTGTACCCATTAGTTTTTAACAAAACGTCGTCTTTTGTACCTATTAGTTTTGAACAAAACACCCTTTTTTGTACCTATTAGTTTTGAACAAAACGTCATCTTTTGTACCTATTAGTTTTGAACAAAACGTCGTCATTTGTACCTATTAGTTTTGAACAAAACATCCTCTTTTGGACCTATTAGTTTTGAACAAAACACGTAATTAAAAAAGCTGCAAACATATGAACGGTTAAAATCAACGCTAATTTAAAATTGACAATACCAAACAATGTTTTGCATTGTCATATAAAATTAGCATTTGATTTAGCCGTTTGTGTGTTTGGATCTTGTTTTAGAACGCTAGCAGTCATCCTTGTTTCAGATTTGTTTGATTAAAAAAAAAAAAAAGCATTAACATCCATAGAGGTGTATATATCCTTCAAATATTGGCATGCTACTTAATTTGATATTATTCCCGCTGCCTGCTGCTCTGGATTTGCTATTTAGGTGTGTGCTGATTTTGTCCCTATGTCCAGTGTGTGCTGATTTTGTCACAAAGTCCAGTGTGTGCTGATTTTGTCCCTAAGTCCAGTGTGTGCTGATTTTGTCCCTATGTCCAGTGTGTGCTGATTTTGTCCCTAAGTCCAGTGTGTGCTGATTTTGTCCCTAAGTCCAGTGTGTGCTGATTTTGTCCCTAAGTCCAGTGTGTGCTGATTTTGTCCCTAAGTCCAGTGTGTGCTGATTTTGTCCCTAAGTCCAGTGTGTGCTGATTTTGTCACAAAGTCCAGTGTGTGCTGATTTTGTCCCTAAGTCCAGTGTGTGCTGATTTTGTCACAAAGTCCAGAAAGATCTTTCATAACAGAGAACTAAAAGAGCAGGACAAACCAGCAGCAGCAGCAGCAGCAGTTTCTCTCTGTGTGTGTGTGTGTGTGTGTGTGTGTGTGTGTGTGTGTGTGTGTGTGTGTGTGTGTGTGTGTGTGTGTGTGTGTGTGTGTGTGTGCGTGTGTGTGTGCGTGTGCGTGCGTGCGTGCGTACGTCCGCGAGTGTTTGCGTGTGTGCGTGCACATCAAAACTGGTACTTTGGCTTGTAATGCAAGCTTAAATCCCCAAGGGCATTGAAATCAACTGCACAACCGTACTGATTTGGAATGCTCATATTCATTATGTTTAAAAGTGCCTCTGACGTCATTCATGTAAGATTCAGGCCGTACTTATATATGCGTTTTTGCTTGTTGCACGGGCCAACTGTTCTGTTGTTAATGTATTGTTTCATATGAAATACATTTTGTTTAAACCAAAAGTGTCCAGAGCTCCCCTGATACCGAACACCACACTAATCAACACAAGATAGTAATAGTATTATAATTATTTTGACAATAGCCTTTATTATGAGTAAAATTAAGGACATTATTTTACAAATGGCATGTGGACTTCAAGGACCAGCGAGTCAGTTCTGATCCTATTTTGTGGAACTAAGCTACCCGCAAACGGGGCAGCGAATAAATAAATAACGTCAAGGGATGTACGCTGTATAACATTTCCCCTTCGAGCTGATCTCTGCAAATGAATCCGGAACTTAGGTGATATGAGCAGCATGAATCTAGCTGAATGCGCGCAGGGAACCACAGCGAAAGGCCAGCATTGGGTAGAACGGGTCACAACTGTTTCGTTTGCCTCCTCGTTTAGTGACAGTCGGCAGAGTGCTAAAAAAAGGGAGCTAAAATGAAAGCCTCAGTGTTTTGAGAGCACATCGTGTTAGTTTTAATTTTTCACCGATTTATTTTCAGAATTCGTCGTTGGTTTGAACACATTGATTCAAGCATACATTAGGATAATTATTATTCTGTTGACACGATAGTGAATTTGTCGTTCTGATAATGAATGAATTTGTCGTTCTGATAATATGATAATGATTTTGTCAATACGATATAATCATTTCGTCAAAAGGATAATGATTTCATCAGTCCTAAACTGATTTCGGCAATACGATAATGATTTCGTCAATACTATCATGATTTTGTCAATGCAATAATGATTTCGTCAATCCTGTACTGATTTCGGCAACAAGATAATGATTTCGTCGATACTGTTATGATCTCAATACTATTGTGATTTCGTCAATCCGCCACTGATTTCGGCGATACTATCATGATTTCGTCAATACAATAATGATTTCGTCAAGCTTGTACTGATTTGGGCAATACGATAATGATTTCGTCAGTACTGTTATGATTTTATCAATACAATAATGAGTTCGTCAATCATGTACTGATTTCGGCAACAAAATAATGATTTCGTCGATACTATAATGATTTCCTCAATACTATCGTCAATCCGGCACTGATTTCGACAATACTATCAACGATTTCGTCAGTACAATCATGATTTCGTTAATTCGGCACTGGTTCCGGCAATACAATCATGATTATTTTCGCCAGTACAGTAATGATTTCGTAGTTCAACATGGTTGACAGTACGTGACGGCCGCCACTGGCTCGGTCTCCAGTATGCACAAAATCCAGTGTGTACATGCACTCATCCAAGCGGCAAAGTGTGACCAACCGCATGTGCACACAGCAGCTTGTACAAACCGCTTACCTTTCTTTCTCTCGGGGCACAGGCTAAAGTGTTGTTTTCGTGCGTGTCAAAGACGCCATGTCATATATAATAAATAGGCTATACGATCATCTACTACAAAGTGAACAGGTCATTCCTCGCTCATTCTATTATGCTTACATCATCTTCAAAGGGTAAATGGGGGTAAAAAGAGGGCAGGGAGGAGGGGGAGGACGTTTGGGAGGGGGGGCACGAGACATGGATCCTGCCAGCATCAGGTATAGTCACGTGGTGCACCCAAAACATATGTTGATTCCGTCGATGCTGAAACAGAATCTCCCTCAGGGCGGAAGAGCATCTCTCTGTGGACATCCAGACACGATCGTTCACAAACACCCAACTCTGTACGCATTATATCCAGCTGGAGTTGGTTCTTGTCAGTCAGAAACGGATGAAACGTGAATTCACAACAAAGGAAGAAAATATATAATTGTATGTACGAGTACGCAAAGTACACATTTTCACTGTACCTTCACTCTTTACTAACGGAATACATTGACCTCGCGCTAGACATCAGGCACACACTCTGTTCGCACAGGTAATGGCAGGGTTCCACCAATCAACAGACAGGTCGACTGAACACAGACATAACTGGACGTAGCAATACGTATGATGTTCTCGTATGTTTTCTGAAACACTGCACCAACTGCGACGTCCCAAAATGACTCTTTAAAACACGACGTCAGATATTGGGCATCTTAATGGAGGAGAAAGAGTCAGTTTGTACCACTTTCATTAGAAACCCCAGCATACTCCTAAAAAAAAAAAAAAAAAGGTGAAGGGAAAAAAAGGAAGAAGTTCCAGGACATGGAAATCTGCCTTGGTTGTATTGCTATCATCTCCCCCGCAACATTGGTATTGCCGTTTCAGTATTTGGAGCGCGTCTTCATGGGACAGCACAAGCATTGGGATGTGCCGAGTTTTGATGATACAGGAACAGTGTATGGTAGCCCACCGGTGTCAGATCGTGATGGACGACCGATCGTCCGATTTGCCAGATTCGACCCAGTCACAAGTCGTCTCCCGTTTGGCATAGCCTACCTCTTTGGTGCTGATCTTGATGCCAAGGAGGGTCAAGACGGCAAACCCCGCAAACATGTACGTGTCAAACTCACAACTTCGCTGTCTTACACCACTCTTTCTCGTTTTTTTGAAACCGCCAGCCAGTCAGTGTTTTGATGTTGTTTTTGTTGTTGATTCGGATTACAACGTTTCATTACAGCACTGGGCCGAAACAACTTCAGTCTTCAGGTAAAACCGTGTCAATATCTCACCAGTAACATTCGGAGAACGACCCCGCCCACCTCCGCCGTGATCAGCCAATCGTTGCGCTTTTCAGAACAAACTATCTAATGACACGCACGCACGTCTTGGAGCTGTTAGCAGGAAGCGAGCCAATGGGAATGCGGAAGCGTGGCGGTGGGAGTGAAGTGTGGACCAGTGGCTGTTCAGAGAGACGCCAGGCTGTCTCTGTCTGTGTCTGTCTCCACTGCATTGCCCGCCACCACACGTTGCTGCACGTTGAGGCGTATGTGTTCTGAAGACGGCGCTGCAACACAGAGAGACACACGACTTGAATTAACATGAAAGCATTAAATACGAAAGCAAACAAACAAGCAAACAACAACAACAACAACGACAACAACAACAGCAACAAGTGTTCCGAAGACGGCGCTACAACAGCGAGACACACGACTTGAAATAACATAAAAGCATTAAATACAAAAGTAAGCAAACAAACAAACAACAACAACAACAAAAACAAACAAACAACAACAAAAACAAACAAACAACAACAACAAAACAAACGAACAGACAACAATACTAACAACAGAATCAACAAAGCAAGCAAGCAAACAACACCAAACAAACGATCAAACAACAACAACAATATCTGAACACTTGTCCAGCGCCTCATCTCGAGAGGAGCCCTAATCATTTCACAATGGCGACTATTGGCGATTCAGGCGGGGTTGTTAACTCCCTTGACTTTGCCCGGCATCGCTTAAGTCCCTTGGCTGCTTTTACTTCCAGTGCATACTTTCTTCACAATGGAGGGCGGTGACAGTGAATTTGCGAATTTTACACTGCCAACGTTAAAGGCATTTTTTTGAGGCAAGTAGTCATAATGTGTCTGGAAACAAGCAATAACTTGTTGTTCGTGCTTTAGGATGCCCCAAAACGCATTTTTTTCTACGAACTCGCGATCTTCTGATCAGCCCAAAAACGACGCAAAGACACTTTTTGTTCACTCTCCATCCCCTTTTCCACGGTTATTTTTACAACCGCAACAGTATTGGCATTTGTACTGCTTCGCAGTTCTAATTTCAACTTCCACTGTTATACACAGCGTGAAGCAACGCCTACTCAGAAATCGACCCGGAAGTGCGCTGCGACCTCTCGCGACTTCTTTCGCGAAAGATTACAAAGCGCATTCACTCTAGCAAACCAGCTTCGCTGAATCGCCCAATAGCGCTGTTCTCTGCTTCCGAACAGACCCATTGCGCTATAGTCCTATGCGACTCTGAATGAGTGACTGTCGCTTTGCACAGCGCTTGTTTTCAATATCCACGGAAGTGGTGTAGCCTGCTTACAGCGCTGTTTTCAATATCCACGGAAGTGGTGTAGCCTGCTTACAGCGCTGTTTTCAATATCCACGGAAGTGGTGTAGCCTGCTTACAGCGCTGTTTTCAATATCCACCGAAGTGGTGTAGCCTGCTTACAGTGCTGTTTGGTTGTTACATGGCTTGTGCCACGTGGAAGTGCTGCCGTCTCGGCGCACGTGCTGTGTACAACGTACAACCATGCAGCAGTTTACAGTGCCACTTTATTCGAAGGGTGCATGTGTGTTCAGCAGTACGCTGCCACCTGCACTTATGGCACAATGTCCGGTAGTTTTTACGTGCCATACTGCGGTAACACAAAGGTGGAGCGGATAGCGAAATAAGAGTGAGAACAGAAATTTGCCCATGGATAAGAAAATTCTCCCGCCGCTCCTACCGAGACTTGAACCCGCTACATTGGAATCACAAGTCCGGCACTCTATATAAACATTGAGCTATCCTCGCTCCCCAAGCACTGGTCTGAGGACGACGTTAAAACACACACACACAACACTAACACACTGACCTGATGACGACGCTCAAACAGAAACAAACGACCTGAATTCACACTGGCACATTGGTCTTGGAACATTGTTGAAACAGACGCACACTGGTGCATGTGTCTGAGGACAGCACTGAATGAGAGGCATTTAAAAACAACTTCTTCTTTTTTTTTTTGGGGGGGGGGGGGGGGGGGGGTTACCCTTCCAAACTCAGCAGGTTTCACGTTCTAGCCAATCCCATTTTTGTTTTTACATCCCTCAAAACTCCTACAAACACAAAACAGCGACGGGACTCTGCCGCAACCCTCATGGGCCAGTCGCACAGGCTACCCACGCCATTTTTGTTTCCTTCCAAACTCAGCAGGTTTCATACTCTGGTAAACATGGTGCTTAGCGTCCACAGAAGCCATAAGGCTTATTAGGGACGGTCATGCTCTGGCCAGTCCAAAACATTTTTACATCCCTCAAAACTCCTACAAACACGAGACAACGACGGGACTCAGCCGTAACCCTCACGGGCCAGTTGCACAGGCTACCCACGCCATCGATCACGATGAGAAGCTCGGAGGAGCTAATAAGCAGCAGTGACACACACACACTGGCCAGGGGCCGGGCACGGGTGAGTGACAGGCCTAATAGGCTCTAACGAGGCGTGCCCCGAAGGCCCCGCCGGCTCCACGGAACTGGTTGCACGTGTCAGCAGTCAGCACGTGTCCTCTGTGATTGCTGCACTGCAACCCATCTCGCTGACGTCCTGGACCCAGATTTGGAACTCCAGGCTCTTAGCCTGTGGATCTGGCCCCTGCTGCGTACGGGAAATCCTGCACGAAAACTACACGCATGGATCTGCCGTGGAGGGTCAGCCGAACAGGATATTTATTTTGTAAAGAGGCGATTCTTAGTCTGTCAAAATTGCCCAACAAAAAGGATCGGACCCCTCCCCCCCCCCCCACCCCCACCCCAATCAACCCCCACCTCACTCTTTTTATATTTTTTATAGTACCGGCATTCCTGCGTAAAAGTTCTGAAGCTTTGGAATATAGGAACCACCAAAAACAACATAAAACAGTTCAACCAAAAGGATCTTACATCTCATTGTTCAACGTGTAACAGTTGTTTAAGTGTTGTTTTCTAGACTGAAAAAGGGGATTACACCGAAAATTCGCATGTGTTTTTTCGTAACAGACAGATGATAATGAAGTAATGCTTAATGTCCTCAGATGTCAGTTGACATATAAGGGACAAGCTGACACCAATGCCGAAGCATGGTTCAATAATTCTTTACGTCCACGGAAACCAGAAGGCTCGTTAGGACGGACAGCCCAGGACGGCCACCTCGACTCTCACACAGCTCCTGAACTATGTGGGTAACAGACAGCGTTCTTTTCAACCTTTTATATGTTTGGAGGGTGTTGGAAGATGTTTATTGGAAGATGCTTATTTATAAAGTCTGTCGAAGAGGGTTTGCAAAGCAAAATAGATTCGCAGCCTGTTCTCCAGCACACAACATGCCCAGCGAACGTTCTTTTCGTTGGACCGGAAATCCTGCATGAACTGTATGTTATGGAATATGTCTGATGTTATGGAATAGGAACTCTGTCAAAAACAGACAACACGAAAATTCTTTGCCTGTTGATCTGGCACAACCAAAAGCCAATGTACGATCTTTTTTGTACCGAAAACCTGCACGGAAACTGCATCCAATATATCAGAATATGCAGTCAGCTTAAGAGAGCTTGCCAAACAAGAACATTTTTAAATAATAATCATAATAACAATACATAATAGTTAGAATATTTATAAAGCTCAAAATCGTGTCCGTAGAGACTATTCTAAGCGTATGTATATACGCACGCACGCGCGATCACACACACACACACACACACACACACACACACACACACACACACACACACACACACACACACACACACACACACACACAGAGTTAGGGGCTTAGTCTATTGAACTGGCCCAAGTGCTAGTGAATGCCCTTTCTGTACCAGAAATCTTGCACGAGATCTTGGGGTGTTGGAATATGTATGACGTCTGCCGCAGACGGAATGGCCAACAACCAACCAATTGCGGCCGTAGAGGGACTGAGCTAAAGGTGATCTACTTACACAGGCCAGTTCGACACGCTTGTCACTGAGGTTGGGAGGACGTTCGCTGCCTGGATTTCCGGCCTCGTTATGTCCATTGATAGTACCGTTAGTGCCACCACTTCATCTCCCCCCCCCACCCCCTCCCGCCCCCCACAAAATATCATCGTATTTTTTGTAAGTAGTTTAATCCCCCCAAAATACGCATGTTGTGTTTTGTCCTAATTTACAGCGTTCTTTTTAACACTTTATATGTTTGGATCTCGTTTAATCCATTATCAAAATTATTAAATGACTGAAAAAACGAGTTACTTTTTCACCAAAATTATTAAATGACTGTAAAATCAGTTCATTTTTTCCCCTTCAACGTCGTTGTTTTGTTGATCAGGTGAATTTCAAGAAACCGTGGACACGTTCACAGGAAAGGGACACACACTATTGAGTCCAAAGCTAACAAAGAAAAGAACATCAGTTTGGGTGTATTTCACGAAAGAAGCCGTTCTATTCTGTGCAAAGCCAAACACTTTGGAAGAATAACAGAGATATGAAAAATCGGCTTGGAAGCATCTGACCACAAGAAAGGGACATGCTCTGTTCTGTACAAAGCTTCGTGCCAATAGTCAAAGAAGAAGAAGAAGAAGAAGAAGAAGAAGAAGAAGAAGAAGAAGAAGAAGAAGAAGAAGAAGAAGAAGAAACACACACACACACACACACACACACACACACACACACACACACACACACACACACACACACACACACACACACACACACAAGGAGTGAAAAACAAAGAGAGAGAGAAAAAGAAAAAGAAAAGAAAAAAGGGCTATATTATCAGCTTGAATTCATGCACCTCACCATAGAAGAAGGGAACACTAAACTAACTTCTAAATGTTAACGAGAAAGATATAAAGAAAGGATCACCCCGAACGCGTCTAACTGTCCATATGATTACATACACTACACCGACACACTCCAGCCTTTTCGGTCTGATCCAGACAACGACAGCACTGCAAGCTGTCATCGTGTGGACAGTGAGATTTCTCCAAATGCTTCCTTCCCTCTATTAATTATTCCTCGTTAGCACAGAACCTTTACACAATGTGGCTATCCCTTTCCCTTCCCGTGACACGCTGATGCCTGGACAGACTGAGGCTGGGTGTCTGCCCTGTGGTTATCACAGCACGCTATATATTAGCTGTACCCTGTATATATCATATATAAAGTCTGTCGAAGAGCGTTTGCCAAACAAAGAGATTCATAGCCTGTAAAAAAGATTGTATATGTCTGGTCCTGTGAGACGCTTCTATGAACCGAACTGTTGTTTAAGTCTCGTTTTGCAGCTCGATAAAGGGGATTACCCCCCAAACTGGCAGATTGCGTTTTTGTCCTAATAAATAGCGTTCTTTTGAACCTGTTTACGTGTTTGGGTCGCAGCACGCTATAGTTTATGATTGGGGTTATTTGGTCCGTGAGGACCGGACGCTGATTGCTGCTGGCCCCTGACGTTGACAACGACAGTGGGAGAAGGGCCATGATTAGCCTGTCTCTGCATGGCGTCTCGCTGACTTCGCAGTTCTTTCGCTGTCGAGGTGGTAGAGGCCCATTGCTGTTGGCGCGATGGAAATCCGGACATTTTCTGCAGCTTTTGTCAAAGGGTGTGCATCTGATTTTACATTCGTTTTCCTGTTTGGCGGTGGAACTCCGGACATTTACTGCAGCTTTTGTTAAAGGGTGTGCATCTGATTTTACATTCGTTTTCCTGTTTGGCGGTGGAACTCCGGACATTTACTGCAGCTTTTGTCAAAGGGTGTGCATCTAATTTTACATTCGTTTTCCTGTTTTGTTGTGGAGCTCCGGACATTTGCTACAGGGTGTGCGTCTGATTTTACATTCGTTTTCCTGTTTGGCGACGGAACTCCGGACATTTGCTGCAGAACAGGCGACCAATTCCGGATTGACTAATTGCCAAATAGGTTCTGAAGACTAAAAGGCGAGAATGTAGACATGCCACAGACGCGATGGAGACTTATAATTTGATTTGGATGTCTCAACAGAATTTGGACACTAACAGGCCCGATTTTAGACATTTTGCATTCTCCCCCCTGACCTTCCACCCCCGCCCCAGAAAGCCAGAAGGACCCTAATCCACTGCCTTCAGCTCCAGCAACAAAGTATTCCATATTAGAACTGCACACTGCCGCCTGCTTCAAAACATGTGCTGACTAGGGCTGACACATGCTGAAGACGGCCCATACCACACAGGACCACTGTGACAGTCCGCAGAGCACGTTCTACAGTTCTTGCCCCTCTTCAGAGAAGCAAGAACGCAGCAGCGGCCTCATGGAATAACGCGCAAGAAAAGCTGTTGGACAACATGGAGGAACATCGAAAACCACAATCTTCATTCAAACCACAGGACTGACCACCTGATGCAGAATAATGCTCGAACGAAAAAGAAGGCAACGACGACGACGACGACGACGAAGAAGAAGAAGAAGAAGAAGAAGAAGAAGAAGAAGAAGAAGAAGAAGACGTCTGTCACAGGGGGTCTGAGGACTGCATGGGCTGAACTCAAAGACTTTTTATAGAGGGTATGGAGATTTAGAGGCCTGAGTTAAGACCTGACACAGAGGTAATTGGAAACTGAATACACCGCCTCAATACACGGCGTCAGACGGTCTATCACAAATGTTCTGGGGAATCACAGGCCTGAATTCAGACCTGTCACGGAGGTGATTGGAAACTTAATATACCGTCTCTGACTTTCTGTCACAGATGTTCACGGGAACCACAGGCCTAAATTCATACCTGTCACAGAGGAAACTGGAAACCTAGAACACTACTTTAAACTGTCGCAGAAGATCTGGAGATCAGAGCCACCTGTATTCAGATCTGTCACAGAGGTGATGGACACTTATGAAGACAGGGAGAAATCGGTCATTGCACGGAGGATGATCTGAAATACGCGGAGCAAACCTAATGGTGAGGTGAGGGGATAAAAAAGACAAAGAAAAAAAGAAAAAAAGAAGAAGAAGCGTTATTTGTCTGCCACCCTTCTGTTACTTCCCGATGCGCACATCGCGTGCCTTTGGCTGTTTTAAAAACTGTTTTTATATTTTTGTTTTTTGTTTGTTTCTGATTTAGTTTTTTAACTGCAATGACATATCGACAGACGAGATCTTCCCACTCGCAAGCAAAGGCCCGATTTTAGACATTTTGCATTCTCTCTTTCTCTTGATTTGAAACGAACCGTGTGTTTATTCAATAAAATAGAACCCCCCTCCTGAACTTCCAACTCTCTTGAAATGTAACATGGGTTTTATTGAATAAATATTGTATCTCCCTCTCTGGCCTCCCCCCCCCCCCCCCCCCCCCATTATTTAGTCAATAAAATTTAAAATGTCTGTCTGTCTGTCTCTGTTTCTCTACCTCTGACACGAAACGCGAATTTACCTTTACTCCCTTTCTCGTTTTTTTTCTGTTTTTTTCTTCTTCTTTTTCTTTCGTCTTCTTCTTGTTCCCCATTCTCTCTCGAAACAACTAAATCATTCAATAAAATATCAAATTTCTTGGTCCCTCTGTCTTGCTCTCTCTGCCCGTCTCTGTCTGCATTCCCGTCTTGCTCTCTCTGCCCGTCTCTGCATTCCCGCCTTCGTATTTGGCTGTCTTTCTCTGTCTGTCTCTTGTCCCTCTCGGTCTTCCTCTGTCTGTGTGCTTGTACCTCTCTGTCTTCCTCCGTCTGTCTGCCTGATTCTCTCGTCTTTCTCCGTCAATCTGCTTATCTCTCTCGGTCTTTCTCCGTCTGTCTGCTTGTCTGTCTCGGTCTTTCTCTGTCTGTCTGCTCGTCTTTCTCGGTCTTTCACTGTCTGTCTGCTTGTCCTTCTCGGTCTTTCACTGTCTGTCTGCTTGCCTCTTTCTCTGTCTTTCTGCTTGTCTCGGTCTTTCTCTGTCTGTCTGCTTGCCTCTCTCGTTTTTCTCTGTCTGCTTGCCTCCCTCGGTCTTTCTCTGTCTGTCTGCTTGTCTCTTTCTCTGTCTGTTTTTCTCTTTCTCTCTCTGTCTGCTTGTCTCTCTCTGTCTTTTTCTGTCTGTTTGCTTGTCTCTTTGTCTGTCTGCTTGTCTGTCTCGGTCTTTCCCTCACCGTTAATTGCCCAGTCGAGCTGAGCATGGGCTACAAAAAAGAAAGGGGTTAATGAACGACAGCCATGCACGGCACAACTCAATGAAAAAACAAACAAACAAAAACAGAGAGAGAGAGAGAGAGAGAGAGAGAGAGAGAGAGAGAGAGAGAGAGAGAGAGAGAGAGAGAGAGAGAGAGAGAGAGAGAGAGGTGGGGGCTGGAACATGGGAGAAAGAGAAACAAAGCAAGAACGTCAAAGGGGTGGGATAGGGTGGAGTTTGTGAAGGTGGGGGGGGGGGGGGGGATAAAAGGAAAAGACGAGAGAGCTCAAGGAAGATAACTAATTCTCGGATGAAATCGAGCGTCTGCTCAGTTCCTTAGTCTGTTGATCCGGCCCTCAATACACCAGGCCAAAGAGAGAGAGAGAGAGAGAGAGAGAGAGAGAGAGAGAGAGAGAGAGAGAGAGAGAGAGAGAGAGAGAGAGAGAGAGAGAGAGAGAGAGAGAGAGAGTTTTTTTCTTTGTTTCAGCGAGAAAAAATGCACATACTCGAATGCAACATGAAGTCAGTCGCGAAGGCTTAGATCTGAACACATAAACAAACAAAACAAAAAAACTCTAATTTAATAGGACAATATGAAACATGTGCGAATTCTAGAGTTAATCCCCCCCTTTTTTTTAAAGCAACAAACAACGGTTATGTGGTGATAAATGAAAAGACTATACTTATGCAGTTGCAAGGAGAGAGAAAAGAAGAAAAAAAAAAAAGAAAAAAAAGGCCGTAAAAACGCTAAGCCTCATTCACTGATTAAGTCTAAGCTGTCACCCTCCCGGTCCAAAATGACTGAAATTTGTGACACAGCTCTCTCACTCTGTGGTGTGTGTGTGTGTGTGTGTGTGTGTGTGTGTGTGTGTGTGTGTGTGTGTGTGTGTGTGTGTGTGTGTGTGTGTGTGTGTTACACATTTCAGTGTGTGGTGTGTGCGAGCGCGCGAGCATGCGTGCGTGCGTGCGTGCGTATGTGTGTGTGTTACTCTGTGTGTGTGTGTGTGTGTGTGTGTGTGTGTGTGTGTGTGTGTGTGTGTGTGTGTGTGTGTGTGTGTGTGTGTGAATAATGGGTGGCCATGGGCAAATGTTCCGGAAGTGCAAAAGCACGGTAAACCTGTGCCGAATTGACCCAGACGGGACGACGGCAGCTCAGCAAGCCACCAATTCATCGCTAGCCAAGAAAGCGTAGCGGTAAAGCGTTACGCTGGTAAACGGACGACGTCGGTTCGATTCCCCGCTTCGACTCCTGTCTCTTCGAAAGTTGTGGTTTGTGGACACTGCCTTTGCGACTTTGCGCTTCGCAATTGATGAAGTATTAAAACGGCTCTCATCGCTGCCCACCTTAAAGTAGGAACCATTCTGGTGGTGACAGTGTAGCGTTAGGTATAGTCCCCCATCCCCCAACCTCCTGGGATCTCGGTGACCGCCGCCAGCACCTGTCCGTGACGACTCGGCGAGATAAAAGTCGGACGAATGCAGCCTACCCGCACATTTTTCAAAATCGGGAAAATCCGAAAAGGCCGACGAGTGAAGTCAGTTCCTCCACAGCGATAAAGCGCGCCTGAACCAGTATGAATGACATCGGTGTTCGAAAATCTAACGTTTATTCACAGATCGGAGGCAGGAAAATCTTTAAGTGGAAAGCTTACTGCATTGTGCTAGATGAAATACTTAACGACCGTTTTCTGTTAGTACAGGATTCTGACAGAACACCCGCCCTCTTCTCCGTACTATGAATAAAAGAGTTTTCTGCCTCTACGTGTTTTTGTTTGTTTGTTTGTTAGTTTTTTCTCCCCTTTCTGTTTAAGAAAAGTGTTTTTCGGTCGTTTTTTATCGTCACTGAGACAGTGTCAGTATCGCTCATAGCAGCACGGGTCTCAAATCTCTTCAAATCTGGTTTGTGCAAGCACGTGCATCTCTCAACACGACACGTTTTACTCGTGGCTGGAGGACCAACGCGACTATCATCTACATTCGCGGTAATTGAAACTCCAGCAGAAAGGCCTTTCTCACCCTCACCGAAAATAGCCAGCGGTAAACCCGAGTAGCCTCTCTTAGTACCGCCACCGCTCCCACGAGGCTACCGGGGACCCGACCGGAAATGAGAGGGCGCAAGAGGTGGAAATTCAATTTGTAAAATGGCTGATTCCTGTTATTTGCGGGCAAGTCGCTCGCTCCCTCGGACGGTGGGGGTATTAGGACCTGCAAACCTGGCTCCTCCATCACGGGCGGAAAGTTAAGCCCGGGGGTCGGGGCGAATCGATGGGCTGGGGCCCCGCGGGTGAAACAGTAGCTTGCCGCGACCGCTCCCACCGCCGTGTTGGGAACGACGGGGTCGCCTTTCCGGCCACTCTCGCACCTTCTGTCCAACGTCTGGCGCTCGTGGGGTGAGCTCCTGGTTGCTTTGCTGAGGGAGATGTCGGGTATGTACCGGGGAGCGTGTTGGTCGAAGTGACTGAGAATCCGCGGGGGTTCTGGTCCTTGTCTCATCTTACTTGCTAGGGCTACCACCGTCTCCACCCTCTTCCTTCGAGACAGCCTGGTCTTCTTGTTGGTCTAAGTAAGTAAGTAAACATGTTGCTTAACGTCCACAGAAACCATAAGGTTTATCAGGGACGGGGAGAATGGGGGAAGGGGGTATGGAGGTGGGCGGAGAGGGAGATTATATACCTATCGCTACACTGTCACCACCAGAATGACCTGCATGAAGATGTGCAGCGATGAGAGCCGTTTTAATGTTTCATTAATTGTGCGGGACAAAGTCACAAGACCGTTTCCACAGACCACAACTTCTGAAGAGAAAGGAGAACCGAAGCGGTATCGGACCGAGGTCCTTGCGCTTACCAGCCTACCGCCTTACCGCTAGGCCAAACCGGCTCTCTCTTGTTGGTCTGTTTGCCTGTCTCCCTAATATAACCGTCCCGGCTGACTGGGCGTAAGAAAAAGTTGCTTACTGTTTGCCTGAGTGCCTGTATGTTTGTCTCAGTGTCCTTTTTGATTTTGTGTATCTTTGAGGTGGACCTCTGGTGGAGTTTATGTGCCTTGTATTTACACGCATGCCAGGTGAGAGTTACCGTAGGCGACTCAGGTCTTTGTTGTTGTACTTGTGTTACGTATTTCGAGCGCTAATTAACTCCCTTGTGAGCTGATTTCGTGTATCTTGTTTTCACATATTAGCTTGACTTTTGCATCTTACGTACCCTATTTCTTCCATCTTCCCTTATAACAGCCGTGTCTTCTTGTTGGTCTGCTTGACAGCCTGCCTGTCTTTGTCCATGTATGTATCAATTTTTTTTTTTAAATTCTGCATATCATATTTGCCGTTGATCGCTTTTATATAGCGCTATTCTCCGCTCTCGAGCAGACTCACTGCGCTCGGATGTAATTGTACGTGAGTGACAAGCTTTTTATAGCGCGTTTTTGAATATCCACTGAAGTGGTGTACTTACAGCGCTGACATGGCTGGTGCCACATGAAACTGGTGCCTTCTAGGCACGTTCTCTGTACACCATACAACCATGCATCATGTCACTTCATGCAAAGCCACATACGTAAGGTGCATGCGTGTTTAGCTGTAACTTGCCACCTGCATTTTTGGCAGAATGACCGCGATCTTTCGCGTGCTACTGCGGTAACATGGGTGTGGAACGGATACCGAAACACCATGATATTTCCGTGAATGAGACTAAGACACGATAGGATTGGGACACAATGGGACTAAGACATAATGGGATTGGGACACTGTGGGACAAAGACACAGTAGGCCCGGGATACAATGGGACTAAACAACGACGGGGTTGGAACACGATGGGACACAGTGAATGGGACTAAGACACGACAGAAATGGGACACGATGGGACACAATAAATGGGACTAAGGCATGATGGGGTTGGGACACGATGGGACTGGGACACAGTGAGACTGGGAAACGATGGACCGACCACGTTTAGCTTGAATGAGTGATAAATAATGATGCGCATAAAAATCTTCCACGCAAGAATATGCATACCCACAGCGCAAGGGTTGGGGAAGAAGAAGCATGCATTTTATACACACACACACACACACACACACACACACACACACACACACACACACACACACACACACACACACACACACACACACACACACACACACACACACACAAGTAAAAATAACAAAGAGTTAACGGAAGAAGTGCGCCTTGAGAGTTACAGACCAGAAAAAAGTGAATAGTCTGTCTCCCTGATGCTCCTTGTCTGTCTGCCCAATTGCCTGTTTGTCTGGTCAACTGTCTGTTTGTTTCCCCAATTGTCTGTGTGCCTAGTTGTCTGTTTGTCTGCCAAACCGTCTGTTTGTCTGCCTAACCTTCTGTTTGTCTGCCTAGTGGTCTGTTTGTCTGCCTATCTGTCTGTTTGCCTAGTTGTCTGTTTGTCTGCCTATCTGTCTGTTTGCCTAGTTGGCTGTTTGTCTGCTTAGTTGTTTGTTTCTTGTCTGCCTGTCTGTTTGTCAGCCTAATTTTCGGTCTCTGTCTCTGTGTCAAGTCTGCTTGCCTGTCTGCCTGTGTGATTATCTATCTCTGTCTATCGTTATGCGTGCCTCTGTCTGTGTCTGTCTCTCCATCCCTCTCTTTCCTTCTTGTCTTTGAAATACCGAATGAAAACAAACAGACCGAAATGGCAAAGGAGCGCCCGAAGCACACACACACAAAAAAAGGCCAGGGATCAATAGTCTACCTCCCTACTCATAAACTAAAGCAGAAATTGCCACCTTGTCAATGCCCGTTAAAAACAAAAACTCGAACTTTCCAGGGCGCTCTATGGCGGCGTTTCCTTTCGCATTTCACTGACCTAGATAAACGATTTTTGCAAATCCGTTGGAGGAATGTGCGCTACATCTAATTTTGTGTACAAATGAAGTGACGTCATGCCTGCACTCTACATGCGTTTCTATACGGTAAGGTCAATGGCTATAAACTGATGTCGACAAAGCTTGTTTTGCTTGACCTCATAGGTGACGCACGTGCCACAGAAATGGAAGTATAGTGACGGCCGTGTATAGGGTCACTGTACACATCGAACCAAAACAGATCAACAGGGGAGGGGGGGGGGGGGCAAACAGAAAACTGTTGATGAAACAATATGACACAGATGTATTGATCTGAAAGGGCTTTACGCTTTAATCAGAAGGATAAAATTAGTTTGTACGCGCGCGCGCACCCCCACCCCCCACACGCACACACGAACACACACACACACACACACACACACACACACACACACAC
>OY757547.1:4843675-4850977 GCA_963584105.1 Alviniconcha strummeri | reverse complement strand
GTCCGAGATACAAGTCAGCGGAAGAGACTTTCCGGACAAAAAAAAGGTATGGCGCTCAAAGTTTCTGCGTCATAATACGTACGCATGTTGTGTTGCTGTTGTTTCTTCTCTTGAAAACCAGCATGGTCGATGAAGAAATTATCACAAATAAAAACATAACTCAAATTCACTCCAAAGTCAGTCCCAGAGATGCCAACTCCGATTCGTCAGCATCAATCACAGACATGGAAACACACACGAAAGGTTGCGATGGAGATGGGATCAATCGTCGATAGATTGAAAATGCGCTGTGATTGTTAGCAAATGCAAATGTGTGTAATTTGAAGAAATGTCAAACAACAGCTCAAAGGGCAAAATGTGTCCATTCATTGCTGATTTATGTAGGCTGGGGCAGGTGTGTTTAATGTCACAAATGGCGATTGAAATTCGAAGAAGAAAAAAAAAGAAAAAAAAAAAGAAAAAAAAAAAAAGAAAAAAAGAGAGAGAGAGAGAACTCATAAACTTAATACTCAAGGATAGTAGCATTAGGTCCATTTGGACCTATCTAACAGCCAGTCCTTGCTATGCTACAAACACAAATAAACACAAAAATACCACTACAAATATCATAGGCACGAGAGAGAGAGAGAGAGAGAGAGAGAGAGAGAGAGAGAGAGAGATGAGAGAGAGAGAGAGAGAAGAGAGAGAGAGAGAGAGAGAGAGAGGAGAGAGTCGACTGTTCTGGAAGCGGTCCAGAAGACTGAGTTTCGCCGTAAAGTTCAGAGATACCACACGACTACCCGAGGCAAAACAGTCCGTCTCTCGTCCTGTCCTCTTTGACTGCACTGATTTGTACAAAAATCACCACGCGCGTGTTATTTTCAGATTGAACGACTTTACAAACTTCCGCCAAGTGAAAAGACTGGACTGAATGGCCCCACTGAAACCCGCTTGACAGCATCTCTCAAGCAACCCGTGCAGGATTACTGCGGAAACAGAAAATCTCTTTTGATCAAACCAGCAGGGAAAAGACTGAATTAAAGCTCTGACTTAAAATAATCATGCCGAGTCCTTGAAATTCCCCAGAGCGGCTGCAGCGTATTAATTAGTAATACCGTACGAGGACTCCGGCAGCACCTTACCCAACTGAATTTCGAATCATTTGAACGAGGTTTGTGTTTCAAGCGAGCGGATGGAATATGAGATATTATTCAGAGTTACAGTACTACTAAGAATAGGTATCTTTGGCCGAAGTATCTATTTCTGTTGGTTTTGTTGAAACATGTTTATCGCTGAGTTGCCCCCGAAGATGTACCAGCGAGGACGGAGATCGCAGGAGGTGGAGGAAGACAGTGACCATACCTAACACAACACTGTCACCACCAGAATGATTCCTGCATTCAGATGGGCAGCGATAAGAGCCATTTTAATCTTTCATTAATTGTGAGGGAAAAGTCACAAGACAGTGTCCACAGACCACAACCCTTTTGAACCCTTCTGCTTATCAGCCTAACGCCTTACCGTTAGGCCAAACTGTTATGGAGAACAAACATATAAACACGAACAACACCGCTTGCAAGTAGCATACCAAACAGATTGATGATTGCTGGTGTTGTGAAGGAAGGAAGAACCAGCAGATACATATACTGACAAGATCATACTCTCGTCTCCTCTTACCGACATCATCATATTCTTCACTTTAAAGTAAAGAGAAGTCTAAACAGCCAGTGTAATGGGGGGGGGGGGGGGGGGGGGTCGGGGGGGGGTAGCAGCAACAACTAAAAAACAAAAAAGGCATAACAACCTTGCCGCCTAAATAATATAACAGTATTAACGGGTATTTAGAGGCGCCTAACCCGCACAGGCCTAAGCGCTTACGTATTCCTTAAATGTACACGTATTCAGATTCAATGCATACAACACCCCAACCCACCCACCCACACACCCCTCACACACACACACACACACACACACCACACACACACACACACACACACACACACACACACACACACACACACACACACACACACGCCCCACATTCGTATCTCAGGGCAATGGGACTGAAGAAAAGGATTTTGAAAAGAGAAAGGTTTTAAAGGCAGATATAAAAGAACTGAGAGAGGCAGAATGAAAGACAGAAACAAGAAGTTGAAAGTGGCTTACCAAACAGATTGATTATTGTGGCTGCTGTTACAAAGAAGGAAGGACCAAAAGAGGCGGGCACTAACAAAATTATACTCTCATCTCCTCGCACTGACATTATCATCATTTGACACAATTATAGCTTGAATGATTATACGATTTGCTGTTGGTCTCATTTTCGAACGATGGTTTCCATTTGATGTAGAAATTCCCCTTCTGCCATCCAGTAATTACTGAACAAACAAGCAGAACAAAGCGACTGAAGAAAACTGAAGTGGATGGAAAGATGGTAGGGAAAGAAAAAAAAATATATATACATTATGAATCCAGTCCGCACACAAATCCCTATTCAGGGAATATCATTATCATTGTATGGATTTCCCTGAAAATTATCATTATTACGTCTAAAAAATAACAGAAAGAAGAACATTACACAAAATTATTGACATTTAACATTCGTGAATCATGAGAGGAAATTTGAAACATGTCATTATTAAATCAGAACCATTTCCCCCTGCACGAAACAGAAACGTGGCCGACAAAAATATTGACTGTATTCGCAAACCATCAAAGCAAATGAGCACTGCTATTTTAATCAGTCACCAAACCAGACTCTGGCTGTGGGGAAATTGGCAGGACGGGGGCGTCGATCTGACAAACACTCGTGAAAAGCAAGAACAAAGAAAGGGGGGTGGGGGGGGGGGGGATCAGTCCATAAGAGATCGATATTTTGACATTTGCTCATGCATGACGTAGCTCCAAATTCAAGCAACGCGCGCCTGCGAAGAATGGTCGGCGTGAGCTCCGTTCAGCCTTCCAATCAGATTGATTATTTACAACCCGGTTGAGTTGCACGTGCAGGAAAAGTTCCTCGTGCGCAAGCCTGTTGCGTCAATGAGCTATGGGAACCCTAAACGGTCAAAGTGTGTGGTTTTGTGGAATGGAGAGCGGATGGCATGTTTGATTTCAATTTAGAAGAGACACTAAGCAAAGGTGGATAATAGGAATCTGCATTCAAAGCCTAGTTGTTGTAGTACTGGATTCATCGCTTGCTTTCCATCCCTTTCACTTAAAGACACGCCCCCCCACCCCCACTACCCCCCCACACCCCCCAAAAAGCGCGACAAACTCGCACGTACCCAAGGACATATACAAGCAAGCATACAGAGAGAGAGAGAGAGAGAGAGAGAGAGAGAGAGAGAGAGAGAGAGAGAGAGAGAGAGAGAGAGAGAGAGAGAGAGGAGAGAGAGAGAGAGAATTTACATGGTCATGTTAATGGGCGGAATGAAATAACTGATTTGAACTGACATTACAAAGGGTTTTTACATTATCCCAGCAATAATTCATTCGGACGAATTTCTCACTGCTCGAAACGAAACCGGAAAACCCATTTTGTTAACAGCCAGTTTGATTTGTCGACCTCACCAGCCATTTTGAACCTAGCTCCGTACCGTCAACATCCAGAACGGTCAACAGTGGATTATAAAGGGAATACACACACACACACACACACACACACACACACACACACACACACACACACACACACACACACACACACACACACACTGCACACACACACGCACGCACGCACGCACGCACGCACACACACATATATAAAATGATCGCACAACTCTTGGAAAAAAAGCAAACAAAACATACAGACTTACACACACCACCTCTGCACAAACACCCCTACACCCAAGCACACACACACACACACACACACACACACACACACACACACACACACACACACACACACACACACACACACACATACACACACACACACACAGAGGCACGCACGCACGCACCTGTACACAAAATACACTGACAGACAGACATATATCTATATATATATATACACGCACGCACGCGCGCGAACATATAGAAACATACAGCCTCCAAAACAAAAACAAAAACAAAAACCATCCACGTCATCATTTATACACATAGATATACGAAGCATGAATGAACTAAATTAGAGAGAGAGAGAGAGAGAGAGAGAGAGAGAGAGAGAGAGAGAGAGAGAGAGAGAGAGAGAGAGAGAGAGAGAGAGAGAGACAGACAGACAGACAGACAGACAGACAGACAGACAGACAGACAGACAGACAGAGACAGGCAGACAGACAGACAGACAGACAGAGACAGACAGACAGACAAACAGACACACAGACAAACAGACAGACAGACAGACATTGACGGTGACATCAAAAGAAGAATAAGTGTACTGAGCTGCTATAAAACGAAACACAACACAAAATTTATTGACCATACCACGATCGGTAAAAAAACGAAACATGACACCAAATGTGTTGACCATACCACGATCGTTAAAAAAACACGAAACACAACACCAAATTTATTGACCATACCACGATCGGTAAAAAAGAAAAGAAACTTGACACCAAATGTGTTGACCATACCACTATCGGTAATAAAACGAAACGCAACATCAAATTTATTGACCATATACCACGATCGAAGCCCGGGTCTCCGGCCACACACTCAGCGGGAGGATTTCAACCTCAGATTTTTAGTGGCGCCAACGCGGTAAAAGCCGCCATTTCACCGCCAACACTGCAGTCGATCACAGAGCAAAGACACTAATTTCGTGGCAAAGACGACAGCTACCGGAAGTAAACTAGGTCGCTTTAAAGACCGCCATTTGTCACACAGTTCATTTCCGGGGACAGTCGAAGTTTCCGCCTGATCGGTTCCGGGGAAACGAAACCGTGATCCCTGGCCCATTCCGCCCCGTTCCTCGACAACTTTATGGGGCGGCATTTTACGCTTTTCGTGAAAGAGGGACGTAAACTTCGAGTGTTACGCAATTGGCTGTCCGCTACTAGGTCACGAAGGAGGGTGGGTGGGGGCAGGGGGAGAAAAGACGACGAAGAAGAAGCAGAAACATATCAGAGCTCAGGAGCTGTGTGAAAGTCGAGGTGGCCGTCCTGGGCTCCCGTCCCTAATAAGCCTACGGTTTCTGTGGGCGTAAAGCAACACTTCAACAACATCAACAGAAATATATACTACGACAAAGGAGAAGAAAGCACAGAAGGAGGCAGAAGAGAAGAAACAATAAGAAGACAGACGATCACGAAGAAGAAGGAGAAGAAGAAATGAACAGACGAGAAAGAAGAAGGCGGGGAAGAACAGATGAGGAGGAGGAGAAGAAGAGAAAACAGAAGGAGAAGAAGAATTAGGGAAAATAAGGAGGAGAAAAAAAATGAGAAGATGAAATGAGGGAAACATAGGACGAGTAGAAGAAACAGAAGGAGAAGAAGAAGAAGGAGAAAAATAAGGAGGAGGAGAAGAAAAAGGAAAAGACGAAATGAGTGAAAAATAGGACGAGGAGGGGAAGAAGTAGAAACAGAAGGAGGAGAAGGAAGAAATGAAGAGAAGAAGACAAATAAAGACGAGGAGATGAATAAGATAAAAGAAGACAAATAAAGACGAGGAGATGAATAAGATAAGTAATAAAAAACGGAACTCAGATGCTGAGCAAGTAAAAATAAAGAGAAAAGGAGGACAAGTGATGAAAGGGTACACGACATTTTTACTAGTGGTTATGGTTGCAACGGTGGCGACGACGACAATAAAGACAACGATGAAGGCCGACGACGAAGACAACAATGCAAGGAAGTGAAGATGTACAAGACACCCACTCTTTCATCCCTCAGCAAAGCAGGCGACCGAATCATTGCAGTCCAAATGCTCAGACAGCTCCCTCATACGACTGGCTTCGGGGCGATGACTGCACGCGCAATCGCAGTCTATGGCTGGCTGAAAGCGTCAATATTAGCCCTGTGCCCTCCAACCATTTATCTCCTTAAATGAATTCTGCCGGCTCCTTTCTGCTTTTGTGCGCTTCTCTTTTGAGCACGTCTCCGGCGTCTGTCGATGGCAGCATGACACCTTTTCGTCTTCCCGAGAGTGCGCGTGTGCTGTTCATTCTTCTCCACAATGTCTTTTTTCTTTTGGCCCCGAAATGTTGAAGTTCATCGGAGACCTCGTTCCGGCGTACGTGTGCGTGCGTAATATAATTATATAGAAAGCTGACAGACAGGCAGTCTAGCAACAGGCCGAGAGGTGGAGGGAGAGGGATACAGGCCAACAGACGGACAGACAAACAAGCAAGCAGGCCAACAGACAGACAGACTAGCAAATCGTCCAACAGACGGACAGACTAGCAAGCAGGCTAACAGACGGACAGATATATAAGCAGGCAGGCCAACAGACGGACAGACACACAGGCAAACAGACGAACAGACAAGCAAGCAGGCTAACAGACGGACAGACATACAAGCAGGCAGGCCAACAGATGGAAAGACAGGCAGGCCAACAGACGGACAGGCAGACAAACAGACAGGCCAACAGACGAATAGACAGAAAGGGAGAAAGACGGACAGACAGACGGCTCACACCGTTGTCCGTCTTCATGCATAATCATTCTGGTGGATACATTGTGTCGTTATCTATAGTTCCCCTTCCCCAACCTCCTGGAATCTCGTTCGGCGTTGAACAAGTCAAACAACAGGCAGACAAGCAGACGGACAGACAGTCAGATGGGCAGAGATTTCACCAACTGTGCCCGTGCCTACGAAAGAAAAAGGGGTGGCGGGGGAAAGAAGGGGGGTGAACCAGACTATACGGAAGAAACTCCGTTTGTATCGACCTAAATTCAGGTTTCTCGCGGTCTGTGAGCTAGTCTGGAAGCCGCAGTACTATCAGCCAATTTCAGAACTCTCATTGCAAATTCAACTGTTGCCTTCCCATTGCCTGCAGGTTAATAAATGAACACGATTACTGCGCTCGTTTGTCTCAATGCCGAAACTGAAGAGACTGAAATGCGGCACTGTCTTTATTCTGTGTCGTTAGCGAGACTTTTATCTTTGCTCTGGGTCGTTAGCTAGGTTTTTTCTCTCTTTTTTTCTGAGTCGTCAGCGAGGCACTGTCATTGATTTGTGTTGTTATCGAGGCATTGTCTTTGTTCATTGTCAATAGCGAGGCATTGCCTTTGTTCAGGGTCGTAAGCGAGACTTTGTCTTTGTTTAATGTTGTTAACGAGACATTCTTTGTTCAGTGCTGTTAGCGGGGCTTTCTCTTTTTTCAGTGTCGTAAGCGAGTCTTTGTCTTTGTTCACTGTTGTTAGCGAGGCATTGTCTTTATCCA
>OY757547.1:4828675-4841175 GCA_963584105.1 Alviniconcha strummeri | reverse complement strand
GACTCCACCCACCTCCCTCAGTCATTGTAAATCCGATATACATAAGAGATACGATCGTAAAGTCCAGAGGAAAACAAACGGCAAACACACAAACATAGAACAACAGAACCGCAATTGCATTCACGTTCAAAAGGTTAGAGATGAAGGGGCCACATAAAGAGATACTTTTTTCCCTCAGCTTCATCTTTTTTTTTCTTTTTTCTTTTTTTTAATTCTCCACTATTTTCATTCCAGTAGCATCAGCAACAGCATCGAGCCTGCAAAGGCCTTCTATCTTGCCAGGAGATCGGTTCGGAAGACATTTTCCGAGTTCCCCGATCTCGATAATCTTGGGTAGTCTCCCTCCGCGATCTGTCTGAACTGCGGAAGTCAACATTGATTGGTCGCCTGCCGCGTAGTAATTTGGAGTCGCGCGCGCACCCCCTTGTTCCTCTTAAGATGAGGGCGATGCGCGCTTGCCCCTCTTTTGATCGGCTAATTTGCTGCTGTAAATGAACTGACGGGCGCCTCTTTTTCTTCTTCTTTTTTCCTTTCTGACCTGGCGGAATATTAAGAGACAGACAGAGAGAGAGAGAGAGAGAGAGATTTGATTTTGTCAATACCGCAATGGCGAGAATACGAAATGGTGATTTCATCTCTAACCGGAATACAGACTAAACAAAGTTGTCTCTGACAGGTGATAGGGCCTACGGATCATAGAGTTGGAACATCGATGAGAGAGAGAGAGAGAGAGAGAGAGAGAGAGAGAGAGAGAGAGAGAGAGAGAGAGAGAGAGAGAGAGAGAGAGAGAGAGAGAGAGAGAGATCTAGTTCCTTTTTATTCTGTGCCCCGTACACGACTAACAGTGAAGGATTCAATCCATAAGCAGCCATCGAACTGCATATCATGACTCACTGCGTACGTTTTTGTAGATGTACGAGACCCTACCGTACGTCAGCTATTGACCCCAACAGCCTCCACCCCGCGCCCCAGTTACATGCATAATTACCACGTAGAACTGAAACGCGAAGAAGAGGTTTTCTGCCCGGCAAGTTACGCTTCGCTTTGAGTTTCCATGATTATTTGATCACGTGCTCAGTGAAAGGTCGCATCAATGTCGACAGACTGGGGACAGAACAAACCTATCGAGACAACGAGGCTGGAACCAGGCGATGACATTTTCACGGAATACGATTTCGTGCTCATAATGCAAAGACTTCAGCCTACGCAGCTGCACGGGGAAAAAAGAATAACAAGTAAAAACGAAACGTGAGAGAGAGAGAGAGAGAGAGAGAGAGAGAGAGAGAGAGAGAGAGAGAGAGAGAGAGAGAGAGAGAGAGAGAGAGAGAGAGAGAGAGAGAGATTTGATTTTGTCAATACCGCAATGGCGAGAATACGAAATGGTGATTTCATCTCTAACCGGAATACAGACTAAACAAAGTTGTCTCTGACAGGTGATAGGGCCTACGGATCATAGAGTTGGAACATCGATGGTAAAAATAAACATATCATTTGCAGGGATAATGCACAGCTGTGACGGCGGTGATACAAACTGAGCTCCATAAAACCAACAACGCAAACTGAGATTTGGGTCTTCTGCACACACTCCTGTGACAAAAACTGATCAGCCGTTGCTATGTGTGAGCTTGCCACGCAATTTGCTCCACGGCTCCATTGTTTTTAAAACAAACAGGCAAAAAGCCTACTGATGGCGGAGTATTAGTTAAAGTTAATCGGGGGTCAAAATCAAAACTGACCGCTAGGAGTTAGCACCTATAGTCTATTAGGTATTGTTACTGTTTTGAAGGTTTTAGCAGTGAAGTATTGTTACTGTTTTGAAAGTTTGACCACTTAAGTACTGTTACTGTTTTGATGGTCCGAGCACTTAAGTATTGTAACTGTTTTGAAAGTTTTAGCACTAACTATTGTAATCGTTTTGAAGGTTTTAGCACTTAAGTATTATTACTGTTTGAAGGTTTGAGCACTTAAGTATTGTAACTGTTTTGAATGTTTTTGCACTTAAGTATTCTTACTGTTTTGAAGGTTTTAGCACTTAGGTATTGTTATTGGTTTGAAGGTTTTAGTACTTAAGTATTGTAAAAGTTTTTTTTGAAGGTTTGAGCATTTATGTATTGTTACTGTTTTGAAGGTTTGACTACTGACGTATTGTTACTGTTTCGAAGGTTTGAGCACTTAAGTATTGTTACTGGTTTGAAGGTTTGAGCACTTAAGTGTTGTAATTGTTTTGAAGGTTTTAGCACTTAAGTACTGTAATTGTTTTGAAGGTTTGACCACTTAAGTATTATTACTTTTTGAAGGGTTGACCATTTAAGTATTGTAACTGTTTTGAAGGTTTTAGCATTTAAGTATTCTTACTGTTTTGAAGGTTTTAGCACTTATGTATTGCTATTGGTTTGAAGGTTTTAGTACGTAAGTATTGTAACTGGTTCGAAGGTTTAAGCACTTAATTATTGTTACTGGTTTGAAGATCGGAGCACTTAAGTATTCTTACTGTTTTGAAGGTTTGAGCACTTAAGTATTGTAACTGTTTTGAAGGTTTGAGTACTTAAGTATTGTTACTGTTTTGAAGGTTTGAGTACTTATTGTTACTGTTTTGAAGGTTTGAGCACTTAAACATTGTTACTGTATTGAAGGTTTTAACACTTAAGTATTATTACTGTTTTGCAGGTTTTAGTACTTCAGTACTGTTACTGTTTTGAAGGTTTATCACTTAAGTATTGTTACTGTTTTCAAGATTTTTAGCACTTAAGAATTGTTACTAATTTAACGGTTTTAGCACTTAGGTATTTTTACGGTTTTGAAGGTTTTAGCACTTTGGTATTGTCACTGTTTTGAAGGTTTGAACGCTGAAGTATTGTTACTGGTTTGACGATTTAACACTTGGAACTCGCCACCCACCAGTCCTGGGTCGCTCTGATAAAACCGTCCCGGTTGAATGGGAGTAATAAATCAAGAAATTTTGCTTTTGTTTCACTTCTGTCCTACATTATTGCTTTTATTTCACTTCTGTCCTACATTCTTGCTTTTATTTCACTTCTGTCCAACATTAATGCTTTTATTTAACTTCTATCCTACATTAATGCTTTTATTTCACTTCTGTCCTACATTAATGCTTTTATTTCACTTCTGTCCTACATTATTGCTTTTATTTCACTTCTTTGCTACAGTGTTGCTTTTATTTCACTTCTGTCCTACACTTTTACTTTTATTTCACTTCTGTCCTACACTTTTACTTTTATTTCACTTCTATCCTACACTTTTACTTTTATTTCACTTCTGTCCTACACTTGTACTTTTATTTCACTTCTGTCCTACACTTGTACTTTTATTTCACTTCTGTCCTACATTATTGCTTTTATTTCACTTATAACCTACATCGTTGCTTTTATTTCACTTCTTATTTGTCCCACATTGGGTTCGCAGGAAGCAATGCTTTTTACTTTTCTTTTCTTTTTTATAAAAAAGTTTGGATTAACTTTCAGATATGTATCCTTCAGAATCCGTCGGTGAACTGCCGATTCGGGGCTTGTACGAGCAAAAAAATATCTTCGTTTGATATTTAATCCAACCATAAAGTCACATGAAAATCAAAACAAAACAAACACTGCTTCACGAGTCTGGATCGGCTTTCCAAGTAGCAAGTGCACTCAAACAGGTCAACAAAGCAGCAATTCAGGACATTAAAATAGGAAAGCACCCTGTCCTTGTAAGTAACTAAGTAAACATGTCCTCTAGGTGGCCTGGTGTTGAGTTCCAGGGTGCCTTCTCTGGGTTTAGTCCGACAGTTCGGAATCATGGCCCATATGTATGAAGAAAAAAAAAAAAATGAAAAAAAGCTCCCTAATCGGGGCTACCTTCTAAACGGTGATGACACTGAAAATAATCGGCATGTGTGAAGCGCAAGTGAAGCTATCCGACAGGCCTAAACGCGTTCAAAGTAATAACTCATTTTTCTCCTATTAAGCGGCACAAAACGCCGCTTAAAAATGGAGGTTGTGAAGCGGTCGTTGCCTACGGGCTACTATTAAGGAGAAAACGAACACTTGCACGGAGAGACGCTGTCCCACGTACCACTGAAGAATACAAATTATTCAAGAAAATGCGGATTCACGCATCAAGACACATCGCAATCAACAGAGACAACGAAGAGGAGACAGGAAAATCTCAAATGTAAAAGGTTTATTGCGTCACTGACTGCTTCAGTCGCAACGAGCTTTGAACTTGAAGCTGACAAGGCTGGTGTCACGCGGTGTGCAGTACGTTTCGAGTTTTCGACGATAAAGCGCGTTGTATTGCGGGTAAAACAAGGGACTGTCCCGATCTAAAAAAAGAAACACAAGCCAATAGCTGTCTCGGAGGCTACTGACAACTCGCGCATGCGAAATGAGAGTCGGATTTAAGGACTCTTTAACGAATGAGCATTAGGGGCTATTCGCCTTTTACTTGATTCATTTCCTTTGATCCAAACACACAAAAGGTTCCAAAGAACGCTTATTTATTAGGACACAAAGAGTGTGTATTTGTGTCCTAATAAATAGCGTTCTTTCGAACCTTTCATGTGTTTCGATCTTGTTTTAGAACGCTAGCAGCCATTCTTGTTTCAGATTTTCATTTCTTTCGCTCATCATACACACGGGCCTATTTCCTTTAGGTGAGACCTCACTCTCCAAAAGGGACCGGTTGATTACACAGTGAATGATTTCCGAGATTTTCAAACACGTCGGCGTCGCCATATGTTTGTCGATCTGACGGTAATGGGCGGCGGACCTTTCTCTCTCCTGACGACACATTAACTATATAGCTGAGCTGTTCTTAAGAGAGAGAGAGAGAGAGAGAGAGAGAGAGAGAGAGAGAGAGAGAGAGAGAGAGAGAGAGAGAGAGAGAGAGAGAGAGAGAGACTAGAACTCGAAAACTTTAATACTCAAGGATAGTAGAGTTAGGTCTATATTGACCTATATAATAGCCAGTCCGTGCTATACTACACACACACACACACACACACACACACACACACACACACACACACACACACACACACACACACACACACACACACACACACACACAGAGGAAAGAAAACGTGGAGAAAGAAAGAAGTAGATATGGCCGATTGTGCAATCACTGAACAGTTTGAAGTCTTGAATCGTCCTCAAAATGCGGCTACAGATTCAGTGCTTCCGTGCCCAACGGAAGCCAGCATTTGCTCCACAATAAAGTGACAGAGTTGGAGCATAATTACCATACCCTGAAGCTAAATCTCCTTTTGCAGCATGGTTTTTTATCCACTCAGAATGCGACAGCGAGGCATCGTGCCCAGACCGGATCAACGGCAAATGTCCACGTCACATTCTTTGCCCCGTGTTAGCTTGCGATTATTCTAATTTGTTCAATGCCGCCACATGAAAAAAGTTTAGAATCGATTACTGTCCTGCACGAAGACCCCAATTTCATTTTCTGCTCTGCATCAAAGGATCGTCACTTGCTGACACCGTAGGTTGAACAGATTGAAAGCAACAATTTGATTAAAAGGAGCAACGTACCCCACGGCCACCGCTATGCACACACCAACCCTCTCACGCAATGCGTGCTTCAAAGGATAACGTTAAAAATGTTTTAAGAACAGGATTATCTCTTCTTCGTAGTTCGAAAACTTCAGTTTGGTCCAGGTGCTTGATGTAGTTATTACAGAGCAAAAAAATACTGATGTGGTACATGGGATGGTAATATATAAAATAAAATAAAAAGAATATGAGAGGTAGACCTACTTCGGTTTGTAGATTACGGGTACAGGCTAGCGCTTGTACAGAGCAAGGTTGGTCAGAATTAATAAGTAACAGGACCAAGCGAAGGCTAGTACATAACAGGTAGGTCAGGAACGATAGGCGAAATAGCCAGGGAAAAGGAGTCGAGACTGCCAGGGACCACTGTCCATATAAGGCAATGAACTGAGCGCCGCGCGAGGAGCCCCTCACGCGTCCAGCGGACGAATGGTAATGACAAGGAGGTAGTTAAGGGACTATGATGGCGTACACCCTGCGTAGTAATATTGAGTAGAAATAATGAAGGAAAGTTTGTACTTAGGTTTTGGTAAATGCGCAGAAATAGTAGAAGAATGAAGGTTGATAGGAAAGCAACGTCACATTGACGTCACATAACAACTAAAACACTATAAAAGACGGAATTTGTTTTAACGACGGACACTTGGTACACTTGGTACTCTTGATACTCTGGACACTCTTGGCACTCTTGATACTTTTGATACTCTTGATACTCTTGATACTCTTGATACTCTGGACACTCTTGGCACTCTTGATACTCTTGATACTCTGGATACTCTGGATACTCTGGACACTCTTGACTCGTGACTCTTGACTCTTCACACTTCTCGGATGCTAAAACACTCGTGCTGACTTCGTGAATTCTTGGTGGTTGGATTTTCTTACCTTCTGTGGACTTTGGGATTTTTATTTAGAACAATAAAAGTGCTTCTGGGAATTCCTTTTAGTATTTCACTTTGGATTGTCATTCTGCCAGTTACAAGAACAGGTATGATCAATTACTTTTATTCTTATTTTGATTGAGCCGTTTTTATTAACTTTTAGAATATGTACTCCAACGTGTATGGAATAAAACATGTAAACTGTATAACAACATCTCAGTGATTCATGGTGTGAAAGTCATGTATGTCCAAGTGTTGCAACCATATATTATTCAGTGTGTTTCCCGTCCTAGTATTATGTCTATCAGTTGGTTTCGCACTCTGTGTCCTTGAGTAAAGGTACGTATTGGAAATGAGGAAAATATACAAAAGGGCAAGGTGGATTATTCTAGCAATGCATAGGAAACTTACTGAAAGAAACAACTTTCAAGAATATAATTAAAATACAGGGCAAAGCAAGAGAGAGCATGTCTTGTAAAAACAAAGTTAGCAAAACCAACCCTGTAAAATAGTAGACGGTCTCCGGTTGTATGGAGCGGTGTGCCGCTGCCTTAAAGAATAAGGTGCTGTTGCCTCTCTAGCCTTCCTCCCTCTTTTACACAGACACACACACACACACACACACACACACACACACACACACACACACACACATGCACCATCATCAATTTACAACAATCCTGACGGATGGGTGATGGGGACGGGGAGGAGGATCAGATCACACAACATATACACTAGTACATCAATTTTCTTTCGCGCTATTCTCCGCTGAGTGATCTCAACACGCTTGTTCACATACATGTACATATCATTTGCATCTACTGACATTATGTACACGCAAACTATCCTTGCTTCAACATACACACACAACACAGAACATCAAAGACCCACCAACACTCGCAACAGCACCATAACAACAACAGCAGCAACACCCCAGTCTGTCACCCTTAACACACAATCAATAAAGACCCTCTAACCACGGCCATCCGATGCGAGGACTGCGAGGAAAGCAAAGCCCTGTTCTATCAGAGTGACCTCCCATTAGCACTGGTGGCGCCTATTGACGGCAAGAAGAGGGCCAATTATGGCGACCACATGGAGATCGCCCAGGCCTTCAATCGCGCACAGAAGATAGAGGTGGGGCGGGTGACTTGCTTCCCAAATCGAAGAGGAGCAATTTGGTGAGGCGCCAGGAGGCTCTGTTTGGGTGGTCGATGACGCGGAGTTGAACTGTTAGCGCGGTCTCCGTTCCTGGGACACTGTCCGTGTCTTGGGTGTCTCGGGGCGATGTCTCTGAATTGGGTGTCGTGTTCGCCCTGGTGTTGGTCTGCGGTGTCCGGTGGAGACAACGAGTAAGCTTTGCACGGTGGCACTGATGGCGACAACGACTATGTCTAGGTGGTGGAAAACGAAGAAGAGGAGAGAGGGATGTGGAGGAGAGTGAGAAAGGAGGTAGATAGATCTTGTCAATTGAGAAGGTTGTTTAAAACCTTCGTCTGTAGTTCCGGTTCTAGTGCGTGAACGCTGTCGTCTTTTCCAGCTCGCTTCTGCAGCCAAAGAGCCGAGTTGTCACCGGAGTAGTTTGGCCAAGACCTTGCCGCTATACAAGTCAGCATCTACACAGTCATTCCAGTTATGGCGATGAATCCTGTCGTCTTTTCCCGCTCTTGTCTTAAGCCAAAGAGCTTGCTGTCAGCAGCGGAGCAGCAGATGGCCACACGTGTTGCTGCTCTGCGTGCAGGAGAGGGCAACGCTGTAGGTTGTGTTCCGCTGTCTGGTCTACTTGACCACAGGCACAAAGCCAAGGTCATCACTGCATCGATCGCCTGGAAGAGGGAGGCGTGGAAACAGGAAGCGGTCAACGATCTTTCTTCAAAGGACGAGAGAGGGCCATCGTCAGTCAGACGAAGATTGGAACTGTTTGAAAGGCAACGCTGGGGAAACCTCTGAGAGACGGGGTAGAGCGCAAAAGGGCTTTTCCAATCGCATAGATACCACCTTGAACTGAACTGAATTGACCACACGAGCCATCGTCTCCAGAGAAACTGCGTGGTTTCTTCTGTTTGAGTTTGTTTGCTTGCTTGTGTGTGTGTGTGTGTGTGTGTGTGTGTGTGTGTGTGTGTGTGTGTGTGTGTAAATAGACGCTTTATTTGTTCACTCAGCAGGCTCTCGTTGTGACCTATGATATCTAGGAATTGAAATCGACAAGATGTGCGATGTTTGGAGAAGAGAAATAATTCAAGCAGTTTATGCGGCTATTGAGTGTCGTACTAGATATAACTTTGTGTAAATATGCAGTCTGATTGTCTCCCCAAAACTGTTACAATGTCAAATTGTGTCTGTAAAAGAAGAAGAAGAAGAAGAAGAAGAAGAAGAAGAAGAAGAAGAAGAAGAAGAAGAAGAAGAAGAAGAAAGGGAGCAGTAAGAGAACACCCCAAAAGCAAGCAAGCGCCCCAAATCATTAAATGATTCAGTCAGATTGTGTATGAACTGCACATTTTCCGACCATATCCATAACCAACCCATTGCTCATGACACTTTGCAACACATCTACACCCGAACAAATAAACTCCAACATTTTGTTTTACTCAAAATCAGCAATAAAATAAAACACCAGTGACTGGTGCAAACATGATGTGTGCAGCAGACGATTGAGCCAACATTCAACCAATCGCAGCCATGAAAAGGCAGGGTGAAAATTGGTCCTAACACCGATGGCCAGTTCAACAAACTAGTTTGACATGCAGCGCCGCCTTCAGGACATGAGAGAAATGACCAAACGACAGACCGGCGGGGAAAAAACAACCATCACAAGTGGCTTGCGTCTCGGAAGATCTGTATTGTTGAGGAGCCCGAGACACTACCTGCGGGCACAAAGCCAAGGACATCAGACCATCGATCTCCTGCAGGAGAGAGGCGTGGAAAGAGTGAGTGTTCGACGACCTTCCTGAAAGGACGAGAAAGGGCCATCGTGAATCAGACGAACATTGGAACTGTTTCAAAATCAATGCGTCTCGAAGACCTGAAGTGTTGAGGACCTTGAGACACTAGCTAAGGGCACAAAGCCAAGGCCAACACACAATCGATCGCTTGGGGGAGAGAGGCTTGGAAAGAGGAAGCGTTCGACGATATTCCTTGAAAAGACTAGAGAAGGCCATCGTCAATCAGACGAACTTAGGAACTGTTTCAAAATCAACTGAGAGACAGCGTGGAGCGCACGTAGGCTGTTCCGAGGGCATAGCTACCATCTTGAACTGAACTGAAGAACAAAATTGGAGACGACCTAGCTGTCCACGCGAAGAAGGAGGAGGCGGATCTCCATTCAGAAGCAGTGCCCTTTATCTGAAAAGCTGATGGTCAATCCTTACCTCAAAGCAAAACACAGTTCCTCGGCTGTCACTGTTTGTTTCTATGATGGAGCAAACAGGGCCCAGGACATAGCCTCGCACTATTCGATTTGTGAGGAGGAGACAAGCGAGGTTTCGGTTTGTAGCCTGGAGCCGAGGGGCGACGGTTTATGCGTCTAGAACTCTGCAACGGCCCAGAGAGAAAGAAATATGGCTGGGTGGACAGGCAAAATATGGTCGTTCAGTGCGGAGAAAACAGAAAAAGGACTGGGACAACAAAAGAGAAAACGCGGTTCCTTCCAGAGAGAAAGTGTTTGTTTTGGTTTGGTGAGAATATGACCAGAGGAACGACGAAGAATAGGGTGACATATAGTCAGAGATAATATTGAGCACAGGGACAACGGGAAGAGAGGAAGTTCTCCGATGCGTTCTCGTAGAAAAACGTCCACGCTGTCTTGATGATCAATAAGTGGAACCCGCCATGGCGTGAAGGGCTTGTGTAGACTTAGCGGGATGAACAGACAAAGTGTGGTCATGTGGGGGGCAGGGGGGGTGGGGGTTAGGGGGCGCGAGATGGGGGTGGGGGGGGGGGCGAAGAGTTCTGAGTCAGGTAGAGTCATTCAGATTGCACGAAAGAGATACCAATGATCAGTATGTAGTGCATTTTTGTGTGTGCGAACATGTCAGTACACCTGTTCTAACAATGGATAACATATATATACAAATGTACGTGTACAGGTTATGCATATATAATAAACAAAAATCTACAGACATATAGACAGCCACAGAGACAGAGAGTGTATGTAGTGCATTTTCCCAGTCCTGAAGGTGGAACGTCAGAAAATCAATCACTCGATCACTCACGCACGCGCCCAATCAATCAGTCAAGATCAGAATGAACAAAAACAAGTTTGCCTCGCACTAAGTGATGTCAACGATCATCTGTACCCCATTTTGGAACGAACAACATATTCCCAAATATCAACTGCGCTAAGCTGTCAACAAACGAGGATTACTGGCATACACGAATCAGACAGGCAGTGCACCCCGATCGACAACAAATCAAGCCGAAAATGGATACCCGGAAGAGCCTTTATCCCCGTGATCGGGATGAGCAGCTTACCCCAAGAAATCAGTCAGACAAAAGTATTGACGAGGAAAGGGCAAGGGTCAGGTCGTGTCAACACGAAACGCTAACACTTTCGCCAGTGGTGGAAAAGATCCCAGAAGGACACTTGTCAGTGTCAACAAGCGGCCTCTGTGGCAGTCGGAACACCCGCGGGCCTTTCTGCCCCGCATCCATCTCCTTCCTTGTGCCAGCTCTCTGTCTGTCTGTCTGTCTGTATGTCTGTCTGTCTGTCTGTCTGTCTGTCTGTCTCCTTCTCTGTGCCACATCTCCCTGTCTTTCTGTCTGTGGCTATATTCCCTTCTCTTCCTCTCCCTTCCTCTATCTTATCCTCTTTTCTTGCCATCGCCGCCTCCTCCCCCCCCCCCTTCCCCCACTATATCATCGTCCCCTTACTCGGTCATCCCCCCCGCCCCACTCTGTCATATTCCCCCTGAGGTATCATAGATCATAGTCCCTTTGCTCTGTCATCTCCCCCTTACTCTGTCATCGTCTCCCTGATCTATTATCGTCCCCTTGCCCTCCATCGTCCCCCTGCTGTATCATCGTCCCTCCACCCTGATCTCGTCCTTCTGCTGTATCATGGTTCCAGTGCTGCATCATAGTTCCTCCACTCTCATATCATCCCCATGTCGTGTCATCGCCCCCATTCCCATTCTGATAGTGCACCACTACTGTACCATAGTCCCTTAGTCTGTCATCGTCCCTCTGCTGTATCATCTTCCTCTTACTCTGTAATCGTCCCTCTCCTGTATCATCGTCCTCTTACTCTGACATCGTCTCACTGCTGTATCATCGTCTTCTTACTCTGCCATAGTCCCATTGCTGTATCATCGACTTCTTATTCTGTCATCGTCCCTCTGCTGTATCATCTTCCTCTTACTCTGTAATCGTCCCTCTCCTGTATCATCGTCCTCTTACTCTGACATCGTCTCACTGCTGTATCATCGTCCTCTTACTCTGACATCGTCTCACTGCTGTATCATCGTCCTCTTACTCTGACATCGTTCCCTGCTGTATCAACCTCTTCTTACTCTGACATCGTGCCCCTGCTTATCATTGTCCTCTTACTCTGACATCGTCCCTCTCCTGTATCGTCGTCCTCTTACTCTGACATAGTCCTCCTGCTATGTCATCGTCACCTTACTCCGTCATCGTCCCCCTGCTGTATCATCGTCCCCCTACTGTATCATCGTCCTCTTACTCTGATATCGTCCCTCTGCTGTATCACGGTCCCATTACTCCGTCATCGTCCCCCTGCTGTATCATCGTCCCCCTACTGTATCATCGTCCTCTTACTCTGATATCGTCCCTCTGCTGTATCACGGTCCCATTACTCCGTCATCGTCCCCCTGCTGTATCATCGTCCCCCTACTGTATCATCGTCCTCTTACTCTGATATCGTCCCTCTGCTGTATCACGGTCCCATTACTCCGTCATCGTCCCCCTGCTGTATCATCGTCCCCCTACTGTATCATCGTCCTCTTACTCTGATATCGTCCCTCTGCTGTATCACGGTCCCATTACTCCGTCATCGTCCCCCTGCTGTATCAGCGTCCTCTTACTCTGACATCGTTCCTCACTCTGA